>JAPJBO010000163.1:0-318127 GCA_030068145.1 Diplonema papillatum
CCCATCCACTTTCCTGCCGAACAACTACTCTGCGCAGTTCGAGAACCAAGTACGTCCGTATTCCATCCGGCCGATCGCGATGCCGGTGCACGACGTAACCGTGACGTTCGTCGGCAAATTCCTCACTCTCACCGATGAAGCACTGTTCTGGACCGGAGCCGGGTCTACCGACACCTCGCCTCCTGCACCTGAAACGCGGTCGTACTCTCTGTCCGGTCGGTGTCCGAAGGGTGCGACGCTCACGCTCCAAGCCACGTACCAGTTCTCCGGGACTGATTTCCACCACTACGAGTTTCCAGAGCCGCAGGACATCCTCATCAAGCGGCTGATTAGGGTCAAGACGCCGTCTACGCCGGAGTACCCGTCCATGTACGTTCTCGCGACGTCGATGCCGCAGACGATGTCGATCGAAAGCGCGCCGCCGACGAGCCTGGCGCTCACGGTGCGGGCCGCGGACTCCGTCATATTCGAGCCGTCGGGCTACCTTTTCACGCCGACGGTCACGGAGCTCACCTTCACCGGCACCACCTCCGATACCGGTGCCCACAACATCACCTGGCTCCAGACCGGCGCCGACGCATCGCAGTACGCGCAGGTACCAAAGGTCGCTGAGGTCGCCGACGGCAACGCCACGTGGGTGTCGCCGCACCCGGACCGCACGCTGTTCGAAGCGAAGAAGACCGTGTCGGAGGTGGACGTAGCGGACATGATCGTGCACGTTGGAGACGCCGCCTACAGCTTCAACGACGACAACGGAAAGGTGGCAATGGATACTACGCCGGACACGGACACGCACCGGGAGCAGTACACCACCCATGTGGAGTGCGGTCTCCGTGCCCGCCCGTCCTCGGTCACGGCAGCAGACACGGCATGGTCACCCCTGGCCCGCTATGATCTGACCAACGTCGTAGGCACGCCTTGCCTGCCACGGCTACCGCAGCCCCCTCGCTCTGTACTGCGGAGCCAGACGGCAAGACAACGTAGACTGCAGAGGTCAGCAGAACGACGCCGATCATCAAACCTGGCGCGTCATACCCGGATCTTCCATGCTCTGCCCCCGGCCTGGAGGTGTGGCTGGCACTTCTCAAATTGGTGCAGGTTTCTCCAGTTGTGGGGGATCTGCGCCAGGGGCTGCAGTTGTGGTTCTGTTCGGTGGTGCCTGCTTGACAAATGGTCACGTGGAGAAACCACCCTCGCCACTGGTCGTACATGGCATTCCCCGGCGCAGCATCCGACGGTACAGCCACCCCCCGGCGCGCCCCCGGTTGCGACATCCTGTGTAAACCCCCCACAACGTGTGTGTGCGGCCACACCCACGACCGCCTCACCACGGACTGCGGAAACCGAGTCCCCAGCTCTCCCTCCTGTCGTCCCAGCAACAACCATAGCTGAACACAGCCCAGCCCCCCGCCGGCCTGTCACCACCTTTTTGGTAACTGGGATCGACGGAAGAAGACGCTGTGTGACGGCGAAAATCGACGACTGCCTCGGCGATGTGCTCTCGGAACTGGGACTGATCCCCTGCCCCGACGTTAGGGTTGTGAGTGGTCGTGGCACACCGCTGCCCCTCAAAGTGCCATTACGGGAGATTGGTTTCGCTGCTGGATTCTCCCCGTCCCTCAGCGTGCTGCCTTATGTGCTGGGCGGCGGCCGTCACCGGGGGGGCCGTGGACATGGAACTGAGGGTGGGAGGGGCGCTAGCGTATGCTCGAGGACTCAGGCTGTCCCACACCGCAACGAAAGCAGGAGCAGTGCAGAAACAGGGAGCCGCTCCACCTCGTCTAAGGTCCGTGTACAAGTGGTCCGCGATGACGGTCTGACGGGGGACCGGGAGAAACTAAAACTGTACCCTGGCTGGGAAACGCCGCTGCTCCCGCTGAGAGTCTCAGCGTACCTGGAAACTGACGTGGTAGCAGAGATCGCGGCGTTAAACCCTGTGAAACTATCACAGCGCCTGCTTGACTGCAGATACCCGACTGAAAAAGTGACAGACGCCTGGGGTGCACGGGTATGGGACGGCAGATGTGAGGTGTGTGTCACAGTGCCAGAGGAAGACTCAGAATCCCTCCTCCGCTGTAGCGGCGCAGATGGGGTCTTTCTGTCACCGATGTCGCCAATGCCCCTCAAGGTGATTCAGCTGGGCACCTGTACCCTGGAACGCGCAAGGCAGATAGCAACACTGGCCGGGGATGCCCATCGTGGACTAGAAGAGATTGGAAGAGGGTACGGGCTACGAGTTGGAAACGGCTCATACGCAGCGGTCAGACACGAGCTAGCCTCGCAGGGACTGCTACCACCAGAACAAGGGACATTCCTTGTGCAAGGTATCCCGTGTGGTACAAACGCCGCAACGCTGCGTTCCAACTTGCAGGCACTCGGATGGATAGTCACCCCGCTTTACAAAAGGACTGGGCCGCGACGCCTGGTTAGCTGGGTTGTGCTCTCAGAATGGTTACCTGGTAAGGACACGTACACGACGAGGACGGGGGTAAACCTAAGGATCCGCAGGATTGAGGATGACCCGACCCCCCCGGAAAAGCACACACCCGGGCCCTCCCTCTCCAAGGAATACCGTTCGGTGAACGCAGCAGGAAGAAAGAGGAAAGACCCTATCTCCAAGACTCTCCTAACCCGCAGAGAGTTCCAAGAAAGATACCCAAGGGGCCAAGAGGCTGAGCTCATGTGGAAGGTGGCGGGCGAGTACCCGGGGTCACAGGAGCAGCCCGATATGGAAGTCGATGACGGACAACCCCTGTTTGGAGGAAAAAGGGTCGATGACGAATCGACGGACGAAGCAAACGTGGCTGCAAAGACGGAGTCGGTCCCCACTTGTCCGCCGGTCCCGACACCACCTAGTGACCTGGGTGCAAGGATGGCCAGCCTTGAGGCCACACTGCAGGCTGTCCTCACTCACTCTGCCTCCCTCCAACCTGACACTGCGGTACAACTGCTGAGGGCGGAGGTGCAAGCCCTAAGACAAAAAACCTGCCAGCCCTCGGACGAACTAAACCTACTCCGAGCAGAAATCGCCAGCCTCAGACAACACAGGCCCCAACCACCTACAAACGAACAACCTGAGGTGGCTCGGTTGCGGGCAGAAAACCACGCACTGAAGCAGGGACTCAGTCAAGCTGCGGCAGCGCCGGCACAGCAGCAGACAAATGTGGTCAACCCCCAATCGCACCCGCCAAGCCCGGAGACGACGGAACGCCAAAATCCGCAATCCCCGCCGGAGAACGCAGCGAAGTGTGGCAAACAGTCGGTGCTCGGGACCTTACAAACGGATGCTTCACGCAGTGTGGAAGGCCAACGTGCTGAGGTTGGAAAATCGGCTAGTAACCTGGACAGGCGCTCCGCATCCGTGGTCCGGGGCGAAGTAGTACCTCGTCGTCGGCGACGAAACTCAGATGAGAACGTCAGGGAAGGGCGCCGGGGGGAAACCCCCCCAAGCGACGCGGAGTCAGCGCCACGAAGGGAGAGGGACTCAGCTGCTTGCCGGCCTCGGGGACCACCAGTCTGTCCTGGAACGAGTATCGACGACCCTCGAACTATGACCCACGTAGCGCAAGCCACCGAGGCCCCCCCGGGCCCCTCGTACCAGCCGACAAACCACTGTAGTGAAAACCGGGACGAACAGCAGGCGGTCTGCACGTTGGACGCGACACACTGCCCCCAAGGCATAGTGCGGGAGCCGCACGTACCTGTCGCTGCGACCGAGCAGTCTGTATCCTCGCAGGTTGTGGAGAAACAGGCAGTGGGTGACGGAGAGATGTGTAAACCGGGAAACAAATGCGACGAGTCGGAAACGGCCGTGATTCAGCGCCAGAAGTTCCAGCCATACTCGTCAGTGAGAGCGCAGACCCCAACGCCGAGGCGCTGCGAATCGCCACACCCGTGTGGTAGGGGGGCCCCCAGCACGCCTACCGGCAGGCTCCCCGGCGGCTCTAGAGCCTCGCCGCACACAGGTAAGGGAAGGAACATGCCCCATTCCTTTCGTTCTTAGGGACGAAGGTAGTCCTACAGCAGGCCCGCTCGGTCCGAAAAACGCGCGGGTCGGCACCGAGCAGCGCAGCCTACGCGGAAAACGAGGCCCGCCACTCGGGAAACAAAACGGCGTGAGACGGGAGAAGACAGGCCTTCACAGTCCGGAGTCGACGCTGCGAGTAATCAGCTTCAACTGCAGATCATTCAAGGCAAGGGAATACCCGCCAAACTCGCAGGACGAGATCAGCCGATTGGTCGCCAGACACCAGCCAGACATACTCCTCTTGCAGGAAACATGGCTGAGCGACAAATCGCTGCCTCCGGTGCTCCCCGGTTACCGTGCGCACAGACGTGACAGGCCAGGGGGTGGGGGCCATGGTGGAGTCCTGACGTTCGTGAAGTCGGACCTAGCGGCCACACAGATCCCCGTGGGCCCCTTCGGTGGTGATGGAGCAATGGAAAGCATTGCCGTTGCTGTCGAGCGGGCGGGCCTCCCCCCAATCCGAGTCTACAACGTATACAGGCCCCCCCAGCCAACTGCCTCTGAGTCGGGGAAGTTAAACATGCGGCCCTTCCCGATGGATGATGGGGTGGTAATTGCCGGCGACCTAAATGTCCACCACGCTGACTGGTCGCAGGGGGTTGGCAACCCTGGGGGAGTAGTCCTACGCGACTGGCTACTTCGTAACTCGGCCAGAACATGGAATGACCCTGCCTCGCCGACTATGTGCCACAGGAAGCATGCAAGGCCCTCCTCCCCCGATATCGTCGTAGCGTCTGAGACCCCTGACTTTGTGACGTGCTGGAAAGTCCTAGAGCCCTGGGGCTCCGACCACAGGCCGGTTTACTTTGAGCTGCCAAGAGGCTACCGGCAAGCTAGGGCCAAACTCCAGAAAGGCTACTCCTGGAAAAAAGCCGACTGGGGAAAAATGAAGGCGTATCTGGACGAGCAAAGCGAGAAGCTTCTTGCGGGTCGATATGGGCGACATGACATCATGGGGAAGGTCACGTCACTCCTGCAAGATGGCCTGCGAAAGTTTGTCCCTACGTCCTCGTCGGAGCGCGTGCACAGAGCCTGGTGGACCCCTGAACTGAGCCGTCTGGAGACGGAAAAGGCAGCTTTGCATGCGGCGGCCTCGGCCGACCCCCTGGATAGGGAGAAGGCAAACGCCTACGAGAAGGCGAAAACCACCTTCTCAACAGAGGCGACGAAGGCAAAGGCTGGCTACTGGGGCGGTATAGTTGCGAACATCAACGCGTTTACCGACCTGGGCCTCCTGTACCGCCAGATACGCAGGATTGACGGGCGTTCGCAACGATACTCCGTCCCGCCGATCCGGGTTGGCAACGTTTACGTGGTGGACGCCGCGGAAAAGGCAGACATCTTCGGTGACCACCTCGCAACGTTATGCCGCCGGGAAGGCCCAAGGGCTGTAAGGCCTGCTTACATACATCCGAGCGGAGACTTCGAGGAAGCGGTAATCCCCTTCACAGAAGGTGAGCTGGACAGAGCGATCGCAGAACTCCGTGACACCACGTCACTTGACCCTGACGGCATCTGCTCGTCCTTGCTGTCCCATATTGGCGACGCCACGAAGGGACTGCTCCTAGAGATGTACAACATCTCGTGGACTACGGCAGCGGTACCCCAGAGCTGGAGAGATGCCCACGTCATTCCTGTCCCAAAGCCTGACAAGGACCATAGCCGCCCTGAGGGTTACAGGCCGATTTCCCTGACGAGCGTGATTTCCAAACTGATGGAGGTCATGATTAAGAACCGCCTGTCCTTTATCACTGAGAGCCCCAAGTTCCCCCATGTACGCCCTTTCTGCGACTCGCAGGGTGGCTTTCGTAAAGGTAGGGGCACTGAAGAACAGGTCCTAAGCATGGTAACCGCAATGGACCTGGCACGCAGCAACGGGTACTACTCGTGTCTATTGTCATTTGACTTAGCAAATGCATTTGACACGGTCGACCATGACTACCTGCTAGCAGTCATGGAGAAACGTGGCGTGCCCCCTCGCTTCACCCGTTGGATTCGTGCCTTCCTGCGAGGACGGACGGCTGCGTACAAGGTCGACGGGAAAGTAGGGAAGAAAGTCTCGTTGAGCCGCGGCGTTCCCCAGGGCACAGTCCTCGGCCCCATCCTCTTCCTGTTTTGCATCGACGGGCTGGGCGTAAAGCTTGAGGAAATCAGCAGTGCGCTTGGAAACACAAAGGCCGGACCAAACTACCTGACCCCGTCACTGTTTGCAGATGACGTGGGGGTTGTCGTCTCGGCCTTGACGGTTGCCGAACTCGAAGTGAAGGCACAGATGGTGGTGGACGCAGTCGAGAAATGGGTTGCTGGCGCCCGGATGAAACTGGCGCATCACAAGACAGAGGCCGTGCTCATCTGTCCACCGGGCAAGAGTACGGTACCCCCACGGTTGCGTTTCCGCAATGCTAGGTCGTCCATTCGCATTCCTGGATCCCAACTCCCAGCCTGGATAAGACGCTACAGCCATACTTTTGTGGCAAATGAAGCGCAATACAGAGTACATGAGGGCAAGCGGGTGGAAGCGGTTAACGGCCACTCTGGTTTCTCCAACGATGACATACATGCCATACATGGGGAAGTGCGCAACCAGTGGGTCGTCCTTGATCTCACGGAGCCTGTCCGCTGGGTGAAACAGACGAAGTTACTCGGCCTCATCATCGATGACGAGCTGTCTTTTCACGCACACGCTGAGAGGGCCATAAAGCGCATGGCACAGAGAGGGAACCTCCTGCGCCACCTGTCGGGGAAAGCGTGGGGGTGCAGCACCGCTACGCTGCGCAGCCTGTACCTAACCTACGTGATCCCCTCTGTGACGTACTGTTTGTCGGTCTACGGGCCCTACTTGCTCAAATCGTCGCGCGCCTACCTCAGATCCTTTGAGCGACTCCACACGAGCTCGCTTGCGCACATCCTGGGATGCCGCAAAGGCGTTTCTGACTTTGTGGCGACCCGGGAGTCAGGTATTCCGCCGCTGGAGGTGTACGTGGACGTCAGACTCGGCAGCCTCTGGGAGAGAATGTTGCCCCGCAAGCACCTCTGGCCGGACGTCTTCAGACTGCCGTCCACACTGAGTCGACGATACACAGAGCTGACGCTGAAAGCCGGCACCCGCAACCTGCCGAGGGAACTCTGGGTGCACAACCCCTTCGCCCCTTGGCACCCACGTCCGGCGGTAGACATCAACCCCTCCCTGCCCGGCGGAAAAAAGGCAGCAGCACCTTCCGAGAAGAAACGTTCTGTCGAGAGCCAACTGCGTAAGCTCCCAGCCCCGGACTGTACGGTGTGGACCGATGGATCCGTACGCAGGGTACAGCCGCCGCCTCCACAGCCCGGTTCTCAAGCAGAACGCAACATATGGCCATGGTCCATGAAATGCGTAGACACCTGGACCTGGGGCGGAGCTGCAGCCTTGATTGAGTGCGCGCCCACGATCTCCCTTGCAAACGACCATGGCTTCGAGATCCGCCAGCGAGACGCCGTCCGTTCGACCACCCTCTCACACGCCGCAGGACGCTTTCCCTCCAGCCTCAAGGCGGAGACGCTCGCATTGGCCGCGGCCCTCAGGGCCCTCCTTAGGCTCCTCACGCCCACCACCGCGCCCCGAACGGTCTTACTGCTGTCAGACTCGCAGTCGCTATTGCAACGTTTGGCGAGCGGCCCACAGACGCAGAAGCAACCCCTCATGGTACACATCTGGACCATGCTCCGTACCCTCACACGGTTAGGATACACAGCAACGCTCCAGTTTGTGTACGGACACTGTGGCCTGCGCGGAAACGAGGTGACCGACGGACTGGCGAGGCACGCCACTCTCCAACACCACAGAGAGCTGTCGCGGTGCCGGGGTAACCCCACAAGGGAGTGTCCGATCGCGGCGGAGGATGCGGTGGCGCGCTACAAGGCGTACCTGTCCGCCGTGTCCACCGAGGCCATGGCGCGAGCGGCGTTTGAAAGGGCGACCAAACACCGCATCACACTGCCCTACGCCCGGATCGTGGATGGGCGGAACATCAAGCGCCCAGCTCACCTCACGACGCGCGCTGAGCGGGTGATCCGGCAGTTCAGGACTGGTCACCACCCGCTAGTGATGACCATGTACGCCCCGGACTACGCCGATCTCGACAAGCAGGAAAGGCGGCGTGCCTATCGCAGCTGTGCACTTTGCGGCAAGCACCGCCCGAACGTGCTCGAACACCTGCTCGTTGAATGCGACGATGCGGCTAGCCAGCCACACCGCAGGAGCATGTGGTCGAAGGCTCTGGTCGGCAAGGGGCCCGAGGCCGCGTCACGCCTGCCGCCCGGAGCTACCAATGCCGACAAGCTGTGGCACGTCCTTTTCAAGTTTCCCGAGCTCGCCCTCGAGTACTTGCAGGATGCGGGTTTAATCCCTCGGTTCGTTAACGTGAGACCAGATTGTGGGGAGGCGCTGACCCCTTCCGGCTCAATCTGTGACGGAAGGTCTGTGTGGAGCTCACAGACTGTCACCTCGCAGATTAGTGCCCCACAGAGCACTCCGGCTAGCAGTCAGCCGGTAAGCCTCAGCCGTGAACCAGTGGACTCGGAAGCCAGCGAGCCATACCGCAATTTGCACGACGACGGCCCGCCTCTCCGCACCAGCAGGTCTCCCACGCCCGACTTGGAGTCGGTGGCGGCTGGTGGGATCTGCTACACAGACGCCATCAGCAGTGACGACTCTAACGACTGGGCCTGACGACGCCGCATCGTTCAACTCCACTGTTATCGAACCCAACGACACCACGCAACGTGCTGCTTCAAGACGTCAACGTAACATCACCTACAACCCACGGCCTTCAAGAAGTGCTGCCAGACAACGCCGATGAACTTGCAGCTGTCGTGTGCGTGTCCTTGAGCTTCCACATTGTCGCCTCGGCCAAAGCCAGCGTGTGCACAAACAAACGCCGTCGAACTCAGCTCTGCTAAAAACGACTGTTGTATTTGCTACCAAGCACCGCAAACCGCTGCGCCTCCAAAGGCAGCAAGAATATAAACTGAAGCACAAACTACAAATGCACCGACAACAGCAAAAGTGTTCCATAAAAGTGTTCCATAAACTGTGCACTGGCCACCAAGGCACCACCAACTGTTGCACCTACATCAAACAAAAAACATACAAGACAAACCCAGAGAGTTCGGGTACAGCACGAAGCGACCCACTGTAACCCTGGGTAAGCGTTAAAAAGTTACGCAATGAAACAAGAGACAAGGAAATCACCCCACCCTACTGGGGGGGGCCAATTACAATTGAGTTCAATTGTAATATAACGATACACGGCGTGGAATTGGGGGGTCTCAGACCCCCCCCAAAAACACTAGTGTATTACAATTGAAGTGCAGCTTGCCTGTTAGAAACACGTTGTTGTCGGGACTAAATGACACAGTGAGTACAATGCAACTCCGAGCAAAAACTGAAGGGAAAACCTTCACACAACAAGCGAAAGGTTCGAGCGCAGTTCGGACTCCGAGCCCTGATTTCTCGTGCATCGGGTCGGAAATACCCAACTGGTGCATGCCGTGGGTGTTTCCACCAACACCTGGCAAGACTCCTGCTAAGACTCTTGGCAGGAGAGTGCCCTAACTTGGGCCTAAGGTTCACTTTTTCTGGGGCGGTTGCTCAGTATCAGAGTTTCCAACAGCATGGCGACCGCAGTCCGACGAACTTACTGCTTTCTCTTTTTGACAGAGAGCGCTGGCGGCAGACGGATAAACCGATAAATCTGGGGATAACAAGATGTCCCATCCGATGGGCCATCGCCCCCATGCCGACGATTGGCAGTGTCTCCGGCTGGCTCCGAAGCTCAACTCCGGAGCTGGCTCAGCAGCTCCGGAGCCACCGCCACACTGCGATTGCCGGCCCATTGCCATGTTTGTGCTTCATGATCCCCGCACACAGCCAGCTCCAAGACGTTGGCACGAGCAACGGCACCAGCGACATCAGCATGATCGTGCTCAAAACCTTTGAAAGACCCGGGTTCGGAATGCACTCCAAAACCTCGTTTTAAGATTTCTTCTCCGCTTTGGAGGTCTAACATGACTTTTCCAAAAAAAAGCCGAAACGAAAACGGCCCTGAAACCGCCTCACTGGCTGGCTCACACTAAGTGCAGTGCGAAAGTGTCAGCCGTACAGTAACATTACAATTCAATTGTATTATACGGTTGGGATGCGCCGTTTCCCCGAAAAAAAAGTTCAATTGTATTATACGGTTCAATTGTATTATACGGTTCAATAGTAATTAGCCCCCCCCTGTAGCCTAGCAAGCAACCTAGCCCCCAACAAACTAGCCTGTGCCTTGTGCAGCACACAGTGTCTAACCTGCGTGGCATGTTACTTGACAGTAACACGGCCCAGTAAAGCCGTTTCCCGCCGTGTCGGGTGTCAACAAAAAAAAAAATGCACAGGAAGAGTCCGTCCTTCTTCTTTCCTAGTTTGACAAAAGGAACAAAAGAACGACTTGCCCGTACAAGTAAATGCAGTTCTCGCCCCCTGCATGTCTTCCGTAGTTGCTTACTCAAAAAAAAAAAAAAAAAAGCGGTATCGTCCCCCTTGGCGCAGTCGGTAGCGCGTCAGGCTGTTAACCTGCAGGTCGTTGGTTCGAACCCAACAGGGGGAGTTTTTTACGTTGAACACCCAAACTTCTTTTTCCCGGCGATCTTCGGCCAAATCTTGGACCCAAAACTGAGGGGCTGGTGCCCATTACGGCACGGTTTTGTTAGATTTGCCCATTCGGTGTTTTCGAGTGCCCATTACAGCACGGTTATTTGCCCATTCGGTGCGGGCTAATTCCCATTCTCGAACACAATTTAACTTTTTGCCCTTTCTCGGTAACTTTGTGCCCATTCTAACACTAACTAACTTTTTCGAACATTCCAGTTTTTGTGGTGAAAATGTCGTGTGACGGCGAAATCTCAGATGGTGAAGATCGAATTAAAAGAAGGCATCAAGCCCTTGGAAAAATTATGTTGTCACGTGGTGATCTGTATCCACAGTCATCTTTAGTAAAAGGCGAAAGATGAGTTTGCCATGAACACAAATCGTGAGATGCCGACCCTGTGTTCTACCTATCATCCTGAGGAAGGCGCGCGTAGCGGAGAACGTATCAATTATCAGGTGGGCAGAAAAAGCAAGGACACGGAGAATGGATTTGCCTTTCTTCCAAAAAGCGCCCCCCGCGGGGCTCGAACCCGTGACCTCAGCCGAGGGGACATAAAGCCTGCCCGGGGAGTGCAATGAGAGCTCCAGCCGGGCCCACACTGTCTCGAGCGCTCTTCGCTCTGCGGTTGGGCTTCGCTTCATGGAGCCGTCGTGACTCTGGCGCCCCAGGCTTCCCTGCTGCATCACCCTCGCCGCCTGCGTGGTAGCCTCACCGACCCTCGGTAGGCTGCAGCGGGCCCGGCAGTGAGGCCTCAGTGCACAGGGCAAAGCAGGTGCCAGGAAAAACCAAAATATGCCCAGAAAACTTCGAAACTGAAGAAATTGGGGCGAAAAGTATCCTGAATGGGCTGGGAACCCCCCCCCAAAAAAAAAGAAAACTTTCAGTTCTTTAGAACTGAAAGTATTTTATTATCGATTAGTCAACCTCTACGACCGCTCAGGAAACGTCTTCGACGGAAGAACTCACGTACACCAGGTACAGAGACAGTTTCCCCGGTATCTGCAGGTTAGCCCTCGGAGAAAAAAAGTACGTGCGCTCGGCTAAGGCCGGCGCGTGGCGAGACTGGAGGCAGCAGAAAGTATTTAAGCAGTTAAAGTTCGGGAACAGCAAAGTTCGGGCGAAGCTAAGTTCGGGCAATGCTAAGTTCTGGTGAAGCAAAGTTCGGGTGAAGCTAAGTTCGGGCGAAACAAAGTTCGGGCGAAGCAAAGTTCGGGCGAAGCTAAGTTCGGGTGAGCAAAGTTCTGGTGAAGCAAAGTTCGGGCGAAGGTGAAGCTAAGTTCGGGCGAAACAAAGTCCGGGCGAAGCTAAGTTCTGTGTGAAGCAAAGTTCGGACGTTCTGGTGAAGCTAAGATCGGGCGAAACAAAGTTCGGCGAAGCTAAGTTCGGGTGAAGCAAAGTTCGGGCGAAGCTAAGTTCTGGTGAAGCAAAGTTCGGGTGAAGCAAAGTTCTGGTGAAGCTAAGTTCGGGCGAAACAAAGTTCGGGCGAAACAAAGTTCGGGCGAAGCTAAGTTCGGGTGAAGCTAAGTTCGGGCGAAACAAAGTCCGGGCGAAGCTAAGTTCGGGTGTAAAGTTTGGCCTCGTACCCGGCCCAGCACGGGGGGGGGCCGCCCTGGGGCAGCCTTTTCCCGCCGCCCCCCCCTCCGGTATTTCTCCGGGGGGCTGAGAAACTCCGCAAAAAACGCAAATTTCGGGCACATCAGGCCCCGAAACGACAGCAAACCTCGAAATAATCTTCGACCGGAAAAGTGTCATGGGCCAGGGGGAGAAAAAGCCAGCTCCGCGCTATTATCTAGTTCAAAACAATACACTTTTTTAGTGTAGAGAAAAGTGGGGTTGGCTCGAATAGAGCTATTCACATTGCATGTTCATAGGACCTCCAGTCTCGAAAAAACGGAAGACAAAGAGTCCGGCCGCGGTACCGGGAACCCACAGGGTAGAATAACAGCGGAACATGGGTGATAGAAAAAGGTAGACTCGACATCATCAAAACGATGGTGGCCAACGGTGCCAAGCAGCACCCCCCAAGCAAGAAGAAGACGAGATGGGGTTGAGAGCGGAAATTGGAAAAGAAAATGGAATCATGATGGATTCGCTGAATTAGAATCAGAAAAGACTCCGGATACATTCGTCGTTCTCGGCGGAATCTCGCTGTCAGTCACTCTCCGGAATACCGGGAATATCCAACTGCAGCACCTCTGTGAGAGTTGTGCTTCTGGTTTCGGCAACGAGAGCCTCACTTGCTTCAAGGTCGACCTCGTTGAGGGCCTCAGAGATTATGAGGCCATCAAGTGTCTCATCCTGAGACTCAGTATCGAGGGAATCACTACAGGTCGGGATGAAAGGCTCATCAGTCGGGCCTGTTCGCAGCGCAGTTGCAAGCGTAGCCTGTGCTCGCTTTGTGCGCTTCTCGGCCGCACGGGCCAATTACCATTCCAGCACCATTTTCAAACTTTTTGCCCATTCCAGCACTATTTCCAAACTTTTTGCCCATTTCAGCACTATCGCAAACTTTTTGCCCATTCCAGCACTCTGCCCAAACTTTTTGCCCATTCCAGCACTCTGCCCAAACTTTTTGCCCATTCCAGCACTATTTCCAAACTTTTTGCCCATTCCAGCACTATTTCCAAACTTTTTGCCCATTCAAGCACTATTAGTATTACCACCCTTTACCAATATTATGGCAAAATCAACACTGCAATTTCCATACCTTCGGGTTTTACCATCTGCAGGGGGGGGCTAAATACACGGGAGCCAAGCTTCACGTGTTCGGCGGTACTGCAGCCACGGGCCTACGGGTCAAGTGGCTCCCGATTTCCCAGACTAAAGCATCAAGGCTTGGCGCACCTCTTGGCGCTCGCGCTGATTCGCGGCTGAACGCAAGCTCGTCGAGACGGTCAGCCGCAGGGCAGAGCGGACGGGGTTGTGGCACTGTGCTGCCTCCGACTCAAGCTTTGCAAGCTGTGGTTGACCGTCACGTTCCTGGCCAGGAGCGGCCTTTTTCTCCTCTTCTTTCTTCTACAGAAGTCGCCTTGTCATGCGGCCAAGACGGAGACAGTCCGGACAACACGTAGCCAAGCTGCACGAGCCGATTTCGTCCAAGGGCGCCCACCAAAGCGCCACCTACAAACGCTCCGCCGACGTGCGCCACCTACACTACGGGTCGTTCCAAAATCACTCTACTGTACAGACTAGTCTACAGTAGGAGTCTACTTCTCCACTGATTTTGCGGAATCTTCTACGACCGGCAGGCCGCAGCAGTAGATCTCGAGATGGCGACGCCACAGCACTGGGCGTCGCCCTTCGCGACCCGCCGACCACTGATGACAAAACCGGGTTCATCACGCTACTTAGTACGCTTGCGCAGTGGCTCGTAATAGCCTACAAAGGTTTCACAACAGTCACTGACAACTTGACAAACGTGTCACGCAGTGTGGGGGACAGCCACTGCAGCCAGTGGCAGCCACTGGCTCAGAATGGCTGAGATTTCGAAAAGTTTTTTTTGGTGAAAACCCTGGGGTAGGGGGGCAAAAATGCCGAAAAGACAGTGCGAGACTTAGCTAGCTATTTGGCCAGCTACATGTAGCTCTTTTTAGCTATTTATCACTCATTCCACGAAAAGTGTCACAGATTTGGTGAAAACCCTGGGGTAGGGGGGAAAAAATGCCGCGACACTTAGCTAGCTATTTGGCCAGCTACATGTAGCTATTTCTAGCTATATATCACTCATTCCACGAAAAGTGTCACAGATTTGGAACAATTTCTGGGGGAAAGAGTCGATCCCATGACAGTAGAAGAGGGATCAGAGTTTTCTTGTACGGATGCTGCTTGTGCTGCGGTAAAATTAGATGCTGCTACCGCAGGAAAACCCGTGTATCAGTCGCACCGCAACGGACTGACTGTCCGGTGCGCTCACTGTGACCCAGTAAGGCATGGATTCATGACGGCAACGACTTCAGAATGTACGTACTGTGATAGGCACACAATGATGGGCAAAACGAGTCACTGCGAGTGCTGGATCTGCTCCAGCCTGGAGTGGGCAAAAAGTTTGGATAAAGTGCTGGAATGGGCAAAAAGTTCGAAAATAGTGCTGGAATGGGCAAAAAGTTTGGAAATAGTGCTGGAATGGGCAAAAAGTTTGGAGATAGTGCTGGAATGGGCAAAAAGCTTGGAAAAGGTGCTGGAATGGGCAAAAAGTTTGCGATAGTGCTGGAATGGGCAAAAAGTTTGGAAACGGTGCTGGAATGGGCAAAAAGTTTGCGAGAGTGCTGGAATGGGCAAAAAGTTCAAAAAGGTGCTGGAATGGGAATTGGCCCCGGCCGTTAGACTCTGGATAGAGCTCACTGTTCAACAACCTATGGTTGATGGCAAGTGTGAGGGACGCGTTCACGTTCTCAACCGAGAGCTTTGCCCTCAGTTTTCCAATAACGGCAGACAGAGTTTTGAAGTGCCGCTCGACAGCGGCTTCGCTGGTCGTTGCTCTTCCCAGCGTTCTTGCAAACAGACTGAGAAACTCGCTCTCGTCACGCATGGCCAACTCATGGGTCCAGAAGTGTACATACCCGTGCTTGATCGGGTGTCCGTGCTGGTCTCGAGGCCTGTTCCGGAACTCACTGTACGCTGCCTTGGACTGCATTAGGAAAGATCCCAATGCCCGGCTGTCGGGTATTCTTCGGGCAATAAAAGGTGACAGATGCCGAGAGAGCAGCTTCCATCGCTTTGCTCTCACTGCACTTGTCACCTCGTCGGCCGTCTGATCGACGTTCGGATGCAGTAATTTTAGCACGTCGAGTGCTGGGAAAGAAAAGTTCCGTTTGACCCTGTAGGACCATTTCTCAATGGCTCTGTTGATTACGCTAAGTTCACTCGAGACGTGCCAGGTCCAACGCGATACCGTCGATAATCTCGTGGAGCTCGAGAAGACTTTCCGGAGTCCTTCTGTAGCTTGTCGGTTGCAATTGCGAAGGGGGCCAGGGCATGCAAAAAAAAGGAGAGCTGGCGGCGGAACGTTGCAGTAACGTCGGGAAGGTATGTGGAGTCCTTGTCATAGACACGCGCAATGCTCAGCGCAGTGTCGTAGACACTGTTCCAACGCACTGCAGTTGGATACCTGACGCCAACAGGGTTTCTTTCGCCGGCGTTGATCTGTTTTTGCCGCAAATCATACTTTTCCGAGGGCTTTCTGTACAGGGGACTTTAAAATACCGGTTTATCGGTTTGACAAACCGAATAAACCGGTTTGAGTTTTTGAGGGGAAAAAAAAAAAATCTTATAGACCGATTTCAAAGTTTTACCACCTTCACTGTGTAGTAGTACTATAGTAGTAATGAACGTACCTGCCTGTAATAGCGTACAAATAAGCCCTCAAAAAACAGCTTAACCTAAAAAGGGGGAAAAACGGGGAGTGGGGGGGAGTGGGGGGCTCATCACGGTAGTATGCCCCCAAGGCGCCTCAGGGCAAATGTGCTTTTCTGACCAACACAGTGCTTCTTTTTGCTTCCTTCATGTGGATCATGGAAACCGAGAGTGCCTAGAGTGCGGAAAACTCCACACAGAGTGCAGAAAGTAGCCCGCTCGTGATGCAGCACCGCATGCAAGTGTGATACACCGACCTACATAACCAAACCGGTTTTTTGGCTCAAACCGGGTTTTTGGCTCGGACCCCAAACTTTTAAAGTCCCCTGTTTCTGTACTTTGCTGCGAGCTGTATTACTGAGGTGCTAATTTCGTTCATGTATTCATGCTTAGCGATGTCGCCAATGCAGAGCTGCATGCTGTGCACATCGGAAAGCAAAAATTCCTTTTTTTTTGGCGGCATTCAATGCCACCCGTGGGATTTTGGACCAACTTAGGGTCCGCACTGGCGTGAAAAGCTCATTCTTACATTTCATGCTCACCCGGAGTCGCCGTGTTCAAGAGCAGCACTCACCATCCACGCATTCCTGCAACTTGGGTCCCAACTTGGGTCCAACTTGCCCACAATCTTGGTCACAGCGGACAGGACTGTAGATCTGACTATAATGGAAAGATCTAAGGAAACACGGACTATAATGGAAAGATCTAAGGAACACGGACTATAATGGAAAGATCTAAGGAAACACAGACTATAATGGAAAGATCTAAGGGCTTGGACTATAATGGCAAAATCTAAGCGACCTGGACTATAATGGCAAAATCTAAGGAAACACGGACTATAATGGCAAAATCTAACAAAACACGGACTATAATGACAATTGACTCCATTCAGCCATGCAGTGGCATTGAATGCGGTCGATGTGCTGCGTCGATATGGGCAGCCATCGAGGATTCCACAGCTTTTTTGCCACAAAAGTCGCACGGCAAACATGTTTCCGTTTCTTCTTCCTCTTCCTCTTCCTCTTCGTCTTCTTCTTCGTCTTCGTCTTCTTCGTCGTCTGCTTTCTCCTCACACTCCTCTGCTGCATCGCTATCACCCGCTTCCTCCAATTCCTTCTGAGCTCTCTGCACGAGGTTCTTGGTGAGGTTCTTGTCTGGCACAAACAGCGGCAGTTGTGGGGGGGCTGTCGGCGCCTCGCAGTTGCACACACGAATCGTTCCAGTTCCACCCGCAAACCGGAACGCCGTATAGGGCCCCCCACGAAAGACGAAGTTGGTTTTCATTGCGGCAAGCTGCTCACAAAGAACGATAAGGGCTAGATTGCTACGCGCATTGCGGTGCAGGCAATCGCAAATCAAAACTGTTTGTTTTCCGCGAAAGCCTGTCTGGGACAGATCCGCAACCTTCCACGGAAGTCGGCGGGCTCTCCGTTTTTCCTCCGCGCATGCCAGATCTACCTCGCAGGTTTTTGGGCTGCTGATCATGGGCACGTCAGCTTTCCGCTCTCCGTTTTCTGCCTCCTCAGCTTCATCCGAACACTGCAATGGAAGGGCATCCATGCGATCCCACCAATGGCTGAGGCTGTGGCAATACGCATTCGTTGTTGAGCCCTTTCGCACGCTTTCCATGAGGTGGAGGAAGATGTGCGCAGATAAACGGGCACGCAAAAAGGGGATGCGGGCGGCAGTTTCTTTTTGACCCCAGTAACGCCAGGGTACGTCCGAATACCGGAATTCGGCAAGGTCGCTTAGGCTGATGAATAGCCAGCGAAATGTTGGTGATAGCTCTCGTTGCGCCATCATGGAGACTACCTTCCTCACGTGCGCTCCGGTAGCATTCTGGCTGACATCGATGTTCAAAGTGCTGCACAGGTCTCGAAGTGCCGACGTACTCTCAGCATCCAGCTCCTTGAACAACGCCAACCCCATACCCTTTATGTCGTGCAGGGCTGGAGAAACGTAGTGTGCTGATGGTGCCACTGCGCTCAGCAGCGATGTGTAGCCAGCTGCAGCCATTTGGGCAAGGCTGAGGTGAGGAAAGCGATGTATGTACATGCTCCATTCGCTTGTTGGAACGGTGCATACTGCGCAGCGGTGGCCTCTTCCACCACACCCGTCAAGCCTCTGCCATCGGTCAAAGTGATCTCCGGTGATCTTTTCGATCCGAACCCGAGTCACACCGTGGCCGCGAACGATCTTTGCATTGTGAAGGCGCAAAATTGCATGGTTGAGAAACCGGTTCTCGAAATGCTTAAATTGCGCTTTCTTCCGGTCGACGACAGTTACGGACGGGACAAAACCGCCGGTTTCTGGGTATACCAGGGACATCGACAGACGTGTGCGCGCGTTGCGCGATCTCAGCGAGTTTCTTGCTGTGTACCCGTCGGTATACAGTACGCCAACAAGCGGTACGGAAGACAATCTTGCGGATTCACGCCACCCCTCCTCTTCCAAGACCTTGAACGCACCTGCTAAGCCCCGTTGCAGTCTCTCCTTTACTCGAGAGCGCGACTCCTTCTCCACTTTTCTGCAGCGCTTCACGGACACCCCGATACTCATGCTAGTACGCCGCTTGTGCGACTTATTGACAAGGTCTAGCTTTCTCTGGGAGGTCCGTGTTGCATAACGCTCTTCGATGAGAGTTTTGCCCACTTCTAACACAGCAGCGTTTGCGGATTGCATGGTTTAATTATTTGTCTTCCTGTGATGAATGAGTCCTTCGATATCGTCTCTGGGCCCCTTATCCACGGACATGGTGTGACCAGATGAATATTGCGGAAGCACTTGATCAGCGCCAGACTAAAAGGAAGCTCGCAGCAGAAAACGGAAAAATAGAGGCCAGAGTGATGCTGCCGCCGTTATCTGCGGACCTCCACGGACATGATGACCTGATCAGCGCGGCAGTGAAGGGAAGCTCGCAGAAGAAAACAGAAAAAGAAAGGTCAAAGTGATGCTGCCGCCCGTGCGGGAACACCGCCGCAGGAGGCCCTCACGAGCGGAAGTTTACGGGTGACTGGTACGATGAGGCGGTGGGACGCAGAACTGGCGAACAGAAGAGTTCTCAATACGAACTGCGGCCTGGAGGATGCTGAGGACACAGGACCCTACATGTCCTCAATGTCCTCTTCAATCAGCAGTGCCTGCTGTTCTTCCTCCTGGGGATCATTGTCGCCCGTCAGACCCAGCCCCATGATCTGGCGGTACTGCTCGTCCAGGTCCACGGCCGCCACTCCCTCGCCAGCAAGTGCTGCACCCTGCGCAATGGGGACCTTCACTTGCCACAAGCCAAGGTGGAGCTGTCTGCAGAGCACTGGCTTCTGGTCGTCAGCGGGCTCGTCGAGGACGTAGGTGGTTGGGTACAGACCCGATGGCACACTGCTGCCCGCGGGGACAACACGTACGCACTCGAGAGTGACTGTTGTGCCCACCACCTTGTAATTAACCTGTGTAAACAGGCCTTCGACGAGGGTCACATGGAACCCTTGCTCTTTTGCACCCGGCGTCGTAATTGGGAAGGCGATGCGTATGGGCTTCGACGGCTCGTCCGCATCCGTGTTCTGGGCCTGCGTAATGGACGACAGAACGGCCAGGAGATCCGCTCCGCGGAACGTGGGCTTAGTGGCTTGAACCACTTTGTTGTACAGCGCGTGCTTAGCATGTGTCTGCTGTCTCCACGCCGTGATCGGCTTGCTTCTGAGCGTGACACCAACAACCTTCACATCTTGGACGTTGCGCACTTTGCTTTCAATGCGGTATTGATCCGGAAGGGTTCTCGCCTTCGTCATTGCTGTAACCTCCCCCGCTGTGAATTTCGGCGGCTTTATGAAGTCGGTGATGACCTGCATCAACAACGGCGACTTTTTGTGGAGTCTTACTCCTGTCACCTCGGAAACGAGCTGACGCAGGCTGCTCAACCTTATCGCTGCTCCGACCTTCTTTACGAGGTATGCCTCAATAAAGTTGGAGACAACGTCGGAGGTCGCCGTGTTGTTGGCTTCGCAGTCGCTGCCATTGTCGCTGCCCTCGATCGTGCGCCTCCGCTTGTTGTCTTCAGGTGTTCGTGGCATACTTGAGGACAGTGGCATCGTTGTGTTTAAGAGTGTGTGAGTCGCTGGATGATGTTTTCTTGAGGTATCAACGAACAGGTATCTGAGAAATTGGGGGAAAAGGCAAAGGCAGTCCAGGATACTGATGAGAACACAGGTATTTACACACGAAAATCCAACTTTCACACCCGCTTTTTGGGTGTGGCACATGCCCTTTGCGGGTGTGGCACATGCCCTTTTCGGACCTCCCGATTTAACTCCATCTTCACTGCTGGAGTTCACCGTGCACTGTAGAGGGGGGGGGGTCTGGTTTATCCGGCCATCCGGCCAAAGTGGCTGATCCTTAACAAGAGCGCTGCCCCCCCCCCCCCCCCCCCCCAAATGTCGCAAGAACGTCATCCCTGTGTATTATGGGATTTTGAAATTTGCCATGTGCATTATGGGGATTTTAAAATTTGCCGTGTGTATTGGGCTTGGGCATTCCCATTCTCGAACACAATTTAACTTTTTGCCCATTCTCGAACACTCGCTAACTTTTTGCCCATTCTCGAACACTTTTTAACTTTTTGCCCATTCTCGAACAGTCGCCTAACTTTTTGCCCATTTTCGAACATTGAAATTTGCCCAGGGTGGGATTCGAACTCACCACCCATACATCCAAAAAATCCCAGCCATTTTTGGGTTCGCCATTTCCGATTCCGATTTCCGTCGGATCCGTTCCTCGAACAAGGTGCCAGCATTGTGGTTGGCTGCTGCGTCCCGGCTCGGTATCCTGGTTGCGCACTGGGTCATTGACACCGCAGACTACGGGTAAACGGTTTTCTAAACACAGATTCGTGCATAATTCAGGTATGCGCGAGTGACCAGCCCGTTCTACTTGTAGCGCTTCCTAATTCTGTGCCGAAACCTCTTCAGAATCAGAGCCACTGTTTTACCACGAGTAGTAACCAGCGACGGGCGCGACGTCACGAATGACTCCAGAGGAGGAGCGGGAGAGACTCAGAGCGGTAAGTAACGCCGCAGCCAATCAAGATTTGAGTGATGCTACTCTTACAGTAGAAGCTGCAAAGAAAAAGTGCCAGTCGTCTGAAAATAATCAGGAGCTGGCGGATGGTGACTGGATCTTGTCCTCCCTGCCGCAGGCTGGCAGGCTGAGAGAGAGACTGGAATTGCCGGCGAGCCGCCAGGGCGCATGGCAGGAGCCATTTCTCCTGCCATCATGCAGCCATGTGCCAAGTGTAACCGCCACTTCAACTCTGAAAAAAAATTGACCAAAAAAATTGGACCCCGAATTTTTGACCAAAAAATTTGACCCAAAAAATTTGTCCTAAATTTTTGACCCAAAATTTTTGTCCTAAATTTTTGACCCAAAAATTTTGACCCAAAAATTGACCAAAAATTTTTGACCCAAAAAATTTCGGTCAAACTTTTTGAATCACTTTGCTGCAAAGTTTGCAAGCTGCTTCTCCTGGTGTAGGTCAGTGAACTAACCAAAATCACTCAATGGCCGCCGCGCAATTTGCAAGCAAGACGAGCAAACTCAGTGAAGTCTGTGCCGGGTTTTTAAACGGGGTAGCTCGCACACACCGTCACGTGTAGAAGCTTGAAGCAACCAAGAACCCGAGTTTAGATGCCGAAGAGGCTGCGGCCTGAAGTTAGCAAGGGTACCGTCTTCGAATCAGTGAACGCAGCTGTTCTCGCGGTGAAACTTGAGGCAAATGTCTCGGGGAAGTGACATTTTCACCACAAAAACTGGAATGTTCGAGAATGGGCAAAAAGTTAAATAGTGTTCGAGAATGGGCACAAAGTTACCGAGAATGGGCAAAAAGTTAAAAAGTGTTCGAGAATGGGCAAAAAGTTAGCGAGTGTTCGAGAATGGGCAAAAAGTTAAATAGTGTTCGAGAATGGGCACAAACATAAGGAAGTGTACTATAATGGGAATTGTCCCGTGTGTATTAGAGGTAAAAGCCCCTCAAAAAACCCCAACTGGCGGAATTGATAATTTCACCGGTGTGGGCAGTGGAACGTGGAAATCCGTGGAAATTTCCACGATTTCCATTTCCACGATTTCCACTTCAACGTGGATCCACGTCCCGAACCCTGAGGCTAAGCAAAGCAAAGTTCGGGTGAGGTGTCACACGCTTTTTAGGTGTGACTCGCGCCCTCTTTGACTGCAGTTTCTGAGACTGGACCTCACGTGTAACAATGCAATGTACTGGGAAGTAGAAAGCAGGTCGATGAGGATGCGTGCCACGGTCAATGTCTGCCTCGCTTTTTCCCCGACGCCTGCGTACTATCCCAGAGGTCGTAGGATCGATTCCTTGCTGACGAACTTCCAGGCGTCGGGGGATGAGCTCCCCGAAGAAACCGGTAGCTCCGACGGCTCGGCCGACCGCGAGTAATGTAGGAACAGTACACCTACCCCCGATAAAACCATGGGGCGCTGATGAAAAAAAAAAAAAGACGCTTTTTTTTTTTTGGAGCGCGGGACACTGTACTTGCCATGTTGGTACAGCGGGGCTGCCGGTATCCGGTTGCTCCCGGAGCGGTAGTCCAAAGAAATGCTTCTTCAGCACACTGTGAACGCCTGTCTCACAGCGACACGGGACTGGCCTGCGCGTGACTGCTAACAGGTCCGACCCGGTAAAAAAACCCGCGATGCAGTGACTCTACCCCCTGCATCAGGGTGGATCCGCTTCGTCCGGTCGCGCCCCACCAGATGCAATGACGATCCTTGCCACCCCTCGGGCTATAGAAAAGCTCAAGCGGTGGAAGAGGTCCTGGCAGGCGGCCGAAACGGTCCGGTCTTCACGGAGGGCGTTGGCGCGGGCAATGTGCCGCAGCTCCGTGATTGCTCCTGGGCACCAGGCCCCGAACGTGTCTACAACTAGCGGCACCGCCTTCCATTCCCGCGGGTCTGGCTCATTGGCGATGATTGCGTTGTAGACACGCTCCTTGACGGCTACAGCGTACGCGGCTGCTGCGCCCCCTGGCTCTGCCGCCGCCCGGGCTGCGTAGTGCGGCTGCGAGAGTTGTAGGGGGTACGTGACAGCGACGTCAAGTAGGACGGTGGTGCCATCCCGGACGTAGCTGATGTCCGGGCGCTTGCGCCGCGCGTTAGCGAACACGGCTCGCTCGATGGAAGGACCGAGCAGTCCTCGTCGAGCGAAGTCGGCGACGATGTCGCGCAGCGCGTTGTGAAGGCGCGTTCGGCGGCCGCTGCCGAAACACGTCTGGGCGTGCGATCCGTTGACGTCGGTCGCACCGTGTCCGCAAAGGCGGCACTCCCCCGGCGCGGCCGCAATTGGAAGCCCCAACCGAAGCCGGACTGCCACCGCCAGCTCGGCCGGAGACAACCACATTGCGGTATCCGCCTCAGGGTTGCCGTACAACCACGCCGAAGCGTGCTTGCCGGAGCCGCTTTGGATCCGCGCCCGGATCCGGTCTTGAGCCCGGGTCAGGGCCTGACCCTGCAGTTGGCCGGAGTGGCCGAGCTCCTCCGTCAGCGACTCGAGAAGGTTCTTCCTCTTCTCGGTGGCCAAGGCGGACGACCATGCCTTCTGTCCTCGCCCCTCGTACTCGGCTCGTGCCTGCATGACGTCCTGGATCTTCTCCAGGACGGATTCATAGGTTGCAAGGCGCGGGTCGACGAGGGACGCTTGGACGGTGTCGTCCTGCTGCCACGTGAGGTGTGGCAGCAGGGCCGGGGCCACGAGGGCGGGGAGATGCGGCCCCCCGTCCAGCGCCGCGGCGATGTGGGCAATCCCGCTCACGTCCGCACAGCTGTGGAGGCCGAGGCCGCCCATCCTGACGGGGAGTGACGCCTGTGTCCACGACGCGTCATCGGTTTCGATCCCGGTGATCGTCGCGAGACAGGACTGGGTGACGCGGTCGATGCCCGCGTAGTCGAAGACGGGCCCTGTCGCGCGCATGAGGTGCACCACTCCAACGAAGCCGGCACAGAACTTCGTCAGCGTGAGCGCCACGTGCGCGTCAGGTAGGGACGCGATCACCCTCAGCTTCCTCTCGGCGCCCTGTGCCACCCGCTCAACGAACGCGCGGATCTTCTCCGGCGATCCGCACGGCACACCCAGGTGCTCGATCTCATCGAGGGAGCACGTCTCGATGCCGTCTAGGCCCGCCGGTACCTCGGCGCCCGGGGCAATCGCCAGTCTGCACTTGCCCCTATTGAGGCTCAGACCGACTGCTGCGGCTCGCCGCTCGAACTCGCACAGCCATCGCGCGATCGAGTCGAGTTCCCCGCCCGTTACCCCGTCGTCGAGGTAGAACGTCAGGAGCTCGAGGCTGGCCCGGCTCAGCGCTGAGTGGTTGGGCGCGGCCTCCGGCTGCTCCTGAGGTGCCGGCTCCTGTGCTACTGGCCCGGCGCCCTCCGGATCCTCGGGGGCGCCTCGCGGTATCTGGGCCACCGGCGCCGGCGGAATCGGGCCCGGGAGCGCGAGGGCCGGCTCTCCGGGCTCCGCCGGGCCCCCGTGGGCTGGGTCCTCGGGTGGCGGTTGCGCTGGCCCCGGCTCGTGCGGTGGCGGTGGCCCCTGCTCAGGAGGGCCCTCTCCGCCTTCCACGGCTCCTGCGGGGTCCGCGGGCTCCTCCGGCCGCGGAGCCTGAGCGCCCGCCCCCGGGGCCTCTTCCGGCGCCGGCTGGACTGCCGGGCCGACCTGTGGCGCTGCCGCAGCCTCGGCCGGCGGCGGCGGCGGCGCGATGACGTCCTGCAGCGCCAGGCTGAAGAGGAGAGGCCCCAAGGGGTCCCCCTGTTGCACCCCACGCTCGGAAGTGAGCGTTTGGTCTCCAACTTGCAGTATGGAGTGCTTCCCGTATGCCGCCATGGTGTACGCCAAGACCTGGGGGGCATGCCTGCTGGCGCTTTGAATGATCGCCTCCCTCTGCAGGGAGTTGAATGCGTTCGCCAGGTCGATCTGGAGGATGCCCTTGCCCGCCCCGCCTTCCCTGCGGTACATGGCCGCCACCCTACGGACGGCGAGAATTCCCGCGTCCGCTCCGGCCTTCACCCCGACACCGACCTGCCCGCTTCGCAGGAGCACGCTTTGCCCGAGCTCCTTTACCACCCGGTCGGACGCGAGGACCTTTCCGGCCACCCTCCGCAGAATCTCGCCGCAGGCGATGGGTCGGATGCCGCCCCCTCTTTTCACCAGTGGGACCAGCTTGGCCCCGTAGAGGTATGGCCTGGCCGCCGCCGAAACCCTCCCGGACGAGAGGGCCCATACCGCGTCTGCCACAGCCTCCTTGAAGGAGCCGGAGCTGTCCCAGAGGTCCAGCAGGTGCTGCGCAGAGAGCCCGGAGGGGCCGGCCGCCGTGCCCTTCGGCATCTTCTTCAGCAGTCTCCGAACCGCACTCGGCGAGGGCCGTGCCACGTTCAGGCCCTGCATCGCCGGGTCGCCTTGCCACTCCTCGGCAGCCGGGTGGAGGGCCCTGAGCTGCGCCATGGTGGCCTCGTCTGGCGGGGCCGTCTGCGCTGCCGAAAGCGCCGACACCGCCCGCGAGTAACACCGGTCCCGCGCCCGCTTGATGACCTGGCGCACGATGGGGGCGTCCAGGTCATCCACTGACCTGACCGCCGTCTGGAGCTCGACCCTGTGGTCGTTGTCCTCGACCGGTTAGGGCCCAGCCGGCCGGGCCGCAAGGAGGAGCGGCGGTCTGCATCTGCAGGGATGCGGCGGGACCCGGGGAGCGGAGGGGCAGGCATTGCAGCTGTGCCCCCGCTCCCGGGCCTACCAAGGTCGAGTGGCCGCTGGGCTGGAGCCAGTGCGGAGGCCCCCGGCCCCGGGGGGGCAGGCGGCCCCAGGGGGGGAGGCGGCCCCGGGGAGATGGTTTCAGGGGGCGGCGCTCCCCTTCACCTTTGCCCAGGTAGCCGCGGCCAATGTGCCCACCCTGAACAGGGTCCCCACAACGGCGAAACCGCAGGTCGCCGCCCTGTTTGAGACTGTCCTCCGGGGGGCATCTGACGACGCGGGGTGGCTGCGGGTATATGCCTTCGCCCCGCTCATCTTGGCGGCCACCACTCGGGGAGGACGCAGAGCGGTGACAGAGGCCCTCCGCCGCCGGGTCAGACTCTGGAGGGACGGCCTGTTCGGGACGCTCTGGTCGGAGGCCTTGGCCATCACGGCTGGGAAGGCTCAAGGTCGCGCGCGCCGGCGTGCCTACCCGGTGGCGGAGGTACCGGTGGCACGACAGGAATTACTACGGGCGGGGCCGCGGGCGGCTCCCCTGGCGGCCCGGGATTGGGGTGGATGTCCCCGTCGCAACACAGGTCGTCTCCTCCGCGCCCGGAGGAAACGACCTGTGCGGCGGCGGAGTCATCCATCCCTGTGGCCGCCCAGTGAGCCTGTCGGCCCCCCCTTCGTGGGCCCGGGTGCCGGGGGACGTCCCCGTCGTCGCACGGGTCATCGCCGCCCCTTCCCAAGGAGACGTGAATCTCCGGGTCCGGGCTTGCTATCCCGGCCGCGTGCGCCACCCTCACGCTGTCCGGGAACAGGACGGGCGTAAGTGGCCAGCTGGACTGCGGGGGACCCGGGGGTTGGCTCTCCATGGCCGCTCCCCTCCCCTGGCCGGGCTGCGCCAACCTGTCCTTCACCCGCGCGGCGATGGCTCGCACTGAGGCGACCAGGCCCGCGCCCCTCCCCAGGCCCGTGTCGGGCTTCTGCCTCACCGGGGCCGGCGTCCCGACGGGCGATCGTGAC
The DNA here is from genome assembly GCA_030068145.1 of Diplonema papillatum. NCBI lineage: Eukaryota > Euglenozoa > Diplonemea > Diplonemida > Diplonemidae > Diplonema > Diplonema papillatum. Next base: position 26,807 of record JAPJBO010000163.1, read on the forward strand.
GCGGGGCGCTTGGCTCCAGTCGCCGGAGTCCCAAGCGTGGCCCCGCACACCCTCTCCAGAAGGCGTTGGCTCGCCGCGTCTACCGGGGGTCGCTGCTGCGGTTCCGGTGATCCGACCCCCGGAGCGGGGGTGCCGGATCCGCCGCTGACGTCTCGCTGCTCAGAGGCCGAGGCTTGCTCCGAACCCTGCGCCGGCTGGCTCGGCCCGGGCGCCGGCGAACCCGGCCGAAGGAAGCCCCCATCCATCGCCTCGGCCCCCTCCGACAGGAAGCTGGGCTCCGACGGCACGTACCCCCAGGTGAGCCCGGACGGGGGGGTCTCCCACCCTTCCTCGGGGCCTCCCGGCCGTCTGCGGCGCACGGCCGCCGGCGTACCGACCGGGGACCGCGATGCGGGGCGCTTGGCCCCCTGCCCCTGGTGGGCTTCAGAGCCCCCGGCCGGCACCTCGGCAGCCTCCTCCCGGGGGTTCTCGCTGATCGGCCCCTCCCTCCGCTGCTGGCGCTTCGGCCGACGGCTGGCTCGGCGGCGCTGCGCCCGCCCCCGCGCCCCCGTCTCCGGGGTCGGGGCCTCTCCTGTTCCCCCCGTCGGCCCGCGGAGCACCCGCCCCCTCTTGAGCCAGTTTTTTTTTTTTTTCTAGACCCCCCGCAAGCGAGCCGAACACAACGGGCGAAAGGAGAGAAGACACAAGAAAGGACTCCAGCAAGGACACAAACCCGCACGGCAACCACGCCACTGCAGAGCAGAAAGACGAGTTGCGGCTATACACGGTTTGCATGATCACTTCGCGCTCACAGTACCACACTTACTGCTCTTTCTTCTTTTCACGCACCGAACACTCGCGAAGGTACACACTGAGAGAAATACAGAAGACAGAAGAAAGGATTCCAGCAAGGACACAAGCCCGCACGACAACCACGCCACTGCAGAGCAGACAGACGAGTTGCGGCTACACACGGCTTGCATGATCTCTTCGCGCCAAAAGAACCTTTGTTCGCTTCGCTCTTCCGTCCTTTCTCAACAACCGAACGCACACACAGCTACAGAAAAACGGGGCCTTTGCCCTCACGGAGACCCTGCCTGACATTAAGGAAGGCCAACCGACACATCATTCGATTCAAGAATCATTGTCGGTCCCGAGTGTCAGGTCAATCTGTACCCTCACGAGGACAGAACCCCTCACACGTAACTCGTCTGACGAGTGCCCCGCGTGTGGGGGGATGCGTTACGAGCTCAGGGGCCGAAACGGGGGTCTCCGACGTGATTAGCAGCATACTACAGAAGGCTGCCAAAGCATCTTTTCAAAACACACCAACACGTCTACAGGAACCAGCGAAAGAACCTCTCCCACGGCAAGAACAATCAGCCCAGCTGGCCTCTTCCTCTCCTTTCCTTTTTGTTCTCCAAAGAAGACAGGATAGAAGGAAAAGGTGCCTCATCTAAAAAAAAAATAGACGACGTCGAACCGTGATGGCAGAGTGAACGGCGCCAGGGTTTAGGGCTGGAGTTCCCGGGTTCGAACCCCGCCGAGGACCTTTTTTTTGGTTCCCCTCGGTCTTCGGTCAATTCCCTCGCTCCGGGGTTTTCTTGACCCGTGATTTGGCACCGGGTATTTGCATACTTCAGGCCCGGGCTTTGCTTCGCCCGAACTTTGCACTTTGCTTTGACTAAGCTTCGCCCGAACTTTACTACCAGAACTTAACATCGCCCGAACTTTGCTTAGAACTTCCCCAGAACTTAGCTTCACTCGAACTTTGCTTCACCAGAACTTAGCCTCCCCAGAACTCAGCAGCTGTCTTCACTCATAGGCCCGTCACGCAGCAGCCAGAAGGCCGGGCTGGCCTCACACAGCCCCACCTATGCATACGTATGCAGCCGTATGCGTATGCATATTTTCAAATCTGCATACGCATACGCATACGCATACGCATGCACGTATGCAGCCAGCCCAGCCCTAGGGGGGGAAAATGTTTCTTGGGTTTGAAGAGCGCGTGGTGCTTAGGGGGGGGGGTGTCTATTTTTTTTTTTGGAGCGCGGGACACTGTACTAGCCCTGTTGGTACAGCGGGGCTGCCGGTATCCGGTTGCTTCCGGAGCGGTAGTCCAAAGAAATGCTTCTTCAGCACACAGTGAACGCCACCTCACTGCGACCTGGGCTGGCCTGCATCTGAGTGCAGGTCCGACCAGGTAAAAAAACCCGCGATGCAGTGACTCTTCCCCCTGCATCAGGGTGGATTCGCTTCGTCCGGTCGCGCCCCACCAGATGCAATTACGATCCTCGCCACCCCTTGGGCTATAGAAAAGCTCAAGCGGTGGAAGAGGTCCTGGCAGGCGGCCGAAGCGGTCCGGTCTTCACGGAGGGCGTTCGCGCGGGCGATGTGCCGCAGCTCCGTGATTGCTCCTGGGCACCAGGCCCCGAACGTGTCTACAACTAGCGGCACCGCTCGCCACTCCCGCGGGTCCGGCTCATTTGCGATGATCCTGTTGTAGACACGCTCCTTGACGGCAACAGCATACGCGGCTGCTGCGCCCCCTGGCTCCGCTGCGGCCCTGGTCGCGTAGTGGGGCTGCGAGAGCTGTAGGGGGTATGTGACTGCGACGTCAAGTAGGACGGTGGTGCCGTCCCGGACGTAGCTGATGTCCGGGCGCTTTTTTTTTTTTTTCCCGACGACAACTAGTGTCAGACTAGCCTACCCGAAGGCAGTTGATTCCTTTAGGCAAGATTTCTCTACCGGCGGAAGTTGTTTGGGTTGACGTCTTTTTTGTGTTACCGTCGATCCCGAAGGACGATCAGTTTGGTGTCTTGCGACCTTTGTTTGTTTGGCAAGGAGTTTTGGTGACGCGCTTTAGATAGAGAAAGAAAATAAGAAATAAGATGCCGAAAACCAGTTTGCTCGCCCTCTTACCGGGTGCTCAATTCGCTTCTCAGCCAGTTTGCCCACTCTGCGGCTTTGTCTTCCGACTCTTGTACTCGTATCCGCTCGCAGACGCTCTTCATTGCAGCTTTGTTGCACCGCGAGAATTCGATCAGCACATCATTTAGCTTCGGTTCTCCACCGTAGATGGTTTCAAGCCCAGCGGGTTCTGAAAAGCTCTGGAGGTGAGCCGCGTCGTTGGCTGTGAGGACGTGGTCTGCGTTTCCCGGCTGCTGACATCCTGGTACCGTGCACTGTCGCCTCGTGTGTCGTGGCATGATCGCCCGCAGCACTGGGGCCTGCAGTATATCGGTGGCGCCGTGACATTTTCGTAGACCGGCAAGGATGCGCGGTTTAGCAGGGCAGCGGGGGTTCCATCCTGCAGTAGCCGCCGTCGCAGGCCCGTGTCCCGTATGTGTTCTCGCGTCTTCCTTACAAAACGCCCCGGTTCGTCCATCTGCACATAGTCTTCTTCTTCGTGCGCGCACACGTGCGTGATCCCGGCTGCGTGGTAGCTCCACTCTAGGTCATACCGGCTGCGTGTCTTGTAGGCGGCTGTGGCGGCTGCATCGGCGGCGTTGATGGCGGTGTTCTGCGCGTGTCCCTTCGCCCACGTGATCTCCGGAACGTCTTTCAGGACGGCTGCCAGCGGGTCTCCTCTCCTCTCGCTCGCAGCCCTTGCGATCGCGCTCTTGCTGTCGCACCACCACTTGCGGAGTAGGGGTGACGAGGTGTTCGCGATCGCGGTTGCTACGAGTGCAATCGCGCAAAGCTCCGCTTGTGTACTGGAGCATATCTTCCCGGCGATTTTGGCTCCGTAGGCCTTGCCGTTCAGGTAGACACCCACAGCACCAACCTGCGCTTCCTCTCGAAAGCTTCCGTCTGTCGCTATTTCGACGACCTGCCCCGTTGCTCTCTGCAGCGCGCATTCCAGATCTGCGAGGATCTTCGGCTTGGCTCCTGTCCGGACGGGTCGCAGTTGGAAGTCCCTCGCTGGAAGCTGCTGGCTTCGGGTGTGCGGCCTCGCTGCGATGTGGGCCCGTGTCCTCTGCGCGTCGCAGTAGTCCGATATCCGCGTCAGGCGAAAGCCAATTCCACTAGCCGTGTAGTCTCGCACGCCTTTGCTGTTTCTGTGCGTCGGTACCAAGGAGTTGTAGGCCGCGTTCAGCTTCCAATGGTCGGGTTGGAAACATCGTGACAGTGCGTGTGCTGACAGGGTGGGCAGGGCGTGGCTCCGGAAAAGGTCGGCCTTCCTTCTTGTCGACTGGAAGTAGGACTGCCGAACTAAAGCACACGCGCGGCTGAATCGTTCAACCTTTCCATCATTTCGCTTACATGCCGTGACTGACTTTTCCGCGTGCAGGCAACCCCCGAGCAGTCGCGCCTGCGTTACCGTCGCGGTGCATCCCAGTCCGGGTACCTGCAGGCTTCGTTGCTGTCGCGCGACAATTTTGAACTTGGCTTTCGCCATGCGGAAATGCTTTTCTCGAAGCCACTCGTTGAGTCGTTGGACGTGCTGTGCTATCTGCGACCATTTTAAGAGGACGGTGAGGTCGTCAACGTAGGCCTTGCAGTACGAGGAGGTGATTTTCGGTGGCGTCGCTGTATAAAGAAGGTAGAGCACGACACTGAGCGGCGAGCCCTGCAGCAGGCCCTGTTGTGGGAGCATGGCGGGTGTGAAGCCTTCGTGTGTCGTCAGCGTGAAAAGCTGAGACCGGACTACTGGCTCCAGCGTGTTGGCCCATGTTTCACCCAGGGAGCACCTGACGACGTTGAGAAGTTGAGTGTGCGGCACCGAGTCGTAAGCTGCCTCGATATCCGCTATGACCACGGCATGGTCATCGTCGTCGCCGTCGTCTGCATCAAGCCAGTCTTGGGCTCTCTGAAAAATCTCTAGCGTCGCGTCTGGCCTTCCGCAACCGAATTGGAAGTTCTGCTCCCTGATGATCTGTTGACACGTGTGGTTCATTTTGAGGTAGAGACACACGTGCAGTAGTTTCACCATAAGGGGCATGATGGCTATAGGCCGGTATCCCGCTGCGGACGTGCGTTTGTGGCCAATCTTCCGGATGAGAAAAATCCACGAGAGCGCGTGTTTTTCCGGTATCCCTTCTGCAATCCATCTGTTGAACTGTGTTGTTATGATGTCTATTTCTGCAGGTCGGATTGTGGTGAGGAAAGTTGCGGAAAAGTCCGTCGTTCTTGCGGTCTTCTTCAGGGCGCCGATGGCCTTCTTCACGTCTGCGCTTTCGATGTCGACGATCTTCGCTGGTCTCTCTTTTCTTCTGTGCACAGCGTCGCAAAAGGCTTCCTTCGGTGCGTTTGATGGAGTGGATGAGTTGTTGACGGCTTTGTATAAGACGGCGTTGTAGCGCTCTCGGTAGTACTCCATAACTGCCGGTACGTTAGGAATGATGGGTGGCTCGTACGGATGGCGTTTGGGCGCCACTTGGTTGCTCGTCTCACCTCTGGTAATTAACGTGATCTTCCGTCGTATTGATGCGACTTCCACATTGAGCTGGCGTCTGACTTCCTGGTTCGGTGTCGTACTCCGTTGTAACAGTCGTTTGTTCATGGCGAGCTGCAGTCTAGCTACCTTGGTCGTGCGCCTTTTCGGTGGGTGGTGCATGTTGGAGCCTGCCATGCCTCGGATGAGGTCGTCAAATGAGGCTGCCTCTGGCCGCCGGCCGATTGGGTAAGCCATAGGAGGTATGACCCTTTTGATACAGTGGTCGTAATGTAGGCATATCGCCGCATGGTCACTTCCTCCCGTAAACCTTACGGCTTCTAATGAACAGTTCGAACTGCGTGGCACAAAGGCTCTGTCAATCGACGTCTCGCAGTTCCTCCGTCGAAAGGTTCCCCTCTGCCCGACCAATTCTCGGCTGGCGCATGAGCGCACAATCGCTTCGCACGCAGGCACGGTGTTGCAGTTAAAGTCTCCGACGACCACGTACTCATCGGTTGCCCTTCGCATCGTGTTGCATATCCATCCTGCTAGGGATTAGCATGTGGTGGGTACATAGACGCTTATCACCCCAAGCACCCGTTCCCCTAGCTTGATGTCCGCATAGCAGGCCGTGCGGTGCGATCCCGTTCGCAGAGTGTGCAAATTTTCTCCCCGGATTGAGACTGCACTCCGCGCGATTTCTGTTTCGTCAGCTGCAACGGCTACTACGTTCCATCCCTTGTGCCGCGCCATGTCGTCGAAGACTTGCTTCTGCCGTCCAATTTCACATGTCGCTAGTATGTGGGCTTCGGGTTGTAGGTCAAAGTACGTTGCTAGGTCTTTCTTCCCGCAGGCGTTGCAGCTCACGATTCTCACTTTGCTTCCCATGACTCGAGCAGCGGATACTGAGTCGTGGCGGGAAAACCGTGGTGTTTCCGGGTGGCGCGGTTGATGGGATTGCGTCGGTTTGGAGGTTTGAGTCGGTTGGCTGGGCTGGCTGCGGCAGGACAGGCAGATGTTGAGTAATCGATTCGAGGAGGTGGCAAGGTGATGGCAAATTATTATCGTCTAACTGGCGTCGTATTGCTTGAAGGTTTGTGGTTTGGCGAGGAAGACGGGTTTGGCAGTGGGAGGAGGGGAACGTTCGGAACTGGTCGGGGGAGGGTGGGAACTAGACTGCCGGACAGGGGGCGCATGATGGATGTAGACTGATGATCTCTTGTTTCTGATGCTGATGTGCTTTTTTTTTGTCTCGCACCGTCTCTATAAGAAAAGAAGTGCGTAGTTTTGTTTTATTCTTTTACTTGTTAGTTGTAGAAGAATTCGTAGTCCCGCCTCGTTCGCCCTCTAGGTGTCCCGCTCGCAAAGATAAAACCAAAGCTCTCGATAGTGTCCACATTTCTCATATCGGCTATTTCGGTGCCGGGCTTCTTAGACCGAATACGTCGTGATCAGCGTCGACCATCGGGCGGCGAGCGGGTCATCGCACAGGGCTTTCACGCGTCTCGCGACGTGTAGTACCGCCGGCCCGTGCTTCAGCGCAAAGTCTTCAAGGAGCTCTTTTACCACCGGCTGGCGACGCGTTGTGGCGCTTCGGATGTCCGACACTTCGTTGTGTGTGTCGTCGTCGGCAAGCAGCACGTGTTCTGCGGTCGCCAACTCGCAACACCGTCTACACTGCACGCGGGTTCCCTTCGGCAGTATCGACCTTCTCACGATCGCGAGCAGGAGGTCCACCGCCCCTGGGACCGTCTCCAGCGCCCTGAGGGTGCTTCCTCTCGTCGTCTTCCCCGTCGCCATCTGCCGAATCGCCCTCGTCGCGGTCTTCGCTCGTCCGTACTGGCACACTCGCCGCACGTACTCGGCTGGTCCCTCCAGCTGGGGGAAGTTCCCGGCTGCGAAGCAGCATACTGCCTTCTCCCCGTTTCTCCAGTGGAGGTGTTCCACATCCAACGCCGGCGTTCCCTCACGTAGAGTGATCGACGCCGCCTCATCCGCCCGGTTGATGTGCTGGTTTTCCGCGTGTCCCTTACTCCACCGCAGGCACTCCGCGTACTCGCCAAGGCACTCTGCCACCGGGTCTCCGATACGTCTCCGCTGCACTCGTTGTATTGCAGCCTGACTGTCGCAGTACCAGACCAGCTGGTTGGCCAGCACTCCGCAAATCCTCAACGCCGTTGCCAGGAGCAGCATCGCCGCCAATTCAGCGTCGGTACTCGATGTAACCGTCCCTCGCAGGACGGCGCCGATCTTCTTCGCGCCGATCGATACACCTACTGACCCACGTGCCTCTTCTTCTACGAAACCGCCGTCGCTCGCCACTACGGTGTTCCGTGTTCCTCTGCACTGTGAATTCACCAGCTTCACGGTCTGAGCAAGAAGGCTTGCCCCTTCTGCTGTCTCTCGAGGGGCCCTGCGGCGGAAGCCTTTCGTCGGGAGGTCGTCCCCCACTCCGTCCCGCTTAAACGCCAAATACGCCCTCGTTTGCTGCATTGAGGCATAGGACTCGACGGTTTGGCACGCGTACCCATCCTTGCAGCCAGCGAATTCTTTAATGCCCCGGCTGTAGCGGTGCTTCGGGAGTAGGCTCGACTGTGCTGCCGTCAGCTTCGGTGCTCGGGGGTCGAAACAGGTCGACAGACTGTGCATCGAGAGGGTGGGGAGCACATGTGTCGTGTAGAACGCGCACCTTCGCCGGGTAGAACGGTACAGGTGCGAGTTCGTGTAGTCCACGAGTCTCGCTACCCTCTCCAGCTTTTTTGCGCCATTTTCACATCCTCCGGCGTGTCTCTTCGCGTGTATGCACACGCCCAGCAGCACGGCCTTGTCCACGGTCTCACGGACGGGGTTCGAACTCCACTCAAAGGAGCTTTTCGCCACGACCACGACTTTCTTCTCCTCTAGCTCCAGCCCCTTAGAATTCGCCCAATTCTGCACTCTTCCGAAAGTGTACGGGAGTCGAGCTCTTGTCGTGCGAGCGACCAAATCGTCGACGTACATTCGCGCGTCTGCTTCCGCCGGGGGCTCACAGGTGTACACGATGAAAAGGAGCACGCTTAGCGGCGAACCCTGCAAGACCCCGCGGTTGAGGGCAACGGGCGCCGTGAAACCTTCGTGATGCGCAATCGTCACCGCTTGGTTCTCGATAACCCTTGCTATTGTTATTGCCCACTCGGGGCCTAACCTGCGTCCAACTGTCTCTATTAGCCTTCCGTGGGGAATCGAGTCGAAAGCGGCCATCACGTCCACAAGCAACAGCAGGTGCTCGTCGTCCTCGTTCGATGCAACGTCGGACTCCAGCCACTCCTTCGCAAACAAAGCTACCTGCGCCGCTCCGCTGCGTTGCCCGCAACCGTACTGGAAGCCGCAGCGCTTGACGTACTCTCGGACCAAGGGTCTCATCTTCAAGTACACCGCGGTATGGAGCAACTTTGCGAAGAGGGGCATGATCGCAATCGGTCGGTACCCTCTCGGATCGGAAGCCCTCAGCATCTTCCCTTTCCAGAAGAGAAACACCCAGGCCACTCTCTGTCGCTCGGGAACTCCCTCACGGACCCATCTGCTTAGTTCGACTGACGTCGCTGCAATCGCTTCGTCTTCCATTTTCAGCAGAAACTTCGGCGAGAAGTCAGAGGTCCTCGCAGTGGGTCGAACGGCTTTGGCTTTTTCTCTTTTTTTTTTTTTTTTTCGTTTCTTGTTTTTTTGCTGAGTGCTTCAGGAATGCAGCCTTGGGTCCTGGAGAGCATTTCTAAGCTACTTTACACTTTTCTAGCGTTATTTTCGTCACAAAATAAGGACAATTTCGGGTAATTCGAGCGTATCAAGATCAAAGACCCCAGGAGACAAGCCACCTGGTCCAGGCCAAAATCGGTGAATTTCGGGGGGTAATTCCTTTGTGGCGACCACTTTCTGCAGTCGGCCCTGGCGAAGGTGGCGCAAGGTGTATTACGGCCCCAATTTGCGCAGAGCGGCCATGTGCTATGCGTGCCCCGAAGAGGAAAAGGAATAGGATGAGAAGGGAGGACAGGCTGCGAGTCACGGTTTGACAGGTAGTGACAGGATCAGCTGCGGTAACGAGAGCAGGAAATGCTCTACCAGAGGCCCCGCGCCGGCCGGGTTTCGAAGCGATCGCGGGACCGCAGACCTTCGCGGCGGTCGGAGGAGAGAGGTGGTTCCGGGCGCTGCAGTATTGGCTGGATGGGATGTGCTGGTCGGTGGTGGGTGACGTCTCGATGGCAGAGCTCACCGTCGACTTTGAAGTGTGCACCAAACTAGATCTTCCGGGCAGTGTCGTAGCGACGACGGACGGGACACCGTTGAGCATGCGTGCGAGGGTACTCGCAAAACTGTTAAAACTCGTCGGGGATGCGCTGGAGCGAAACGGCGACGGACCGCTTCTGCCAGACAGGAAACTGGAGAAGATAGGGTCGCTGAGAACGGTGGGAGCCGTGCCTCACGATGAGGCCGATCTTCCGTGGTGGTACGGAGACGAGGGAAGTGCTCGAGACACAGCTGACGACGGCACGAGTTCAGCGACGAGGCGTGGGGGATGGATCTTTTATTCGACGAGCCGAAATTTTGAATACAATTTAACTTACCAGCTCCAAACGAACTCCAGTTGGTGTGCTCCAGTCAATTGCCATTATAGTCCGTGTTTTGTTAGATTTTGCCATTATAGTCCGTGTTTCCTTAGATTTTGCCATTATAGTCCATGTTCCTTAGATTTTGCCATCAAAGACCCGCGAACCACGCACGTACTTTCTGAGCCCAAGGTCTAATTTTCGCGGTTCTCTTCATCGGAGCTTATCGCGAGCTAAAAATCGTCAAAAAAAAGTCTGCTGCACGCACGAGCAAAATTTTCACCAGAAACCCAGCTCCCGCTGGCTCTTCCGAGCTCCCAATGAACCAGCTCCCAAGAGCTGGGAGCCACCGCCAACACTGCCTGGGGGCTGTCTTCAACGAAACCTTGGTCGGCTTCATCTCGACTCCTGTTGGATCGGAAACTTTCTCTTCCAGTAAATTTGCGTCACTCAACCCGGTCACCACGAAACTCGCCCGGAATTGAGATGGCTTTTTGTTGTGCCCTGCTGGCTCCTGCTGGCTCTTTCCAGCTCCCGAGCTGGCTCCAGCTCCGAGAGCCACCGCCAACACTTCCCCAGGCCACCGGTTGCGGACAACTTTCTCGCCGAACTCCTTCGTAACTTCAACGAATGTCTCTTACTGAGTGAAAGCGCAGATTGCATCAACGTTCTGCTTCGCTGATTTTGACCAAGAGCTTGAAGAACTGGCAAACGATGAATGCGTTGCTGTGGATCCCAGAGCCGGCCCACGCCTGTCGTCTTCATGCACAAGTGCCAGAACGCTCTTGTCGCTAATACTCTGACCGCGATACGTTTTTCCTGCTCAAAGGCTCGATAAAACCAAGATTTTCGGGAACAAAAATGGGGGATCATCATGGGGTTAAGTACGCCAGACCCCACGTTTTTAGTACGAAACGTGTTCCCCGAACTTTAACTGCTGCCTCCAGTCTCGCCACGCGCCGGCCTTAGCCGAGCGCACGTACTTTGTTTCACGTAAATTGTTTTTCCTTCTGGCTACGGTTCTTGGTTCTCGTTATTGGGTTCGCTTTCTGGAAATGTTTTTCGGTTTACGTAAATTGGTTCACTTTCTGATTAATTACGAAACACTTTGGCCAAAAAAAGTAGCTAAGAAACATTTACACGTTTCGTATTAAACCCGCATACGGTATAGTCCAAGCCCTTGTTAGATCTACAGTCCTGTCTGGGCGACTATACCGTTATGGGCAAAACTTGGGTTGTGGGAAAAAACTTGGGCGGGTGTGCCGTACCGGAAGGGCAAAAACTTAGATTTGTCTACCGTTATGGGCATCAGCCCCCAAGATCCACACAGGAAGTGTGGAACCGTTATGGGCAAAAACTTCAATTTCCATACCGTTTCAGCCCAGTCCTGTCCGCTGTGACCAATATTTTGGACAAGTTTGGGACCCAAGTTTGTCTAGTGAACCGCATAACTAGTGCGTCGTGTAGGATACGTATCCGTATCCAGGACACGGAACGTATCCGTATCCTCTTTCCGAAACTGCAAGGATACGTGTTGGATACGTGGTGTACAGACAGGAAGGGTGAGTAATACGTGCAGCAGGAGGTCATTAGAACACACTTCAGCCCAGGTGCAAACGAAAAGGCAGCATAAATGTCCGCCGCCAAGCCGGCGGCGAAGCCAGCCGGGAAGCCAGCAGTTAAGCGCAAGGCAGCAGATCCGATGTGGGAGGCCGTCACCGTGGTCACGGACGGCGGGAAACAGAAACTTGTTCCGTGCAAAATTGGTATTTTCGGTGCCCTTCTTTTTGGGATTTCTTGTCCTTGCGGTAGTGTTTCTCAGGGCTGATGGCAAATGCTGCTTATGTTTCTCATTTTTTTGTACAAGAGGTCCGCATGCCGCGAAACAGAGCTGTTTGTACCGGGGTGCTTGTCACGAGTCAATGAGACAAAGGTTGAGCATTGAGTTCTTTAAAGTGCAAGTGCCATCAAGGCAGGCGAGCATACGTTGAGCAGTGGGAGTCATTGAACTTGGTATGCAGCAAGGCCTTGTAGTAGAAGCACATCGTCTCCTGACAAATCTGGAAGGAATGGAAATTGCAGTGTTGATTCTTTGGTAAAGAGTATGCTGAAATGGGCAAAAAGTCTGAAAATAGTGCTGGAATGGGCATATTTCCATTTCCACGATTTCCATTGCTTGGCTCTCTTTCTCTCTTTCTTCCTCAGACCGCACTGCTGTCTCCTCTCAATAGAGGTGCTAGGCCGAAGGCACAGCACAACAGGCATGACATACCCATTTTCAGACGGTTCTGGCGGAGCCGACGGCAGCCGTGCTAAACTTTGCACGTACTCGGGAATGGTCTTGAAGACTTGAATGGTCGAGTTGAGGTAGCACGTGTTTCCTGCGGGTTGAGTTTTGAAGTGACTGGATGGAGTGATTGAGTAACCTGTATACCGGTATATTGGAATTGAGCCTCCCTGTAGGCACAAAGAGCAGCGTGAGGTTTAGCTACAAAAAGCTATAGCTAGCTACAGCGTAGCTTTTTGTAGCCTTTTGTAGCCTTTTGTAGCTCTTTTTTTTGGGGGGGGTTCCCAGCCCATTCAGGATACTTTTCGCCCCAATTTCTTCAGTTTCGAAGTTTTCTGGGCATATTTTGGTTTTTCCTGGCACCTGCTTTGCCCTGTGCACTGAGGCCTCACTGCCGGGCCCGCTGCAGCCTACCGAGGGTCGGTGAGGCTGCAACCACGCAGGCGGCGAGGGTGATGCAGCAGGGAAGCCTGGGGCGCCAGATGAAGCGAAGCCAATCAGGACCCCAACAGCAGAGCGAAGAGCACTCGAGACAGTGTGGGCCCGGAGCCCCGGGCTGGAGCTCTCATTGCACTCCAGAGCCCCGGGCTGAGTCAGGTATTTGGCCGGTACCACCACTTACCAACACTTGGGCAGATGCTGCAGTGTGGACTGCCGAAGCCACCGTTTAGACCAGTCACTCCCCATCGGACGGGGCCCCCCAAAAGCCCCTCGGGCCCTCCTGGGGATTCGCCACAAGAAGAACGCACTCACCTGCCCTTTGGAAGATAGTGGAGACCATTATCAAAGACCGCCCCACGTTCCTCCATCGATGGGCTCCTCAGTCCGGAGGCTTCCGGGTAGGGAGAGGCACAGAGAAGCAGCTCTACACCGCAATCAACCGGAAAAAGGCCGATTCACATGCTGCTCGTCTTCGACCTGGCGCGCGCTTTCGACGGGCAGCACGCTCCCGGCAGGCGGGACTCCCGGGAAGAGCACGCCGCTCAGCACGAATCAAAAACGCAGTCCGGCCACTAAAGCATTAAAGTAGTGAGCGATCTACGACAAAACGTGGTCACGGAATCGTGTGAGCGGCCTGCAGATGCAGGTACTGGGTGGTCGTTCGGTAAGATCACACTCGTCTGCCGAAACCCTTGTAGGCTTCAAATTGAAGTCAATGGCCGGCAGCTCGAAGAAAGTCTCCGTTCCCAGCTGTGTCATCACCTGTTCAAGACTGCTGGATCTGGCGAAACGCCGACTGAACCCGGAGGCCTTGCCGATCCTTACCGCACCCCAGACTCTGCAGACGTCGCCGCCACCGCGCTACGAACGCGTGGCTGTCACTCCGCTGTGCTTGTTCCGCGGCACTGCTGCCGGCAGCCACACTCGGTTTTCACAAACCGAGGAGTTCATCCAAATTATGATCAAGGAAACAATACGAGACGTGTCACGAAACTTTAGCCTGCAACGCAGCACACGTTGAGCCGTGCGGGGTGCTGCAGGCAGGGCCAGGTAATTCGTACGAATTCGTATTCGTATTTTTCGTTTCGTATTTTTTCGTATTTACGAAATACGAACGAAATACGAAACGTCGTGTTTCCGTACAAATCCATGACTCGCCGATTCGCAGCCGAAGGCCTCTTCGGGGGCATCTCACAGCTTGCAAGCACCGAGGCACAGGCTGCAGTAGGGGAAGGCTCTTGCAACTGCAGGCTACAATAGCGAGTCCAACAGTGTGGAGGCTGGCCCCGGGGCTTCGGGGCTGAGCTGGCCCAAGAATGGGTTGTTTTTCGGGTGCGCACTTTGAAAACAACCAAGGAAATCGGCCGCCCCTGACACGGTCTGGGGGGCTGGCCGGTGCCGGGGCTCTTTTTTTCTCCGGGCTGAGAATGGACTACTACAACAGGGGGGCACTTTCTACTGTTTCAACGTTTCAACAGTAGATCCATTCCAGTGCCGCCGCGGGGCTCTCCGCGCGAGGTTGACGGCCTGTGTGGGACTTCCAAACTTGGTCAATACAAAAACACGTGCGTATCCTTAGCTTTGTGTACGGGCAGGACAGTAAGACAGCCGGACCGTGGCTGCACCTGGAGTCTTTCACCAAGAGTAGCTTTTTGCCCGACATTCTGCATCAGCATCAGTTCGGTCTTGAGTCAGAGTCTGACGCTTCTCGGCGAGCATCGCGGTAGCCGGGTGAGTGACTGAGCCTCTTGTCGACTGTGACGCATGCCGTGTTGGCTACACGGCCTGCTGATACTGGTGGCTATTGAAAGCCTGTATCACAGGCTGCAGTCCGATGAGGACGAGTCACGCATCCGAGCCACTACTATTGCGCTGCGCAAGGAGTCGTAGTACTGAGCCGCGCCTGAGTTCACTGCTGAGCCGCCAGTCCAGTGCATCTACTTAAAAGCACTCAATGCTGAGCCGCGCTCACAGTGGCGGCACTCCCAGCAGAGATGCATCATCCGGCTACGAATCGGTACGTCCAGACCCGGCCCCGGGCTGCCAACTGTAGCAGTCAAGTTGCAAATCACCAACCACCACGAAGCTTTGTCGAAGGCCGTTAGGCAAAAGAAAACAGTCGAACCCCTGAAAAATATTGCTCGTACAGATGGCGATTGACCTGAAGGCTGTCGACTGGTCTCCCATCGAGGTCGTCCTTGCCCCCGACGGTTGGGAGGCCGCCGACGAGGACGTGGACTGCTGCGTCGACTGTGGAAAGACCCACAACTCGGGTGCCTTCTGCGCCCGGTGCGGCAAACGGGGGTTCCCGTCATGCCTGAAGGCATCCCTGCCGAAGGAGGTCGCGCCCCTGTTCCTCGAACACTTGTCCGAGGACGGCTGGGTCTGTCCCCAGTGCCTGGTGTCACTACACCAGGCCGGCAGCAGCCTAAAAGAAGAACAGAACGCGAGGGGGACCCGTGATCACGATCCGGCCGTCCCCCCGAGCTTGGACCCATGCTCCCTGCTCGCTGCTCTCGAAGAGGGGCCAGTCAAGACTGCCTTTCTTGCATTGTTTGCACAGTCTGCCATGCGGGCTCAGCTCGCTCCAGTGCCAGCCGCACCGGTCACTACCGAAGCGGTGGATCCTCGTCGAGTCACTACTTGGCTGGAAGGATTGGCGAGCGGACAGGGGCGACAGATGATTCTGTCGGAGGTTAAGGCACGGTACACGTACCACCTGGTGCCAGAGCACCCCCACGATGCGGGAAGCTCCCTGGATCATGAGCGGAGGATGCATTTCTCCACGCTCACGGCTCTGATGCCCCTGGCACACAGCTCCCCGCCTGTCCTCCAGGTTTTGCACCAGATCATGGTCCGCCTCGAAGCCCTTCGCCTTAAATGCCTCCACTCGAACGGCACTGAGTTCCAGGTTTCCTGGGAGACTCGCTTCGGGTCCATGGACTATGCCGACTTCACGAAGGCGGCCTTGATCCAAGCCCAGAAGGCCATGGCCGAGCTGGCAAAAAAGGCAGACAACAAGGAGGAGAAGAAGGAGCCCTCCCTGAAGAGGCCTCGAAGGTGAGGGTCGGCGAGTCCCGCAGGCCTGCCTACCGCGGGTTTGGGGGTCCATGAGTGTTGCCCTGAATCATAGGCTGCTGCATGAAGACCTGTATCGCGACACAGGGAAAAAAGCCAAGGCTGAACGCCGTGCGGAGCGTGCTGCACAGGCACTGGAAGCTGCCGTGCCCCAACCAGAAAGCCCCCGAGAGCCCAGCGAGGAAGCAGCTCATGAAAGCCTGGATGTTGAGGCCTCGCAAGCACAAGTACCAGAGATAGGAAATTTGAGTTTTCAGCCTCTCCCCCTCCAGTTCGCGGATTTTGAGGACAAAGACTAATCTAGAATCTAGACTGCTGTAGATGGGGTCGACCTCGCCTTTCAAGGAATCTGAAGTCTCCACGTTTTCTCCTTTTTTTGCGTTTGAAATCCATTCCAACATTGTCTGTGTTGGCAAACCGTTTCGTTATCAACATTTTCTCTGACATGCGGTGAACCTGAATAATCATGTTGGTTTCCCCTTCGAGAACGCACAGCCTGAGCCTGTCTGCCACATTCTAGCCGCATGACATTGACACTGCTGACGTATGTCAGCATCAGTTGGGCATGCACATCAGTTGTGCCAGTGCAGGAGACCGTACACTGCTACAGAGCAAGAACGTGAGCGCTGCCGACACTGACAGACGCCACAATCGTCAAAAAAAGTGGAAAACCAGGCGGAATTCGGGTTTGGGTGACGTTTCACATGGGTTTGAATCGTATTATGATGGCACAAAAAAAAGGCTACAAAAGGCTACAAAAAGCTACAGGAGCTACAGTAGCTAAAAACTGTAGCAGCTATAGCTGCTACAAAAGGCTACTGTAGCTAAACCTCACACTGCAAAGAGGAACAAGGGACGATGAGTAGTCTCATGTTGCGAGCCAGAAGGCAGGTATACCAAGGTTCTTCAAGCCTGCTGGGCTTACGTCGATAGCCGAGGGGTCTCCTGAGATGTCTTCGATAAACTTCGGCAGCACCTTCGGCTTTTCAGGCACTCGCTCAGCGCTTCCCAGCAGCATCAGCAGCACGTTGTCTTTCAAAAGGCCGTCCAGCTTATCCCCGGCCTTCACTTCTTTCCCCTTCAAGATCAGCTTTTGCCGGTCGCACGGGACCCCCGTCAGCTCCTCCACTTGCTTCGTCATGGCATCGTATCCACCGGCAGGGTCGACATCAAGCTCGTGCTTGTTTTTCTCGTGCTTTATCTTTATTTTTACCATTTCTTTTCTCTACCCCCCTTTTTCCCCGGCTTGCGTGTGTGCAGGGGGGTGGCGGGAAAAACAAGACCAGCCCGCCTACCTGGACGCGATCCGTCCGTCCGCCTTTTCTTTCCTGCAGTTGGGAAAGTTCCGACGTACACTACGATATCCTTCCAAACGGCAGCGGATGCTCGTCCTTTCCCCGGTGGCTTTGGCGCAAGAAGAGACCTATCTCGTCTCCAACACATACCCATGGCACACTAGCTTTACGCTCACACAGCCGAGCGCAGTGGCCGACAACCATCCACGCCAGGTTGAATCTCATTTGATCCATTCATGCGCGTCCTAAAGTAGAAGAGGAGGCATTCAGCTCCTTATTTCGGTCGGCCGTGCAGCACGAACTTACATCCGGAGACGGCGACCTCATTGTTTCCCCCGGCAACGACACTTGCGCTTTAACTGTTATGCAGCCAGCCTGCCAGGGTCCTCTGCCTGGCCAGTGGACGACCACTGTTAAAACAATGGACAACATGGCTTATATGGCCACTAAAGTTTCATAAATTGCTTATATGGCCAGCAATGTTTCACAATACTGCTTATATGGCCAGCAATGTTTCAAAATTGCTTATATGGCCAGCAATGTTTCAAAACTGCTTGTATGGCCAGGAATGTTTCAGAAAACTGCTTATATGGCCAGCAATGTTTCAGAAACTGCTTATATGTCCAGAAATGTTTCAATACTGCTTATATGGCCAGTAGCAATGTTTCGAAAACTGCTTATATGGCCAGCAATGTTTCAGAATACTGCTTATATGGCCAGCAATGTTTCAATACTGCTTATATGGCCAGTGGCAATGTTTCAGAAACTGCTTATATGGCCAGCAATGTTTCAGAGGTTGCTTATATGGCCAGCAATGTTTCAGAAAATTGCTTATATGGCCAGCAATGTTTCAAAAAGTTGCTTATATGGCCAGCAATGTTTCAAAAGTTGCTTATATGGCCAGGGGTACTTTTTGGGTCCAATTCTGGATATCTCTTTACGAGGGTGCAATTTTGGTCCGGGGGTGCCATCTTGGTCAAAATTTTGGGTCAGAATTTTTGGGTGGTCGAAATTTTGGGTGATTTTGAGTCAATTTTTGGGTAGTATTTGCGGTCAATTATTTGTCACGGTTTTGGCTTGCAGTGGAGTGAGCAACGTCAGTCGGTAGGTGCAAGCTCAGATGCACACCAGACTTTTGCGCAGTGAAAAACGGTCGTGCCACAAGGTTTCAACATTAGAGTTCAAAATCACACAAAAAACATCACGCCAACAAACACCAGAAGATATGTTTCAAAATTAGGGGCATAAGAAAGCGAGGATGGGGTGTTCACCATCAGTGCGAGTCTAGCACACACGTGCTCGGCCGCAAGCGGCTCCGTGGGCCTCGGGGGGCGCTTGCAAACTGACTGGCTGGCTACCACCATCCAGCCGTGGCTCGTCCAGGAGCCAAAGTTATCTTCTGCTGCCATTGTGGCGCGTGCAAAGTCAGACTTCTCCGTCGACATTAGCACGTACGTGGCACTTCAGGCCCGCAGGCGAGCTGTTGATCAGAACAGCATTGCTGGAGAGGATACATACGGCCTGCTACGGTCGTACTTTGCGTCCGTCGAGAAAGAGGACCCGGCGGCTTCCTGCCGCGTGGTTGAAGACAAGGCGGGCCGCTTCAAGTACGCCTTCGCCGCGCACGGTGCGTGTGTTGCCGCACTGCCTCATATGTGTCCGATCGTAATCGTGGACGCCGCGCACCTGAAGCACACAGGAGGGCTCTTGTTCTGTGCTGTCGGGTTTGACGGCGAGGAGAACACGGTCCCTATCGCCCACACAATCGGATTAGCCGAAGACACAGAGAACTGGACGATGTTTTTCGTGGACCTTGGTGGTTTCGTGGACCGGTGCATTGCCCACAAAGGCCGTTGATGTCAGACTGCATTGCAATTTGTTGACCCAAATATGCACAAAATTCGAGCCAAAAATTGACCCAAATATTGCTCAAAATGTTTGACTCAAAAGTAACCCGAAAATTTACCCAAAAGTTCGACCCAAGTTTTTGGAAAATCTGACCCAAAAATTCGGCCAAAAATAGTGACACAAGAAATTTGCCCAGAAATTATACCCAAGAAGCACCCCTGGCCGGATAAGCAACTATCGAAACATTGCTGGCCATATAAGCAGTTTTCTGAAACATTGCTGGCCATATAAGCAATTTTGAAACATTGCTGGCCATATAAGCAATTTCCTGAAACATAGCTGGCCATATAAGCAATTCTGAAACATTGCTGGCCATATAAGCAACTTCTGAAACATTGCTGGCCATATAAGCAATTCTGAAACATTGCTGGCCATATAAGTAGTTTTCTGAAACATTGCTGGCCATATAAGCAATTTTGAAACATTGCTGGCCATATAAGCAACTTTTTGAAACATTGCTGGCCATATAAGCAATTTTGAAACATTGCTGGCCATATAAGCAATTTTCTGAAACATTGCTGGCCATATAAGCACTTTACGCCTAAAACAATTAGTTGCCCACAGCGAGCGCCTGGGGGGGCGGGACTCATGGCACAGCCGTACGTTGAGAGGTGACGGGACGCTCTGTTAAAAGGATACACCACACAGCAAGGACAGATCCAATGATGCTATCTACTGCCGCCGCCACTTGCGCTGCACGACGCTCGTCGCTGAAAAAGGGCAGAACGCGATAACAGTTTCACAGCTTGGACTTGGGCTTGCTGCAGCAAAGCGAAAACTGGAAAGCTTCGTTGCTGCACGAATCGCAGGAGGAACTGCCATTGGCGTTGGGAAATACACTCCGTAATTGTGAAGGGCCCCAACCAGGGACACTGCGGTTGCAGTGCCGACAGGTCGGTGTTTGCCTCCTTGTTCATTCCTCACTTTAAAGGAGAATTACAATCGCACTCTCCACATAAACCATCCTCATCAAGATCGGTGGCCGGAAGGCTCTCGAACTCGTTTATGCGCCAGGCCATTCTGTTTATTCAACGAGAACATTGCGGGCCGTAAACTTTATTGCTAGCCTTGCTGGACATGAGCAGAAATGCAGTCTTCGGCGGTGGTGTCGGCCAGCTTCCCCCGGTGGCTTTGGTGCGAGAAGAGCGCCCGCATCGCATGTTCGCTTGAACATAAGCCAGAAAGGCAGCCGTGGTTGCTGCTGGATAACCGTCGATGGCTACCAGACAGCGCCACACTTCTTGCTCAGCATGGCGTGCAGAACAGAAGAAGAAGCCACATGTGGGACATCGAATTAGCGCCTGCTGCAGTTCTCAGGGTCAGCATGCCTCGGGATCCCTCCCTGAACGGAACGGCGTATTCGGGTCGACGCGCACTTCCGTCAACCAGTTTTCGCGGTTTAACGGGAGCGAGGAGGTGTTTGTCGAGCACCGCCAGCCACCGCGGGGCGAAGCTGTCGACGGCTTCGTCGGGGAAGACGAGGGCGGGGTCGGGCTGGACCTGGTTGTGTACACGGCCAAGCAGCCGGCCCCCCAGCCGGGCATCCAGCAGCATTGCCCGAGCTCTGCTTCGCCCCCAAGCTTTGCTTCACCAGAACTTTGCTTCGCCCGAATTCGCCCGAACTCTGCTTCACCAGAACTTAGCTTCGCCCGAACTCTGCGTAGCTTCACCAGAACTTAGCTTCAGGCGGGGGGGCTCGCGAAGCACTCCCGCTGCCGATCCCCGTTCCGCACCGGCGCCGCGTGCTTCCGTGGAGTAGACGAGGTCGGCGTGTTGGGCTGCATCTTTTTTTGGTACAGGGGCGTAGCGACACGGGCGTTGCGCATCGAGAGGCGCATCGGGCTTGAAGATCCAGAAAATGGCCAAGCGGGAGGGAGCCAGCTGCGCGTCTTCAGGTCGAAGCGCAGTCCGTCAACCTGTTTTCGCGGTTTAACGGGAGCGAGGATCGTACGCCGCCATCCGACCGGTTTCTTCTTGACAAGAATTGCACTTGTTCGACGCAAAATGCCGATGGCTGCGCGAGTGTCAGCTTCCTGTTGGCGTCGCGCATTCTGCGTTGAGAGCATCCAGCCACGCCGGTGTGGCTGTCGTTGCCGCAGCGGAGGCCCGGTGTTTGTCGAGCACCGCCAGCCACCGCGGGGCGAAGCTGTCGACGGCTTCGCCGGGGAAGACGAGGGCGGGGTCGGGCTGGACCTGGTTGTGCACGGCCAAGCAGCCGGCCCCCCGGGCATCCAGCAGCATCCGGAGCCAGGCGGGGGGGCTCGCGAAGCACTCCCGCTGCCGGTCCCCGTTCCGCACCGGCGCCGCGTGCACCTGGTCAGTCCACTCGACGTGCCCGGCGCCAGCGGCCCCCCCCTGCCGTCGCGCCCGCCCAAACGCGCCGGCCAGCGGCTCCTTCCCGCGGCCGGCGTAGCCCACCTGCCTCAGCTCGCCCGCGACGCCCATACACCCACCCTTTGCTGAGCAGCCGCGCCGGTTGCGTCAAGCGCTTGCCGTTCTTTTTTCGTTTCGAACAAGCACCTGTGCTGTGTAATATACTCTGTGAAATACTCGAGAAAAGGCTGCCCGTTGCAAAAACCTCGAGGAGAGAGGAGACGTGCTGCAGCCCGCACGTGAATCTGGGTTTGGTGTTCGGGCAGTTGATGCTAGCATCGAGTGTTTCTTCGCGGGAATGCGGAGCTTTTTTGTGTTTCCGGCGAAATTCGCTCAGTCAGTTGCCTGTGACGGCGTTTCTTTTTTTCTTTTTCTTTTCGTCGTCGACCAGTGCTCCCGCTAACCTCACTTTTGGTGAGGAAATCAAAAACCTGCTTCTGGACTTTTTTTTTTGTGTTAACAATGCATTGTTGGTACTAAAAATTAGTAGTTGGCAGCGTACTACATGAAAATTACCAAAGCAGGTGAGTTCCGCTAGTGCGCACAAACTTTTCGTTTCTTGTTTTTTCGCTGAGTGCTTCAGGGATGCAGCCTTGGGTCCTGGAGAGCATTTCTAAGCTACTTTGCACTTTTTCGTCACAAAATAAGGACAATTTCAGGTAATTCGAGCGTATCAAGATCAAAGACCCAGGAGACAAGCCACCTGGTCCAGGCCAAAATCGGTGAATTTCGGGGGGTAATTCCTTTGTGGCGACCACTTTCTGCAGTCGGCCCTGGGCGGAAGAGCTACAAAGGTGCAGTATTACGGCCCCACCTTGCGCAGAGCGGCCATGTGCTATGCGTGCCCCGAAGAGGAAGGAATAGGATGAGAAGGAAGGACAGACTGGGAGTCACGGTTTGACAGGTAGTGACAGGATCAGCTGCGGTAACGAGAGCAGGAAATGTTCTATCAGAGCGCGCCGGCCGGGTTTCGAAGCGATCGCGGGACCGGAGACCTTCGCGGCGGTCGGAGGAGAGGTGGTTCCGGGAGCTGGATGGGATGTGCTGGTCGGTGGCGGGTGACGTCTCGATGGCGAAGCTCGCCGTCGACTTTGAAGTGTGCACTAAACTGGATCTTCCGGGCAGTGTCGGAGCGACGACGGACGGGACACCGTTGAGCATGCGTGCGAGGGTACTCTCAAAAACCGTACACCGCGAGAGTAGGAGAAAGTAGAAAGGGAAACTAGAGTTTTCGTTGACCGCACTACCCTGAGCCCAAATCCTGGACGTGGTTTCAGGTGGCAAATTTGGCAAATGAGCATGATCAGAAGGTCCTACTTGAGCGGTTCAGTTTCCTCACACATTGCATGTGGCTAAAACTTTTAAAAACCGTCGGGGATGCGCTGGAGCGAAACGGCGACGGACCGCTTCTGCCAACTGAAGAAGATAGGGTCGCTGAAAACGGTGGGAGCCCCGCCGTGCCTCACGGGGTACGAGGTGGTGGTTCGGAGACGATGGAAGTGCTCGAGGCACAGCTGACGACGGCACGAGTTCAGCGGCGAGGCGTGGGGGATGGATCTTTTCCCAAAAGGGCGGAGCGTGCGGCGAGATGGGCGGTGTTCAACGCTACGGAACACGAAAAGTGGAGTGAGCGGGTGTGCCACGAGCACCAGAAAGTGAAGTGCGGCGTGTGAAAGCGCCGGTGCAGCAACCGATGAACCTGGACGAGCAATCGAAGAAGAAGCGAGGCACCAAACGCGCGCTTGAGCGCGCCGATCAAGTCGAGCTAAAGAGGCGAAAGCATGACACATCACGTACTAAGAGATAACCGCGACACCGCAAATCGCCACAGATTATTTGTATTAGGCGGTCGCGGTCGAAGACGGCAACCCGCGCGAGGAGTAAGGTTGATAACCAGAATGACAGTCATAATGGCCATGCCGAAGGCAAGGTTGCGTTGCAGGAGGAGAAACTGGTGCTTGGCCGAGGATAAGATGGCTATGGCGGCAGGGGCAGAACAGAGAGACAGCGAGTCCTTCTTGTGGGGTAGTCACGCCTTCGCAGTCCCAAGACCCCCGCCCACTTGCATACAGCCGTCGACTGGCCTTTCCCAAGAGGACGAGTTGGAATGCAGGTACCATCTCCGGACAGCTTCCGGTTTCTCCCAGGAGTAGAGGAGCTGATGCAAACGCCACTGCGGATCACCTTCTTGCCCAAACCCAAGAGGGATTGGAGTGTCGGAATGGCGCGCAAGGAGAGGCTCTGGCTTGTTTGCTTCTTTCGCTGGTGAGAGGGAGACTTCGGACACGGCAAAGCCTTGGGTTCTTCGGGCTCTGCATCCTTCTGTTCCAGAGATCTTGCCCACAACAACATTAGCCTTAAATGGCATGCTTCGGGTGAGGGCATGTAGTTTATCAAGAAGTAACTTCTAATCAGCTTCCCTTCCATGCAGACACAAGTTGGACTCAAGCACATCCTTTCGTCTATCACCGGACTCTTGATTGCGTGCTGCCAATTTTACCTGTGGGCTGTCCAAGATATCTCGATCGGTCAGGCCTCTGCCATCCGTCACGATAACGCGATTATTTTCAAGGACCAGTACAAGCACGCAATGGTAGCAACTGATCTTTTCCTTCAGTCCTCTTGGGGAACGTTGAGGGGGCCCGGTAGCGACCTTTACTTAGGTTCCTGCAAGCGTGAGCCAACCGACTTCTGCGAGTCCTACGATAGCGTTCGAGTCTACTTTCCAACGAATCCTTCATGCCACGGCGTCACGAAAGCACCACCCCCGACACCCCGAAGGCTCCATTTTTCAGAAGGCTTGGCCCTTCTGTTGAAAGCCCGAGCAAGAGGAACCGTTTCGCTCACTCCAAAGCTCCCGGTTTGGCGCCGGTGCGTGGCGTTTGAAAAAATTCACTACAAAAAAAAAAGACACCCCAAGGTCAGTTCCCCGTAGTTCCCCCGTAGTTCCCCCTGGCCACACCAGGCCATACTAATTTTTTTTTGTGCCCCCCAAATTTTCCCCTGTGCTGCGCAGGTTATTAGCTTCATTTCTGCCTCGGTTTCTCGGCCAACTTTCTGAGACCGAGAAGCTTTTCTCCAGGGGAGCACCAGAATCTTTCAAGGGGGGTCCGGGGGGTCTGCCCCCCGGCGAACGGTACGGTACAGGTGGAGAAAGTTTGCACTTCTCAGTCTGTTTGTCACAATAAACACTGCACATTCCTGAAGGCAACAGCCCATTTCAAATTCAACCACCACTCGATACTGTGTGCTGGTAAATCATTGCCACGAGTAGATGCAGACCAGAGATCACATGGAACAAGGCACTTGTGTCGACTCGGAGAGAATCTGTCAAGAAATCCGGGGCTGCTTCTGAGCCTCGACTCTCTTTCTCGGCTCCAGCCCCCGACTTCTACCCGCCAGCCCACCATGCTCAGAGAGTAGGCCGTGATGCAGTGCTTTGGCTACACGATACCACCAATGGGAAAAAGGTGAGGAATTCCTCATGAGGAATTCCTCACCCTCTTTTTTCGAGCCTCCTCTTTTTTTTTTGAGGAATTCCTCGCACTTTTTCGTTAGCGGGAGCACTGTCGTCGACACCTACTTTGTAGCCCTGCAGTAGTAGCATACTTTTTTTACAACACAAAAAGGGCTCGGTGAGACCGCAGGGAAGAATAAAGCGGACGAAGGCAAGTGTCGGTGGCGGTTTACCTCATCGTCTGGTCGAAGTGAAATAGCGGAAACGGGGACCAACGAGCAAAGAGAAGGGTGATGCAAGCTGACGGTAGCCGAAGAAACACGTCCTCGGACGGGCGGCAGACGCTCTCGCTCTCTCGTGCGAAAGCGGAAGGTCGCGAAGCTTACCGGATTATCTGCCGCACGTAGCTCAGCCACGTCTCCGAGCACGAAAGCCGCCCACTGACCATCCCTCCCCTGGGCCATTCGGCCTTCACTTGCAGTCAGTTCATGCAACTGCTGTTTGGTGAAAGAAGAATTTGACCCGACTACTTTCTTTCGACCACAGCGAGCCCCCCCTGTGGCAATGGTGCGGTGTTAATTCCATGCTTGTGTCTGTCGGAGTGTGGCTTGTGTCCTTGTAAGTTCACTTGGACCTTCAGCACGGGTTCGCAGCTTCTTCAGCAGCCTGGATCGTCTTCTGTGCATCATGCTGCTTCAGTAAATACGTGCACCCACACCTTTCCCAGCATGTCGCCAGAATAGCCACAACATTTGCCCACAATACATAGTGGCTATTGTGAATAGAATATTTTTGCCTTGATCCTTTTTAGAACGCACCTTCCGCAACGAAGGACAACCGTGGACTTCTGTCATGTCTCCCTTTGCAAAGTCCGACGCCACTGCCTTTCGTGATAAAAGAGTAAAGGGGGTCGAATAATAACACCTGTGTTATTATTCGATTTGTCGAATACTAAAAAAAGTTCCGGGTAGCCGAGCAGTAGCAGAATCAAGTAGTGCCTACTAGTGGCAGTGTTTTTAGGCAACCAGACGTGTGTCAAATAACTGTTATTATTCGACCCCCCCCTTTACTACTTCCGCTGATCCGGATCTCGAGGGAAGAGTCGCAGGATACTTCCTTTGCTCCTTCGCGTTTGTTCTTTTTTAGTTTTCAACATTTCGTTTGAGACTTATGTTCTCGTTCGGATAAAGGTGCTGCGTTTCTTTTTCCACCCCCAGGGCCCTGTTTCTTGGGCTCTTCCTTCCGTTTTCCAGACTGTTTCTTAAGTTAAGCGGTCGGGCTTTTTTTAAAGTCTCCGTTTGACTTGTGAGGCCTTTCCTTTGTGTGCTGCTAGAGCAGGATCTGGGCAGGGCGTGTTTTTCTATTTTTAGCGACGGGAAAACACACGGGTCATTTTAAGTAAACTCTTCTCTCTTTCTTGCCGTAACCACCTCCACTACCCGGCTGCGAGAGCCGGGAAGGACTCCGAGGGTGGACAAAGGGAGACAACGCAGGCGCAGCGCGCTATGCGCCGTCTAGCAAGAAAATGTCCGCTAACACGGCATCGTTCAGCCCTTCAACAGCGAAAGCCAATAGAATTGCGACACCGAGTGGATCCTGATGGGCGCATCTGCAAAAGCAAACCCCCTCACGGCAGTTCGACTTCGAACATGCCTGTGCTGCAAGGAGGGCCTAAAAATACTTGAGGGACTGCCTTGTGCTTGATTTCGAAGAAGGCTGGAGAGGGAGAAAACAATACAACTACATTTTGTTGAACGCTTACGGCCCCGCCACTAAACCCAGATTTACCTGTGTTTCGTGTGGGCTACAGCACATGTACCTCCTTTGATCTTTCGCAACTGGCAGCCTCCTCAAGCATTGCGCACAAAGCAGGTGCATATACTTGCATATAAAATACTCGAGGGGCTGCCTTGTGCTTACTTCGAAGGAGGCTAGAGGGGGAGAAACAATACAACTACAAAATGGGTCTTTTTTGTTGAACGCTTACGCCCGCCACTGAACCCAGCTGTGTTTCGTGTGGGCTACAGCACATTTACCTCCTTTGATCTTTTGCAACTGGCAGCCTCCTCAAGCATTTCCTACAAAGCAGGTGCTTATACAACAAAAAAACAAAAGAGCGAGCTTCTTTCTGATGACTCACGTACAGCTCTGTGTGTGCCAATTGATGCTCCGCCGGTGTCGGCCGAGGCACAAGACGCGCTTCGGAAGTCTTCCCCTCCTTCGTACAACAACAGCCAACCAAGACAAAAAAAGAAAATGCCGGTACCCCGCAACCCGGCCGGCGGAAAATACTCGAAAGACTGCCTTGTGCTTACCTCGAAGGAGGGTAGAGGGGGAGAAATCGATACAGGGTATTTTTTGTTGAACGCTTATGCCCGCCACGAAACCCAGATTTACCTGCGTTTCGTGCGGGCTACAGCACATTTTCCCCGCTTGATATTTTCGCAACTGGCAGTCTCCTCAAGTATTTCCTACAAAGCAGGCTTTACAAAAAGAATATCCTCCACCCTGCACCGGCGCGTTGTGCACCGGCTGCCAGCGAATGCCAGTTGTGTTCAACCAGCACTGGCGACTTTACCGTGGTCAGAGCGGCTTCACAAGCGCGATCGGAGCAAAACCTTGGAGCTCACGGGCCGAAGGACTTTCAGTCCGTGCTTCTTGCAAGCTTCACGCGGGCGCCGGTACCCTTTGTGTTGTGAATCCAGGTTGAGGAGGTCTCGTTCGGATCGTTACTCTTTGGTACGACAGAGTGACTCCCGCAAAACCTTGGAGCTCACGGCTTTCAGTCCGTGCTTCTTGCGAGCTTCACGCGGGCGCCGGTACCCTGTGTGTTGTGAATCCAGGTTGAGGAGGTCTCGTTCGGATCGTTACTCTTTGGTACGACAGAGTGACTCCCGCAAAAACCGTTCGTGTTTTTCCGTGCGGAAATCACGTTCCAAACGTGTTTTCCGCACTGTGGCAAACGAAACACGTGTGTAAAACTGCAACTTAATTGCGGCCCCAAGATGAGTGTTCTGTAGTTCTGTATCATGGTCCGTGAATTGTTCCGTGTAAAAAATCGCACGGAACAGAGGGGAGGAGACCCTTGGTTTGGGGGGGTTCCACACCTGGATCGAAGAATGGGTCAGGAAGAGCAGAGCGAGCAGTGCCATGACGCACGTCAGCGTCGCAGTGACGACAGACGCACCTTTCCGCGATACCGCGAGGTGGCCAACAATGCCACTCTTCGTGATGAAGACGAGGTCGTTTAGGCCATCGCCGTTGAAATCCACGATGGTCACGGGTGCCAGAGGAGGCGAATCCATCACGAATTGGTGCTGTTTTCGTTTGTGTTTTCGTAGGGGAACGACATGGGACGAAAGTCTACGCTCACAACCGGGTTTCCTTTTGCGCAGTGGTAGCCGTCAGCGGAGACCTGCTCCACTTCTGTAGCCACCGACCTGCACATCCGGCTGTGTTGACGTGCCCGGTTTGAATGAGAATGTGGCGGTGCAAAGAACACTTACTCGGGTCCGAGAACGAGCACCGCATATCTTCTAGAGCGAATCGCAAGGTTTGATGAAAATGGGGTTTGGTCAATGGACCTTATGAGAGCGACTGACGATTTCCAAGTAGTCTCGTGAGGTTCACACTTCAAAGGCATGGACTGATATATATTCTTTGGAAAAACAGGTCGTTCGGGCCTTCCCGTAGTAACAAGTGAATCGAAAGAGAACGCCGACAGCGTTTTTTGAGTCAAAGTTCGCTTGAAATTCCGGGGGTTTAGGGTCTCCGTGTGAACGTTGTTAAATGGGTTCTCTCAGAGCAAGCAGGGTTGTGTATTTGGTGCACACTTTTTAGAGTTAAAGGAGAATAGCTTAAAAACTGTATAACTCCCCAACAGGCAAGTCCCCTTCCCCCGGCACGCGCCTGGGGTGTTGGGGGAATGCAAGAACGTGCTTGGAATGGCATGCTCCCAAGTGTGTTCTGTCTGCAGTGAACCTACAATTACCATCAAAGTCACGTCCAGCATCAGATTCGTATATAGGGAAGTGTCTCTATTGGGCTCTCCGCAACGTCCTGGCCTCCAGCTGTACTCGCGTCAGTTGGGTGGCGGGTGAGCAGTGTGAACTTGAGATGCAGGTACCACAAGGGGTAGGCTTGCTTGTCAAAAGCTAGGGTTACTTGAACGTCCTCCGAAGATGATCTGGCTGGCGATATCCACCTCCATTCCGGGAATGTTGCGATTTCGCACCGCGCGCTGTTTCTTGGGGCTCCCTGCCGGCAGTTCTGCCGAGGCAGGGGAGCCCTAGCTCTTTCTTGGCACGCTTCGGCGTCCTTCCCTGCTTTCTCGCCGAGTCAGTCGGCGACGGTGTTGTGCAGTTGGCGCGTTTCTGCCCCTTCCTCGGCGGAGCTGCTAGGGTCTTCGTCGGCTCGGTCGGAGCAAGCTTCTTCATTCGGGGATGTTCGGCGCGTCCTCTTCCCTCGTGGTGGCGTGCTGTCTGTCGTCGACCCTTCTTCCGAAGCGTTGTCGACTTCGGCCTGGCGGGGGCTGCGTGGCGTATGAGCAGTCGACGCTAGGAAAGACAGAAAGACATCAGGACGCTGCATACCTCTAGTGCTCCGCTCCCGGCGTTCAGGACAGCGACCTTGCGGTGTCCAATAGCGAGGACGTACTGAGTCGGATAAACGTTGTACACGTTGCGGATCGTGACGACATTCTGTGTGAGTAAAATTGGGCCTTTCATTCTGCAACCGCCGCCTGCGCAGTGATCAGGCGTGTTGTGGACCGTTGATGCGGTGGTTCAACCTCGAATACGCTCCGCGATGCCGGTGTTGCCTGTGTTCGCGCCGACTGCTGAGAACAGTTGAACTCCCTCATGCTCTCCCGACTGTTTCGAGTTTTAAGAAGCCGGTCTTTTTGAGTCTCCGGTCGGCCGTTGAGGCAGGGAAGGGTGAGTGAACGCGGTTGCAGTGTTGGGTAGGCTTTGCTTTTCTGAAGGAAAAGAAATGTGAAAACGGGGTTTTGCCTAGAGGCTTTTCGTGTTATTCTGCAGATGCTTTGAGCTATCTTTGTGTCTATGCTTTCAGTCGTCTTCTTAACCATGGTTACGTGCGCAAATGGTGTAAGTCGAAGCTGGTAAGCTGGAAGAACAAGCCCGAATGAGACTTGCCGGGTCCGCATACCTCTTGAGGATCAGGCTCAGTCGGTGTGTGCAGTGCGTAGGCTTTCAGGTGTGCGTGAGATTCGAGAGCCTCCAGTTCTTTTTCCCTGTGTGAAAGTTAGTTCAAGCGTTGCAGCAAAACTCGCTCACCTTCGAAATCAAAATATTCGGTACTTGAATTGAGAGGGGAGGCGAAGAATGGGCTTGGAACGCTCGGCGTCATGTCCTACAAAAGCTTTAGCATTGAAGAATTTTGAGTACTGAACTACATGAATTGGAGGTGTACTTTTACACGCGTTTCAGGTGTGACTCGGGCACACTCTTCAGCGACCACGTATGGCGTAATTTCATCGAAAAAGACCAGGCTCAGTTCGATCACACCACTCAAAATGGGGGGTTCTTTTCCGAACACGTACACAACAACAAACCCTTATTTTGAGTTCTGTGGACACAACTTCCTCTTTCCTCCGTCGTGCTTTCTTTCATACTACAATACAAGAATTTCCCACATACCTGTGCTCTGCTCGGAGTGCAGTTTCCATGTGCCCTTCATGGCCCGTACGCAAAAAGTGCGAAATAAAGTTAGCAGCATGCTTTCCGAACGACGCAGGAGTATCGACTCGCCAGCGCACACCCCCTGTCTTGCCGTTGACACAAGTTACGAGTCCGCTGCTTATGAAGTAAACCACATCCGTGCGCCCGTGGTCAATCCTGCGATATTTTGTGTAAGTTCACTTAGCGAGGTCACATTTTTACCTTACCGGGGAAGTCCCCCACTGGGTAGGTAGGACCACGCTTTATAATTTTTAAGGTGCGGGCAATTATTTTCCCCCTGCCTGTACGTACACCCACCTTCCAAGCTCTTTTCCCCAGGCAAAACTACAGTCTTTCTCCAAAAATTTTAATCCAAAATCCTCAAGTAAGTGCAATCTCTAAAAATGGGGGGGTTCGGGGGGCGCAGCCCCCCGAACCAAACGGTACGGTACTAACAACCTAACAGGGCTTGTATGTGATGTAGAGTAGCCGGCGGAGAACACCCCATCAATGAGAAAGTGTTTCCAGCGCATTTTGAGGTGTCCCCATCATTGAGAAGGTGTTTCCGCCGCATTTTCAGGTGTCCCACCTTCTACAAGGTTCTTCCACCCATCAAAATGCTTGTTCCGCCGCATTTTGAGGTGTCCCAGCTTCTAGCAGGTGCTTCCACCCATCAGAATGTTCTTTCCGCCGCATTTTGAGGTGTCCCACCTTCCAGAAGGTTCTTCCACCCATCAGAATGTATTTTCCAGAAGCTCCCCCGGGGGGGGAGCTTCGACCTTTTGGCTGACACCACCGGGGAACTTCCCCGGTAAGGTGAAAATGTGACCACCCTTAGACGGGGGCTTAAAGTCCCGTCCCCCTAAACACAGTCGGGGCTGTCATGGTTATCCGTGGTTGAATTTGAAATGGGCTGTTGCCTTCAGGAATGTGCAGTGTTTATTATGACAAACAGACTGAGAAGTGCAACCTTCTCCACCTGTACCGTACCGTTCGCCGGGGGGGCACACCCCCCGGACCCCCCTTGAACGAGGCTAAGAACCTGCACAGCACGGGGGAAAAAAAAATTGGGGGAGTTAGTGCCATGTTTTTGTTTGTACGTGCCGGGGGAGGATTAGCCTGTTAGTGAGTGATAGTGAGTGAATATGATCGGTAGGCTAATCTTCTCCCAAACACGCTGCCAGCGTTCTCTTTCGTGTTTACAATTAATTGTTATTACGAAAAAAAAGTCCAAAAGCAGGGTTTGGAATTCCTCATCAAAAGTGAGGTTAGCGGGAGCACTGATCCCACTCAACAAAAAAATCTGCCATCATGATGGAGAAAAAAGGGATCAGCGGCTCTATGAACTACAGGTGTCCGCAGAAGAACGGAAAAGGCGGCTGTGAATTCTACTGGATCACACCTGCCCAGGTATTTTCCCAAAAGAAGTCTCTTCTACGGCGGGTGGTCGCAAGAGCTGAAGGGGCTAGTTCTGTCGCAGAAGCTCGGTGCTTCGGGTGCGCTACCTGCATTTCACAGCAAGCGACACTACGTACACGGTTGCATACAACGCGATCTCAATTGTGATGACCGAGGAGTACGGGAAGCCTGATGCTGGATACCATCATGGCAGCTCATCGAAAGCTACTGGAAGACAGATCCTGCGGCAGCAGCACATTTTCCTGCGTAGCCATCTTCGACCAGAAGTACGATATGGACTAGATTCCTTGATAGTTTGTAGAAGCGAAGGACGAATCCGAGCAGCAAACAGGTGGTCATTTCTTGACGAACGCTTTGACATGACGTATGCAAAGCAGAAGGACAACCTATTCGCCACGTGGTGGTTAGCATCGCTGTCGTAGAACGTGGGTTATCCGCCATGAGATTTGTAATGGGCGCACTTCGTGTTGTCTGAAGTTACCTACCGAACTGCCGCGAGGATAAGGGTGTCAGGACCGAAGGAACTATCGACTGAAACGCTACAAAAAGTCGTTGAGGCGTTTGTCAAAAAGAGCGCCGAGGACGGTCGGGAAAGCAGATCTGGATGCACGTGAACGTAGGGTGCACGGTGCACTAGTCATGCCATTTAGTAGTCACTTGCTACTGATCTTACTAGTCATAAATCTTACTAGTCATAAGACTACTGTCAGTAGTTAGAATGACTACTGCAGCAGTCATTCTTACAAGTGAATGAGGGTACACCCCTGCTCAACATCCAGATCATTTTCACGATTTCCGGCCGAGATTTCTGCCGGCCGGCTCGGGCCCGCGAAAATCGGTAGGTCGACTGCTAGGGGACCCTGGGGGCCCCTAGCAGTCGACCTGCCGATGCCCCTTGGAGCTTCGAGAAAAAAAGGGGTTTGCCCCCTCAAACAAAATCACGAACCCCCGAATCCTGCGGGGGACACTGTGTTTGGCATAAAAGACAGGCGCTTCGTTTTGTTTGTGCGTGCCGGTTGATCGTTTTCCCACTTGTATTTACCCTGTGTGTATTCAGGTAAGGAATTCTGATCAACCACCAAAACACGCTGCCTACGTCTTTTTAGCCTGCACAATACATTGAAGGGCAACCCACAAGATTGTTAGTACTAAAAAAGGTGGGGAATGTCAAGAGCAAGGGCCTTCGCTACCCGTTGCCTGCTGGATCAAAGGATCGTGTGGGATGGACGTATGTAGTGATTTCATTGGGCCAATCCACGTTCGTTTGGTGAAGGCGGATACAAAAGGCACTGAGGGGATCCTTGGCGACGGCCACGCACAGGTAGTGTCGCGCCTTGGCTACTTGTACCCGACGGAACACGCCATAACAAAATAGAAAGGGCGTGTTGAAAACAACTTCTCGTTTCCTGCACTTCAGATTCTCAAAATGTTGCACCCGGCCGCCGACCAAGGGCACCGGGAGTTTCCTAGTGGGGCTGTTGTCTATAAAGGGAAGATGAGCAAGTGCAGAGTTTGATGATGAAACGAAAGGCCAAGCGACTCAGCAGAGAAACAGTGACAGTTTGATGGCGAGAACCGTTACTTGTGTAAATGTCGCAACGTACATCGAATCATAGGTTCCCGCCGTTGCCAGCTTCAGGCTCTGAATCCGAGTCAAAGTCAGGGAGCATCAGACGAAGCTGTTTCTTAAAGAACAGCCTGGGTTCCTTCTGTATCAAACCCAGTCTCTTCGGCCAACTCGGCCTGGGCAGCAGGTTCGACCTAGCCCAACGCCCGATGCTAGGATCGGAAGGGGTGGCGTTGGCATTTAAAGTCAGGCGCGAGGGGTGACCACACCAACCCAGGCGTACACATGCTCGCGTGCTGAGTCCCGGTACCTGCCTATCCATGCCGGTGAAGGTGTGGGAGCCCACCAGGACGGGCGAGGAGGAGCATGATGAGACTGGCTGCGCATACTCACAGGAAGAAATCTTGCAGACGGCTGCTGAACAGCACGTGCGAAGCCGAAGCGCAGCCGAACAAGGAGGCCCCATCAAAGCTTGTGCATCAGTCAAGCCAAGGTACAAAAAGAGCAGCAGGTACAGCCAGAATGAATGCCGCCGAGCCTGGTAGCTGCTTGATGTACACTATCCCGCCTGTGCTGGCGGTCGCTGCGGCTTCGGCTTCTACTGCTCGTGGTTCTAGCCACATCAGTAAAGCAGCCAAAGCTCCTATCCGTACAAGAATTTCCCCAGTGTTTTCAGCGAGCTAATAACTGTAACGTCTTTGGCTCTCCGGTTGACCATTGAGGTTTACAGGGAAACGTGACGGCGCGGTGTGCACGGTGTTTCTTGTATTGATGTTCTGGCGTTTGCGCACTTAACCATGGTTAAGAAGACGACTGAAAGTGTGAAAGCGTGCACTTTTCCGGAGGTCCGAGTGAACGCGGAAACTGTGGGAAACCGTCGATGACCCTTCGAGGTCTGTTGGTGTTCTTCTCCTGTACTGTGGCGGCCAGAGTGTCTCGTTGCGAGTTGCCGGTGGGTTGTGCCGGGGGAGTGAGAAGCCTGGTACCACAGTATTGGTCGGTTTATAAATAAGCGTCTTATACGACAGAAAGAAATGCGTAGTTTTGTTCTATTCTTTTACTTGTTAGTTGTCGACAACTTGTTTTTGTGTTGAGGTGTCATTCAGATGTAAATCTAAAGCCGCCCACGTCAAATTTTGTTAAGCATTGAGTTCTTTTAAGTACATGAACCACATGGATTAGCATGCACTGCCTTGAAAGTCAGGTTATCGGATGACGTCGTCACCTGCCATTGCGTCGTCAAGGTCGAGCATTTGTGGAGCTAGCGGGGTTTGGCTTTCTTGCGATTCCAGAGACTGAGTCGGCGAGTACGAGGGCGGGCACGTGTGTCCGTTTTCCACTTTCGAGGGCATTGGTGTGCCCGTGGTCCCCGGTCGTTTCTGAGAGCTGCTTGCCCTCGGTACCTTCTTCTTCCTTCGTTGCACCCCTGAGTCGGGGGTGGTCGCCTTCGTCTTCTTCCGCTTGCGGCCGGCGATCAGGCCTTCCTTCGGGGTGCCGAGCACCCTCTTCTTCAGCGCTGGTCGTTCGCTGGTTCCTGGCGTTGGTGGCGGCCTCTTGGTCGCCCGTCCGGTCGTCGCCGTCTCCTTTTTCGTTGCCGCGAGCGGCGCTCGCGCCGCTCGCTTTCCTACTGGCGTTTCCCGCTGTACACCCACCTGGGTGGGTGAGGAGGGCCTCTTCTTCTTGTTGCGTCCGGGGGTTGACTCGACGTTCGGCTTGTTGGACTGGTGGTGGCCGCGGCTGCAACATGCCGCCGGTCGCCTCTGCGTCAGCGTAGGGAGCCTTTTGCACTCTTGGCAGGTCCCTCTGCCATGCGTGCGGCAGGCATGATGCCCGCTGCGGCAACACGCCGCCGCCGTCTTGCACTCGCCGCACTTCGTCGTGCTGTGCTCTGTGCACACCGCGATCGGCTGCCCATCGTTCGCGTGGTGATGGTGCCGGCAGCACATCTCTACCGTGGGAACGTCCCTTCGGACGAGTGCTCTGCACGCCTCACACTTCCCTTTGTGATGGGTCGCGCACGTGACGAGTGCCTTCTCTATACCGACACCCGGCATATGCACGGGGTCTGGGTGTAGTTGTGGTGGGGCAGGCAGGGCCCACCTCGCCGCTCTCCCGATCGTCCAGTCAGGGTACGTCGGGCACTGCGTCCCTACATCGCTTCCTTTTACTTGTTCCTCAAGTATCGTCCCCGTGTGTGCCTCGCGAAAGCGTGGCCTGGGCCGTATACCCGATATCCCCGTGATGCCCATGAACGACAGCGACGTCGTCGGGCACACCCTCTCTCCTCTCATGCAGCTTCCCAGCCCTTGCTGTGCCGCCAGCTTGTCCAACGCGCTCATCATGCAGCGCAGGACGTTTCCCCGTTCTCTCACCCCCTTCGGCGCATTCCCGTGCAGCGGCATGCTGAGGCCCGAGAAGAGCTCAAAGTCGATCGCAAGCTCCAGCATTGACGCCTGCCCGTTCTCGGTCCATTGCATGTCCGACAGCCACGCTACCAACGCATAAAACGTCGGTAGTCCCCAGGTCTTGTTCCGCTCCCACGTCCATGCCGGGGCAATCCGCGCGAAGGGGTGGTCAAATTTCTCGGCAGGCATCGCATTCGCTCTCGACCAGGGGGTCGTGGGGTTCCTGGCCACCCAGCCACGTGCTTCGAGCCCAGCCCGTTCCGCAAGGATTTCAGCCATCATCTCCTGGAGCCGCCTCGAGAATTGGGCATTCTCGGGTACTACCACACCGTGTTCCAGCGTGCATCTGGGCCAGTCGGCCCGGTTGGCTGCCATCAGCTCGGCATGTGCCTCTCGTCGCCGTACGTGCGAGTACGCTCCGCAGTCCCAGAATACGTGTTTCTCGTCCTCGGTGTCGCCGCTTCCACAGTGCTTGCAGCTGGGCGCCTGCGGCTCAGCTCCGGCCTGCCTCATCCGCGACGTGTACTCAGCCGTGTTCACGTTTGTTAAGCATTGAGTTCTTTTAAGTACACGAACCACATGGATTAGCATGCACTGCCTTTGCTAAGCAGCGGCTGCCAAAACTTGCCGTGACACCTATGATCGAAATAGTGAAGTTCGAAGGGCGGGCGGCAGTGTTGGCAATAAGAATCAGACCAAATGGTTAATGCTAAGCTAATGTCTAGAGGGGCTGGGGCGTCACGTTCACAGCGCGTGCGTTACCGAGTCCAGGTACAACGGTTACACGAAGACAGCTGCTTTCATTCGGCGCACGGACGATGGCCGTGAAGACTGCCCCCCGCGGGAATTTTTCGCTGCACCATACCGTGCGCTGGGGGCGGCACCGACGAACAGCCGAAGCCCACACGCTGACACCGACACAGCCACGAACAGCACTGAGAAAAGAAAGAGAAGAGGAAAAAAAGAAGGTGTAATTCCCCGGGAACAAAAATGGGGGATCATCATGGGGCTTCATCAGTTTCCAAATTTCACTAAGTACGTCAGCCCCCCATGTTTTTAGTACGAAACGTGTTAATTAAGAAACACTTTGGCCAAAAAAGTAGCTAAGAAACATTTACACGTTTCGTATTAAACCCGCATACGGTAAGGGAAATTCACCAAAAAAGAATAGGCGTGTGCTTCGTGCCGGGGGAGGATTATCCCCGACCGACACGGAAGACGGACTCAACAGGCAAAACCTGGCACGCCAGGACATCAATACAAGAAACACGCAAAGCGAAGGCAAACCCTCCCCGACCGACACGGAAGACCGACTCAACAGGCAAAACCTGGCGCCAGGACATCAATACAAGAAACACGCAAAGCGAAGGCAAACCCTCCCCGACCGACACGGAAGACCGACTCAACAGGCAAAACCTGGCGCCAGGACATCA
The DNA here is from genome assembly GCA_030068145.1 of Diplonema papillatum. Classification (NCBI taxonomy): domain Eukaryota; phylum Euglenozoa; class Diplonemea; order Diplonemida; family Diplonemidae; genus Diplonema; species Diplonema papillatum. Next base: position 64,087 of record JAPJBO010000163.1, read on the forward strand.
ATACAAGAAACACGCAAAGCGAAGGCAAACCCTCCCCGACCGACACGGAAGACCGACTCAACAGGCAAAACCTGGCACGCCAGGGTTTACCAAAAGATGTCAGAACACGGCACCGGAAAGGGAGGGCAGGCGAAGGCCCGACAAGGTTGCGGGCGTGGTAGAAGACTCCTCGCACATGGGAGCTGAGCGTTGAACAGCGCCACGCGCCGACAACTGGTAAAGCCCGGCACGCCAGGACATGAACACCAGAAGAGTTGGCGACGAAAAAGGGGAGGGCGGGCAAAGAAACAAACCCACTGAACCCCCCCACGATCATACCAATAGCAAAGAACAACCAGTAGTAATTGTAGTTTGAACTTGTTATGCAACAACAATCTGTGTCGATAGACTATGCACAAGCCGCTACAGACTACCTCTTTGCACGCGTCGTGTCATGCTTCGGTTGCTTCTTGCCCCGCGTACTGTTTGTCTCCGGTGCACGCTTCACGTCCGATGTGCAGTTTGATGACGAGGAATCACCAGATGATTCGGCGCAAGACCCCGCAAAACCCCAACGAGGACAAATAGCATAATACAATGTATTCCAAAGCTATGCTCACCGAAACCCATTGGCGGTGAAGATGTGCACGAAGCACCACATGACGGCGTGCTCCACGTGCACGTCGGTGGCGGCATGCTGCAAAAACTCGCACCACAAGTGCCTGTCTCACAAGCTGCCGACGTGCGATACGTGCATTCGGTACGAGGACGTGCGGAGCCGCAGGCCCAGGCAGTGCTGCAAGCGAGGGCACCACGGAGCACGGCCAGCTGCGAAGCGGGGACAACGGGCGAGCGCGTGCGCCTCGAAGGTGCCAGAACCGAAGCCGCGGCCTCAGGGCCCACAACCAACTGATCGGACGCCACCACCGAACGGTCAACGTGCAAAAGGGACGGACGGCGCCTGCTCCCAGCAGGAAGCGCGGACGCGACGACGAGCAAGCAGGTGGGAGCGCCCGCAAGAAGCCGAAGCCGCAGCAGCCGCCTCTTGAACGAGAAGCGCACCCCAAAAGTGGACAGCCCACTAACCCAACCGAAGCGGAGCTGCGAAGACGAGCAGGCTAAGGCAGGGAACATAGAGGAGTCGAGATCTTGGCCGCGGAAGAGGAAGAAAAGGAAGTCCACGGGCTTCCCCCCTCGAGAGCAGCTTGCTGTCTCTGCTGCTCTGGCGGGTCTTCGTGACGAAGGCTCCAATCTCGTTCAGTTGCGCACAGGGGCTTGCGGTACATATATGCACATTCGTGTCGTTGTCCGCATAGACCCACTCTACACTCTACTCTACTACTTTTTTTTGTCGTATAACATGTTTATGTCGATATGTGGACGGATAAGAAATGGCGGAGGTGATGCGCGTCAGCAGCAACTGAAGTCGCTGTGAAGGTTTGCGGTTGCGGGTGATAGCCCGACGTGCAATCAGTGCCAATTACTGCATTACTGATTCGTGGCGGAACATGCTCGGGGTGCACCATCCGCATCCGGGATGACCCCCGACGCCGCGAAGCACCGCGAAACGTGCGCTCTCCGGTGCGCAGTTGCTGCCGCGGGTGGCGTTGTGTTTCCCGAGTGAAGCCGACGGGTTAGATGACGACCACGGCGGAAAATTACTGATGCAGCGGGAATCCAAAATTTCGCCCGCCCGAGCGCGCAGACGAAGCGGGCACGACGGACCTTCCGGGACCTCAGCGGATAGAACCAACAATAAGCTACCGAACCGACAGCACCTCACCACCACAGAAGCAAGCAACGGCGAAGGCCGACCAACCAACACATCAGACCACGATGCTGCGTCAACCGACCCCACCACACCGCCCCGCATCAAAGGATAGTCACTTGCCATCACCATCATCATCGACTGGCTCCGTCTGCTGCTTCGTCTTTACCGTCGCGGATGATGCAAAAATCGAAAGTAGAAAGGTCAGGCAGTGATTCGGTGTGTTTGTCACAATCGTCGTGACGTCTCACGCCTTCAGAAAAGGGGGCAAGGGTGGGTGGTCAAGCGACGGGGTCAGGTTTTATTGCCCGGCGGCGTTGGCACATGTGTACGAGTCGAAGAGCGCAGCACTCTAGCTGTGTGCAGAGTGCCTGGCTACTCACGGTGGTGCGTTCGTACGTACTTTCAGTGTGCAGGTTTGTGTTCCCTGGTTTGCTAGAGCTGTCCGGCGAAGGGACAACGCTGGTTTGTTCACAGTAACATCGGTGGTCGACCCGTATGCGTATGGTGTACGCGTAAGCGCTTTCATCCCGATGAAGAGATTACTTGCAAGCACCATTACCACCGTTCATAGAGCACAGGTCTTGATGCGAGGGGTTGATCCCAGCCTTCTGAATACCAGCAGTACGCTGATGCCCAGCAAACTGGGCCACCTTGCAACCTGAGCTCTGGATCCAACTACAATCCCATGGTACCGCGTGAAGAGCGCGATCGGGCCCACGGCAGCGCAAGCCCGTGCCCACAGCTGGCAACGGTGGTTGCGCACGCAGCCGTCTGCTTGCGGTCGCGCCGGCTACGCCCGCAACTGCAGCCGCCATGGCGGCCACATTTCGCCGTGCAGCTCATCTCATCGCGCCAGCAATCCAGTTAAGGAACACAACCGAGGCACATTGTGTAATGTATTCGAGGTTTGCTTAGTAGAAGCTATTATACAGAAGCTAAATTCGGACGCCGGTTTCGGCGACGACGGCTCAGAAGGCAACCGTACCGAGGAAGAATTTAACGACTAATAATAGTAGTCATCCAGTGGCCAATCCGATTGCAACACTCAAATTTTGTCTACGATGTGTATACTAAAAAAAGTTCCGGGTAGCCGAACAGTGGCAGGATCAAATAGTGGTAGTGTTTTTGGACGACCAGGCGTGTGTCAAATAACTAGACTGTTTCTTGTAGTAAGCGGTCGGTTTTTTGAAGTCTCCGTTTGACTTGTGAGGCGGGGGGGGAAGGGGGGGTTTTCCTTTTGTGCTGTTAGAGCAGGGATAACTGTTAGAGAGAGAGAGAGAGAGAGACGAGTTAGAGTGCAGGGACCATCTCTCCGAGGAGTATCCGGTCGCCCCACTAGTAGTGTTATTATTCGACCCCCCCTTCACATCAACCCCGGCAACCCAAAAAGACGCGCGGGTTCCGTGCGACAAAAGACACCACACCTGTAAATAGAGATGGGGGGCACAGCCGAAAGGGATTCGTCAAAATGGTCGCGTGACCCGACGCCGGCAATCGAGATCCTGTGGCGTGGTTTACATGTCACCACCAACAGCAACACACACATCCTGCTTCGTTTTACACACACACAGTCCCTCCAAACAGTGGTGCTTTGTAGCTTGTAGCCTCGTCCGTGACCCAGTGGGGCACGCTCTTTTCAGCCTCCAACGCCTTTTGCGTTGCCGACGATGAAAGTCAGACTCTTTCGGCTTTTTATTCGTGTACATGCCCAGTGAACGTCAGACTCTTTCGGCTTTTTATTTGTGTACATGCCCAGTGCTCCCGCTAACCTTACTTTTAGTGAGGAACCCGAAAACCTGGGTTGGGCTTTTTTTCTTCCCCCCCGTTGGTGCAGGCTGCTAGCATCTTTTTGCAGGGGGCGACCCGAATCTTCCAAAGGAGGGTCCGGGGCTCCGCCACGGCGAACGGTACGGTACATCCAGGTGGAGAAGACCGTTTGTCGCAATAAACATATTGACCAACATACTGGTGGCACTGCTGCAGCGAGCAGCCCATCACGCCGAGCAGAGAGTAGGCCGCGATGACCGTTTGTCGCAATAAACATATTGACCAACATACTGGTGGCACTGCTGCAGCGAGCAGCCCATCACGCCGAGCAGAGAGTAGGCCGCGATGACCGTTTGTCGCAATAAACATATTGACCAACATACTGGTGGCACTGCTGCAGCGAGCAGCCCATCACGCCGAGCAGAGAGTAGGCCGCGATGACCGTTTGTCGCAATAAACATATTGACCAACATACTGGTGGCACTGCTGCAGCGAGCAGCCCATCACGCCGAGCAGAGAGTAGGCCGCGATGACCGTTTGTCGCAATAAACATATTGACCAACATACTGGTGGCACTGCTGCAGCGAGCAGCCCATCACGCCGAGCAGAGAGTAGGCCGCGATGAAGTACTTAGGCTGCACGATACCAACGGGAAAAAGGTGAGGAATACCTCATGAGGAATTCCTCACCCTCTTTTTTCCAAGCTCTATTTTTTTTGAGGAATTCCTCGCACCTTTTTCGTTAGCGGGGGCACTGTACATGCTTAGGCCAATGCCCGTCCGTCCGATAGAGCGGGGCTGGCGGTGCATTTTTCCATCTTAAAAGAAATGCGTAGTTTTGTTTCATTCTTTTACTTGTTAGTTGTCGACAACTTGTCTTGTGTTGAGGTGTCATTCAGATGCAAATCTAAAGCCGCCCATGAAACGTGTATGGCGGGGGCGATCAGTGCTCCGCTAACAAAAAAGTGCAAGGAATTCCTCGCACTTTTTCGTTAGTTAGCGGGAGCACTGTACATGCCTAAGCCAATGCCCGTCCGTCCGATAGAGCGGGGCGGCGGTGCGTTTTTCCATCTTGAGGTAAAAGAAATGCGTAGTTTTGTTTCATTCTATTACTTGTTAGTTGTCGACAACTCGTCTTGTGTTGAGGTGTCATTCAGATGCAAATCTAAAGCCGCCCATGAAACGTGTAGGGTGGGGGCGATCACAAAATAAGAGCTCGTCACTCGCACAACCGCGCCTGATACAAAACTAATGATGATGATGACGGGAAGAGAGAGTTGTTTTCGTTGAACGCAGTGCCTGCTCGTTTTTTTATGTAAAGCTGGATTCAGGACGCAAGTGAAAACGCCACGGTTTGCGGCGACGAGCTACTCATTTCCTCCAACATTTCATGTTTCGTAAAAAGAAAACGTGCTTGGAGTGCTCCTGTGCGCGAAGACGGCACTGGTCCTGTCTGCGCCGTGTTTCTTCGGCCCTTTGAGCCACGGACACCATCGTCAGCGCGGAAGCTGTGTCTGCAGATAGGACAGCCGTGTGAGAATTGGCCTAACGAGGATGCAGTTCTGGCGTGGAAAACGACGTCCTGGATGCAGACGTCGGCCTTCTGAAGCTGGAGCGACAGTTGCCCGAGAAGGCAAACCACAGCGTAGCTGTCGTAGAGCCAGTTTTTCCGTTTTTCCGCCTCGTGCTCGCCAGTTTTGGAAGGACGGCCTCCCGGGTTTCCCTCATGTTGCCCTTGTCTCGGGTGCCGTCCGCACCTTTCCAGTGTTCAGGGCGCTGGGTCATGTGGCTCTCCCACATTGGCCACATGCGTGCAGCCTTTCCCACATCCGCGATACCTTCGGCAGCCAACGTATCTTGTGGTAGGCTGCGGGTCGGAGGATTTTCGCCCGCATCTGCTTCGCGTGGCCAGTTTCCTCCAGAGCTTTGGCGAGGAACGCAAGGTTTCCTCGATCTTGTCGACGACACTGACGACGTCGCTGAATGTGTCGTTGTTTTGCAGCGGTACAGCGAGGATTGTTTCCAGTCGATGCGCACCATCCAACAAGGCTTAGCAGTGCTTGTTGTCCCTTGCGCATATCAGACTTTATTGACCGACCAGTCCAATTCCCCAGCGATGTATGAGCTCTTGTCGCTCGACACCCCGGTGATCCGCTCCATCGCAACGCCTCTTAAGTAAATAAGGGGGGATTGCAAGAACGTGCTTGGAATGGGTATGTGCTCAACACCCGCACTGGTCCCGTCTGCGCCGCGTTTTCGCCATCATCAGCGCGGAACCTGAGTGTCTGCAGACAGGACAGCCGTGTGAGAATGGCGTAGATAAATAAGGGGGGAGGGCACACACCCTCCGAGAAGGTTGATCTTGACGCCCTCGTCGTCGTCTTCACCTTTCAGAATGGCCTTCAAAAACTCGAGGCTGTGCAGCATTCCGCTGTCCGTGCAGATGGATCGGTTGAACAGCGGCTTCTCCCCGATCGGGATGCCCGAGAACCCGACGCCTTTGCACAAAGTCTTCTGATTCGCCCAATTCTTGCTGTACGTGTCGAGGCCCTCGGTGTCGCCAATGAAGCTGGTCATCCCGTCGAGAACGGTGTCGTCGTTGACGTCGTCGTACAGCCAGCCTTCCTTCAGAGGACCAACCTGCGCCAGCGTTTTGCCCGTGTACAGGTGGATGGCTTCGAGACCTTGGGCTCTGTGCACAAGGACGACGTTGGCCATTGGCATGTCGTTGCGCCGCTTGCGCCACTGCAGGAGCGCCCAGACTTTTTCGCCAAGGGAGCCGTAGGTGTTGGATGTCTTCGAGCGGTCCTTGGTTTTCTGCTTGAGGAAGGAGTCGACCTCCTTGTAGGAGGTCGTTGCCGCGGGCTTCTTCTTCCTGTTCTTCTTCGGCGCGAAGCGGTGCAGCTGCATCTTCAGGTCGTGGTGGTGCGTGAACGAGTGCGGCAGGGCGGCGATGATGTTCATCCTGTAGTACCTCCAGTCCTGCTCCATGGCATGGTGCTCGAGATGCTGCAGAGTCAGCTTGTAGCTGTGCTGCACCTTCACCGAGCTGTCCTGCGAGGAATCGATGTCGTCTGTTGTGTTGTGCGCCCAGCGCAGCGCGCCATCCGTCCCGGAGAGTGCGAAGTACGTCATGTGCCGCACCCCTGTGCCCATCTCCGCGTCGTCGAACTCTTCGTTGTCCATCGGCAGGTCTGCCTCCACACCGATCACAACCATACCTTTGTCATCTTCGTACACCTGTCCGGGTTGAAAAGCATGAAGCGCGTGCAACAGGGATGGATGGTCCAAGTCCGGGCACACTGGGACATCTCATGTGTGCGTGTTGTTGTTGCGCGTGTCCGGGTAATAGTGTTCCCCTTGGTATCGAGTAGTCGGTTCTCGCGTTGGTCAACCACCAAAACAGAACAGTTCCGGGGTCTTGCAAGAACGTGCTTGGAATGGGTATGTGCTCAACACCGCACTGGTCCCGTCTGCCCCATGTTTTCGGTCCGTTAAGCCACGGACACATAAGGCGGACCGTCATCAGCGCGGAACCTGAGTGTCTTGCAGACAGGACAGCGGTGCGAGTCTGGTTTGTCAGGCGCCTGTTCGTAGCTCGTCACAGCCAGGACCACCCGTGCTACTAGAGCACAGGAGAATCCGTCACGGGGAGAAGGCCCCTACAACCGTGTCTGAGCAATCAGTTAAAAAAACTCAGGGCACTCGCCCTGATTGTGACTGCGACTCGCTACACACTGACTTGTCTTCTTTTTACGGTAAAAGTTCCGGGGTCGGGGCTTGCACTAATAAAACGGTTCCATCCGTTGTGATGTGCGCCTTGGCATAGGCACGGGGCGAAATCCAATATCCGGGTCAGGTTTCTTCTCGCCACCCCACCCGGCAGTTAAAATACTCGAGGACTGCCTTGTGCTCATTTCGAAGGAGGCTATTGTTGTTGAACGCTTACGCCCGCCACTGAGCCCAGATTCACCTGTGTTTCGTGTGGGCTACAGCACATTTACCTCCTTTGATCTTTTGCAGCTGGCAGCCCACTCAAGTATTTCCTACAAAGCAGGTGCTTACACAGAACGTTTCCGGGACGATCAGCATCAACTGACCAAAGGTGATGAAAATGATAAGGCAAATGTTTCTTGTTCTTCAACCTCTAGATGTACTACAAAAAAAAAGGACTACCGCTCCGGAAGCAACCGGATACCGGCAGCCCCGCTGTACCAACATGGCAAGTACAGTCCCGCGCTCCCAAAAAAAAAAAAAAGAAAAACACGAGCAGAGGGCGAAGAGAAACCGAGACCTTGTTGGGGAGCACCATCACGACCGCCGTCACGGGAACGTACCAGGAGTAGAGCTCCTCAGCGTCCTCAAACTCGTCGTACATGAAGTTGTCCCTGGGGTGCGGTACCGGGAGGCGCACAGCCCACAGGTACGTCAGCGACGCGTCGTACATGGTGACCACGTAGTCATCAGTGACGACCACGATGTGCTGCAGCAACCGCGGGTCCTCTCCATCCGGCGGCGCGGCGGTGGTCGCGGTGGCGGTCGTGGCGTTGTGGGGCTTCAGCGTGTGGTGGGCGTGCGCGCGCTTCCACGCCTCTGTGTGCTGCAGGTACCCCGCTGCGAGGCCGATGATGTTCGTGTGGAGGTGCGCGGACGTCCTCCCCGCCAGCTCCTGCACGTACCCGCCGACGGCGCGCTTGTTCGAAAAGCTCTCGAAAACGGTCACTTTTTCGGGGCCGGTCACTGCGACCATCTCGGGGGTGCCGTCGCTGTTCAGGTCGACAATGAGAGGCTTCGGAAGCCTCTCCACCTCTGTATCCTCCTCCCAAGGAACCGTGAACCCCGGCTTGAACGAGATCGTGCCTTCGTTCTGGAAGGACAGCACGATGGCGGCGAGGCAGCTCACGAAAATCAGGATGTCCCTCCGGCGCACCCCCTTCCGCTTCCCGGACATCTTCGTTCGCCGCTTCTGCATCTTCTCTCGCGCAGCACAGGAAGGCGGGGCTGGACGGGGGGGTAGAGAGAGGGGGAAGCTCCCTTCAGGGACTATCCTGCAGTGTCTTCGTTTTTTAGAGATGGAGTTGAGAGGCCTGAGTGTTAACAATACGTGGTTGGTATATTGGTTGTTCCGTGAGGTTAACCTTGGTGCATGCTTGCTCGAAAAGTTCTCGAAAACAGTCACTTTTTAGGGGGCGGTCACAGCGACCACCTCGGGGGTGCCGTCGCTGTTCAGGTCGACAATGAGAGGCTTCGGAAGCCTCTCCACCTCTGTATCCTCCTCCCAAGGAACCGTGAACCCCGGCTTGAACGAGATCGTGCCTTCGTTCTGGAAGGACAGCACAATGGCGGCGAGGCAGCTCACGAAAATCAGGATGTCCCTCCGGCGCACCCCCTTCCGCTTCCCGGACATCTTGCCGCTTCTGCATCTTCTCTCGCGCTGATAGCAGCCCCGTTCGCATAGAGTGCGTTCCTTCAGGGACTGACCTGCAGAGTCTCCGTTTTTTTTTTTCTGTTTTTCCGGTACCAGGGAAAGCCTGCTACACGGGAGCCAAGCTTCACGTGTTCGGCGGTACTGCAGAGCCACGGGCCTACGGGTCAAGTGGCTACCGATTTCCCAAACTAAAGCATCAAGGCTTGGCGCACCTTGGGGCTTGGCGCTCGCGCTGAACACAAGCTCGTCGAGGCGGTCAGCCGCAGGGCAGAGCGGACGGGGTTGTGGCACTGTGCTGCCTCCGACTCAAGCTTTGCAAGCTGTGGTTGACCGTCACGTTCCTGGACCAGGCGGCCTTTTTCTTTTTTCTTCTTTCTTCTTCTTCTGTTTTTCCGACGATGCCGTGTGGGCATACAGACTGGCATCTTTCTACCTTTGATCGCGAGGTCAGCTTGGTGCATGCTATCTGGTCGTACTAGACCTTAACTCTAGACTTGAGCCAGGTTGCCCCCTCCGCTGCTTTTCCGCGGGTCTTTTTTCAGTTTTCAGCTGTCGGTCGAGCTAGGGTATGCTAATCCGAAGCAGCATGCGCTCCACACAGAAACCAACAGTGCACCTGAACGATTTTACCAGAGCGAGAGAGTCCTTACCTTAGCCCGGTAGTGGCTAGTCCGGTTTTGATGTGTGAGAGTGCCTACCTTGGTCCCCCATGAGTAGGAAGCCGACATGTATCCCGTAAACGGCACGTGCCGGGCTCCAGGGTTCTCAAAGCGGGTCATAGGTCCACCTATGTTGTTCCGGTAGTGGTGTTGTCGCGTGAGTGCCGTGGGAGCCAAAATGACTTCCCTCGATCCTGACGGCATCGTCTACAGCAGTGGACTACGACGGTATCTGATCATCTTGGGTCCCCACGCTCTCGTTCTTGATTAATGAAGACATTCTTGTCGAATGCTTTCGCAGAAGTTCGTCTTCCTACGATCTAAGAATTTCACCTCTGACGTCAGGTCCTCGAACTGCAAATCCAACGAAAGCCTCGCCTGCATAAATGCGAGATCGCACCAAGGCAGGCAGAACACATGTGGCGTGTAGCGGTGCTGGTTACATGTTATCCCTGGTGTTTGGTGTCACGTGGTTCATTAAAAAAGCGTCGTCCACAATATCGCCTACTTATAAAAAGATGACACTAAACCTGTCACACGCTGGCGTTTTTCAAATCCAGCAAAAGGCTCGCTTGCCTAAATGTGAGATCGCACCAAGGCACGCAGAACACAGATGACGTGTAGCGGTGCTGGTTACTTCTATCCCTGGTGTTTGATGTCGCGTGGTTCATTAAAAAAGCATCGCCCACTTAGAAACAGACGACGCGAAACCTGTCGCACGCTTGGCAGAGTTATTCTCGACTTTTCAGAGTCAAAGTTCGCTTGAGATTCCGGAATCTTACCAAGTTTAGGCCCTGTCTTCAGGTATTCTTCCATTTCGGATGGTTTTCGTGTTAGAGATCTCTACGTTCGCACGGACATGAAAACTGAACCGGTGTGTCGCTCGTTGCTCGCTCATTGCACAAGCTTGCATCTTTTATAACACATTGCAGTGCCGCGGAAAAAAAGAAGAAATGGGCAGAAAAGAAAGAAGAAGTGAAGAAAAAGCAAGCGTGTGGCACCCCGGTTCTCTGGGTGTGGACCGGACGCGTGTTTTCTCCTTTTGCGTACGGAAAAGAGGGGTGTGCTTTGAGCGTGCTCTGTTTTTCTTTTTTTTTTTTTTGGAGTGGAAGTTCGCTTGAAACTCCGGGGTTTTTTTAGAAGTCTCCGGGTGACCTTTGGCATATTGAGATGTACTTACGCCAGTGGTAGCCCCAGCTTCTGAGACCGGTGTTCATGGGTCACGGCCCACGGTACCGGACTTGTCTGCTCAGGAGCACGGGTGTTGCTGCGGTGGCCAACGCAGGAGGCACCAATGCGCCGGCGCTGTCCACAAATGATGCTGAGGCTTCGAACATGAATGCACCAAACTTCCCCTACTTCCCACGCCCCTTTTTTTTTGTGCGCTAAACCCAGGGCAAGGAGGAGCACACCTCTGAAGAAAAAAAGAGAGAGAGACATCCGTTCGTCGCTTGTGATTAGCCATTTGCTCATACTTTCTTTTTGCGGCGGAGGGGAGGCCACCCAAGTTGCGTTTTTTTGAAGCGGGGCCCGTTTTCTCTGAACGCAGACCTGTGTGTTCCCCTGGGCAGTGACCTGCTCGTCAGCCCGGCCCTGCCTGCGTGTGGGCGTGATTTCTGTTGACACACAACACTAGAGCACGCTGACGAAAAGGCATGCGCCAGTCTGTAACCGGATACGGGCCGGCGCATCTTCGAACACGGGAGCCCGCTCAGCGACGTCTGGGAGGCAGAATGGGGCCCAGCAGCGTCGCTGAAAGCCTCGCCGTGTCGCCCCTGACGCGGCAAGACACCGCTGAACCCGACAAAGCCCTGTGTAGAACACTGCCTGAGGAATGCTCAGAGAATTTACCTGCTGGACCGTGGTGACCGTAGTTCGAAAGTGGAAAGCATATAATCCGCGTAGTTCTCATCACATGAGAGCGGTGTGATTTGCTGACACAAACCCAGAGCGCGCCAGACCAAAAAGCATGTGCCGCTACTGCAACCGGATTGCGAAAACTCCACCTGCTTCTCTGAAGTAACCGGAAACGCTTCCCGTTTCCGTACCAATACTTCCGAGGAATGTTGACACAAAACACTAGAGCACGCCTGCTGACGAAAAGGCATGCGCCAAACTGCAACCGGATGCGGTGTGATTTGTTGATACAAAACTTAGTGCGCGCCGGCGACGAAAAAGCATGTGCCGCTACTGCAATTGGATTGCTAGAACTCTGCCTGCTTCTCTGAAGTGGCCGGAAACGCTTCCCGGTTCCGTTTCCATACTTTCAGGGGAATGTTGACACAAAGCACTAGCACGCCTGCTGACGAAAAGACATGCGCCAAACCGCAACCGGATGCGGCGTGATTTGTTGACACAAAACGTAGAGCGCGCCGGCGACCAAAAAGCAAAAGCGCCGCTACTGCAATCGGATTGCTCAGAACTCTGCCCGCTTCTCTGAAGGTAGCCGGAAACGCCCCCCGTTTCCGTTTCCACTACGTTGAAGGAAACGGCGCTTCCGGAGTTCCAGATGTCTGCTGAGGACCGACACAACCGGCTTTTCCCCCTGTGAGGCGGAACTGGGGGTGCGCCGTGAACCGCGGTCGGGTGTGCGAAGGATGGGACACGCCTTCTCACGCTGCGTTCAAGCGTCCACCAAGCCGCAGTCCACGATTCTGATGTGGCTCGTGGGGCGGTCGTTGTGGTCGGTCTCGACCTGCTCTATGGCCTGGACGACCTCGAAGCCGCGCGTGACGTGCCCGATGGCCACGCACCGCCGCTGCAGCTGCGGCGCGGCCGCGGTGGTGATGAAGAACTGCGACGCGTTCCGGTTCGGGCCCTCCACCGCCATCCCGACGACCCCCGGCCGGTCGAACGGGATGTCGTAGCTTTCGTCCTCGAAGTACTTCAAGCCCTGCAGCGCGCACCACCCCCCCGTGCCGTCGTAGTGCTCGTTGTCGCCGCCTTGCACCAAAAACCCCGGCACCACCCGGTGGAAATTCGTGTGCTTGTAGTGCAAGTTCCCCACCCGCAGGGACCGGTCCCTGGGGCTGCCGCCTTCGGGCCCTCCGAACGTCGCGTAGTGCCCCGTGCACAGCGCGACGAAGTTCTCCGCGGCCTTCGGGAGCCGCGCAGAGTCCAGCTCAATCTCGATGCGGCCCAGCGGGTTTCCCCGGCCCTCTTCGACGGCGAAGTAGACCTTCGGGTTCGCCTGCATTGTGCTCAGGAGCGGCGTGTCGGCCATCGCCTCCAGCGAGTCGCTCGACTTCGACCAAAACGCGGTCCGGCGCTGCGACCATGCGCAAGCCTGCGGCAGCCTGCGCGCGCTTCGCGTCAGCATTGTTGTCAACCTGGTTCCTCCACCCTCCTCCCCTTCCCCCTCCTACGACACGGACAAGTTGCGTTGGCTTTGTGCCGGCGCGCGTTTGAATACACGAATCCATTGAGTCCTCTCACCTTGGGGTTCGTAGGGGGGCATATTAGGGGGGGTCATGGGTGTTCCACTGGGTTTGCGTGTCTGCTCTTTCACTACAACAACGTGTGGGTCGCCCGCACCGTGCTCAGGAGCGGTGTCGTAAGGGGGTGTTTCACTGGGTTCGCACGTATGCTCTTTCACGGCAACAACGTGTTGATGCCCGTTGTTCGTTTTCATGCGGTCAATCTGAAGCGGGTTCAGTGCCTGGTTATAGATGAGCGCCGACTGAGCGGTGTGACAGGTGTGACAACAGACAAAGCTCCGGCGAGGGATACTTTTGTGTATGAGCACCTGCTTGGTAGGAAATACTTGAGTCTGCCAGTTGCGAAATCTCAAAGGCTGTAACCTACACGAAACACAGGTAAATCTGGGTTTAGTGGGGCGTAAGCGTTCACAAGGCCCACTTTGTAGTTGTATTGTTTTCTCCCCCTGTAGCCTCCGCTCGAAATGAGCACAAGGCAGTCCCTCGAGTATTTGAGACGATCCCGTAAATCGGTTTCTTCCGTCTCTCGAGCCCTTCATGTCGTCCACCTCATGCGCGCAGTGGGGGCGTCTCGACTTCGGCGGCATCGATCAGGCCACGCAATCTTGCTTGGCACAATCACTGGCCATCCAGGTCCTTGCCCGCTGGTGTGTATAAGTCGATCTTTGAGTGCGTGAGCCCCTCCGAAGTAAGGTCCATCACACTGCCTGCTGGTGCGGTGCCGATCGCGCTCATCGCAGCCACATTTGCGTTCAGCTCGGTGTGTGCTTGTGGTGATCGGTGCGTTCCTCCCTTTCCCCTCCTACGACATGACAAACTGCGCCGGTTTTGCGCCTCCGCGACGCGACAACAGGCGAAGACCCCGAGGGATGCTTTGAGTTTCGTGTGTTCGCAATTGCATTGTTGGTGATAATTGCTATCATGGCGAAACAGCAGTGAAGGAAACGGATTCGAAACCGTTTGGAACTGTCAGCGGGGAAAGAAGACCCTGTTGGGGCTGACTCTAGTCTGACGTTGTGCAGTGGCACAAGAGGTGTAGGATGGGTCGGAGGCCACAGCAACGAAATACCACTACTCTTAGCATCGCTTTTACTTATCCAACGATGGGACTAAACTAACGTTGTCCAATAATGAAGTCAATGCTTCAGTCTGTACGGATCGACTTCCGACATTGCCTCTCGATGAACCCGGAATCGAACCCAACAAAAGCGGAAGCAAGGAGGCACTGAGCCTTTCGAAAGTGGCCACCACACCACACGTGCTGAAATTGCGCAGCTGGTGGGGACTGGGGTTTCACAGGATATGGTAGATTCCTGGCGGGACTGAAGATTCTGGTGGTTGCAGGGGTTCAGGATGTGAAGCCAGAGGATAGGCATTTCCTGGGCTTGTGACTGTGGCGCTGGTACGAAGTTAATGCAAGCAATTCGGGATCGTGCTCCAGACCGTTGACAACATTGGACACGTCCGCTGTTGCAGCATATGAAAGGATACCGACAAGGTCGGCCTTTTCAAGCAGTGGAGCTGCCAATGTGGTTAAAAACCAAAATTTGACCAAGATTGCACCCCCGGACCAAAATAGCACCCTCGGAAAGAAATATCCAGAATTGCACCCAAAAGTACCCCTGGCCGTATAAGCAACTTTTGAAACATTGCTGGCCATATAAGCAATTTTCGAAACATTGCTGGCCATAAAATCAGTATTCTGAAACATTGCTGGCCATATAAGCAATTTATGAAACTTTCTTCTTTAGTGGCCATACAAGCAGTTTCTGATAAGTGCTGATGGGTGAATTCTTGACGTCAGGTGCGTCGTACGACGCTACATAGATGATGCCAGGACGGAGGAAACTACAAGCTCCTCCACTGGTTGCAAAACGTTGATCAGGTCAAGCAATGGCTAAGTCCGCACGGAGCAACTTCAACCTTAATACCTACCCCCCCCCCCCCGTGTTAGTGTCGCCTCCGTTTAGCCCTTGTCAGTGTCGCCTTTTTGCCTGAAAACGCGAGGCGACACTAACACGGGAAGACAGTTCTCAATAGGGCTCCCTGTATTTGCATGAAGAATGTCTCATCCTCACCAACGGCTTCCCGTGTTAGTGCCGCCTTTTAGGAAAAGGTGCCTTTAGGTAGGCGACACTAACACGGGGGGGAGTAGGTATTAAAAATAAAGCCGTACAGATGGAGCCTGCAATCGAGTGCGGGTGCACCGGTTCAGCAGCCGGTCAATGAACGCGGCAAGCCGGATGGCACGGGAGGGACACCACGTGCTGGGCGAACTCTTTCAAGAACTACGGCTTCGGTGCGCCTTGACCGCCTGGCGACGAACGCGGAATCGAACCCAACGGAACAGAGGACAAGTCTGCACGGATCAACTCTACAGAACCTGGGGATAAGACAGGAGTCCCTGCGCACATCAAGCTTGTGATGAGTTGGGTGCCGTCGCAAGCAGCCGCTTGATGAAAGCGGAATCGAACCCAACGGAACAGAGGACAAGTCTGCACGGATCAACTCTACAGAACCTGGGGATAAGACAGGAGTCCCTGCGCACATCAAGCTTGTGATGAGTTGGGTGCCGTCGCAAGCAGCCGCTTGATGAAAGCGGAATCGAACCCAACAGAAGCAGAGGACATGGCGAGGAGACGCTGCATCTCCCCTCGGAAAGCCGGTTGGCACGGGAGGGACACCACGTGCTGGGCGAACTCTTTCAAGAACACGGCCGTCAAGTACGGCTTCGGCTGCCGCTGCGCGGGCGGCCGGGCCTTGACCGCCTGGACGTACTGCGCGCAGAGAGCCGCGAAGACGGACACCGCCGGCTTCGCGGACCGCCACTCGCCGGCTTCGCAGAGCTCGCCGGCCCGGATGGCAAACCCGCTGGACAGGCTGCCTGCCACGGCCCGCGCCCCGCCGGGGGGGGGGGACGGAAGGGAAGGCCGGTCAGCAGGTGGCGGAGCGTGCGCGACGGCGGTCGCGACGATGGCCAGCTGCGCCCCGGTGACGCACTTCCACCACAGCTGCCGCTGGACGAGCTCCGCGGCGACGGCGGCCGCGGCCGCGTGCTCGCGGCTGCGGGCCAGGGCGGCGGTGAGGCGCACCAGCTGGCTCCCGGAGAACGACCCGACCGACGCGTGGCGCAGGATGTACGGGACGGACCGGTGGATGAGCTTCCGGACGCCGCCCACCTCCCCGCGGGGCCGCGTAGCGTCGTTGCGGGCCCGGGCGATGGCCGCGAGCCCCGTGACCGTCCACGACAGCTCCGACGCGGACAGCGCGCGGAACCCGCCGATCCGTTCGAGCTCTGCGAGGATGTGCTCGCACAGCTCGTCGGTGACGTGGCCCCCGCACGAGACGCAGGCCTGGAGGCAGTGCGCGAGGTGCTCCGCGGTCAGCTCCCGCCTCGCGAGCGCCGCCATCGGCGCGCGCAGCAGCGCGCGGCCTTCCTCCGGGCGCCGCTTGAAGCAGACGCCGATCCCCCAGACGACCCGGATCAAGTGGCCGATCCCGAGGGCGCCCAACACTTCGTCGGTCAGCCTTTCCGTCAGCGACAACACGACGTCCCCGTCGTGCAGTCCGACCCGCGCGCACAGCGCGACCATGTCCGCCACGTCGCGGGGGCACAGGTCCTCGGCGTCGTTGGCCACCTCGAAAATCACGCTCGCGACCTTCCGCCGCAGCGACGAGTTGCTGTCCGGCAGAAACGAGATGTTGAACAGCAGCCAAAGAACCCTCCAGCGAGGCAGCTCCTGTTTGTTGGTCGTATTTCGGTAGGAAACTAAAACCCAGTCCCCAGACTTCTGTAGAATTTGTTTTTACGGTCGCGTCTATTTTCCCCAAATTTTTTCATTGGTAGTAGGTAGCGGCAGCAATAACAGTAATGTGGCGCTTTTCTTCTGTTTGTGCACGCTAGTACCAGGGAAAGCCTGCTACACGGGAGCCAAGCTTCACGTGTTCCTGGACGAGGAGCGGCCTTTTTTCTTTTTCTCTTCTTCTTTCTGTGCGCACTAGCGGCCTATCCTGAGGGCGCCCAACACTTCGTCGGTCAGCCTCTCACGGGCCCCGACGCAGAGAGAGCGGAACGTCGGCACCACCACCCCCTGGGCTGTTCGTTGTTCGCAAGCAGGTTTCTCTCAGTCAAATGTCTACACAGTCCAATAGTCAGGTGCCTGCTGGGATGCTCTGTCTCGAAGACCTCCTCCCTTGTGGGAACTGCTGGACTGCCGCGGGCTTCCATGCTCAACGCTCCGACTCGCGCTGGACGGTACATTGGCGTCCAAGAAAAGCTTCGAAAGGAGGCCCCTGGCACCACCGGGACCTTGCTGAAGAACTTGCAGACCGTGAATGAGAAGGTCATGACGAATACTGACGCGGAAACGGACTCAACGACAAACCTGGAAAGACCCTGAATCACCTTCCAAAGCAGCACTCGGAGGACACCCAAGGCCAGGCCTTGGGTGCCGCATCCACACGAGCGATGATCGACTCGAAGGGAACGAGATCATCACCTTCTCCCAGAAAAACGCTCATTGCTGACGAAGGGTTGTCCTTCGTCGACCGACCACCTGCGAGTCAGTTAAAAGACTCTGGGACCGAACCGGACAAGGCGCACAGCGCACTGAAACCTGTCGCGGACAAGCTGGCAGACTCTCTCCAGCGGCAAAGGAACATGGACCGACAGGTCTGGTGCCCGTTCCACCGTGGAGCAGAAGTTATCGCTTAAGAACTGTGTTCGCAATATAAGCGCTGCCGATTCAAGGCGATCCTCCTCTCGTCCGAAGAAAAAAATCCATTTGAAAACCCGCTGTCGAAAGCACCTACCAAGCGCCTACCAAGTGCCTACCGCGCTAACAAATTCCATTGGGAAAAGCGCCTACCATGCGCCTTCCAAGTGCCTACCGCGCTAACAAATTCCATTGGGAAAAGCGCCTACCGCCTACCACGCGCCTACCACAAATCCCAGATTTTGAAAAAGTGAAAAGCGCCTACCGCCTACCACGTGCCGACGGTAGGCGTCCATCTATGGCAATCGAACTGCGCGACCCGCGAGAGCAACCTTCTCGAGAAAGTGTACGTATTCCTCCCCGGTGCATCGTCCGTCGAGCAACTGGCCGCCCGGGGGCGGCCCCCAACTCTTTCCTATACAAGGAGGGTCGTTCAAAATAAAATGCATGAGGTGCGGCATACCCGATTATCAAGAGCATCTACGACGCGTTCAGCGATGCAGGTTCCCGAGTAACGCAACGCTTTGTGCATAGACTGCAGACTTAAGAGATCCGAAGCGGAACTCTGCTGTACCAAGTCCGCTTCGCAGCATTCAACGATCGGTGTGTACATCACCTTGACCATCTGTATGTGTGGTGACGAACTCAGTTTACTAGTTAACGTACCGCAATACTGAGTAATTTTCAGTCGAAAACATCCATGTTTGGTCCTTCAAACCACGGACACATAAGGCGGACCATCAGCGCGGAACCTAAGTGTGTGCAGACAGGCTTGTCAGGCGGCTGCTTGTAGCTCGTCCCAGCCAGGACCACCCGTGCTGCTTGAGCACAGCCGAGGGCCGTATTATCAGACAGGTCTGTGTCTGCGTCTGCGTCTGCGTCTGCAAATTTTGAAAACGCAGACACGTCTGCAGGCACTTTCACGCGGCGAGAGCCAACCCAGGAGTGAGACTTTTTCTCTCACTATGCCCCAAAACAAGGCCTGGCAGAATGTCTTCAGTAAAGTCACCTGCAAAAAATTCGCGTCTGTACTCGTATGACGAGTGTAGACGAGAATCTGAGACGAGAATACATACTGTATGCCTCGGAGGAGGAGGCGTTTGCGCTGAGGACTGTGCACTACCGGGGGGGAAAGGAAAAAGCACAGACCTGTTCCCTCAACGGGCGCGCGACGTTACGGATAATGGACAAGCACAGGACGAGCAGGTGCCCGGCCGTCCAGGAGACGGTGCTGCCTATGCGGCCTACCGCTCTCGCGCCGTTGATGGCATCCGCGTCCCAGGCCCCGTCTTTCTTGGCCAGCACCGCGAAGGCCCTCGAGACGTCTTCCGACGTTTTCAGCGCGTGCCGCTGCTCCGCCCGCAGCAACGCGAACGCAACCTGCTTCTTGTTCCGCAACCCGGACCACGACACGGCGACCCCATGATACATCCTCTCTCTGCCGCTGCCCGTAAATCCTGCGGCGAGAGGCACACCCTAGCCGACCGTAATGCTCTGATTGGCCGATCGGGTGAGCCAAGAGCTCTGGGGTGATGCGTACGTCCCCACCCCTCTCTTTTGCCGCCCCCTCTCCCCCAGCAGCTCAAGGCCAGCTCTCGAGCGGGGAGAACTTCGCGTCTACTTCATGGTTTTAAATATGTGATTCTCCGGTGTCCTTGTGTGTGTGGCATGTTTGCTTGAACTCGCGGTGTGTGTCAGCTACTAGTTGCCGCTGAATTCGTAGAGAGTTGGCAACTGGTGTGGGTGCGTGTACTCGTAGTGCGTCTTGTTGCAACGCGTTCAATACTAAGCCAACACTTTGGGCTGCTGAGGACCGCGCGTGTCGCTACTCCGCCCGCAGCAACGCGAAACGCAACCCGGCCTCCCACCTATTCTACACCTCTCGTGCCACTGCACAAAGTCAGACTAGAGCCAAACTCAACAGGGTCTTCTTTCCCCGCTGACAGTTTCAAGTCCGTTCCCTTGACTGCTGTTTCGCCAGATAGTAGGTAGGGACAGAAGGAATCTCATTGGTCCATTCATGCGTCTTTAATTAGAAGACGAGGCATTTGGCTACCTTAAGAGAGTCATAGTTACTCCCGCCGTTTACCCTGCATCTTGTTCCGCAGCCCGGACCACGACGCGGCGACCCCATGATACATCCTCTCTCTGCCGCTGCCCGTAAATCCCGCAGCGAGAAGCACACCCTAGCCGACCGCAACACTCTGCCTGGCCGATCGGGTGAGCCAAGAGCTCTGGGGTAATGCGGACGTCTCCGCTCCTCTCTTTTGCCGCCCTATCCCCCAGTTTACTAAGCCAGCACTTTGGGCTGCTGAGGGCCACGCACAGTCAACGCGGCGCGGGGACGGCAACCGGCTGCAGCAAGCTACAAGCACTCAGAGGGTGCCGGCGGCCGGCGTTGGCGGATGTACTAAACATTCACAGCAATCAGCTCACTTTGCGCGGTGTTGCAGCACTAGGATGTACCCTGCCACAGAGGTCCACAACTGTGTCCTGGTACGTCCGCGCGAGCGACATCTCACAACCCTGGAAGAGAATCGATAAAAACAAGAATGGCACGTTTTTCGTCTTTCTTTCCGAGGGGCACGGGTGGCGCAGGTGGGAGGGGAAGCTTGGCCAAGCACTAGAGTGACTTGTATGGGGAAGGTGTGGAACACAGCCGAAATGACACCGTCTACGAGTCACGACTAGAGTGCGTATTCGGACTACTCTGTCAAGATGCACCGAGACTCTTTGTCTCTGGCATTCGCTTGGGCTAGTATGGTCCATCTCCTGATAGACTTTGAATGGGGTGAGCTCGGGGAGCTACATAATTGAACCCGGACGTGAAATCCTGGTTCTAAGAGGGCCACTTCTGGTGGGTAGTCTGGGTGGGTTACGGCGCGCCGACTACTTGTACGGGTTCACACGCAGTCGAGGACTGTTCGGGCCCTTGTACGTTGTATCCAGGCCCGGCTTTGGGATGCCCAAGGAAACGGATGCGAGGGCCCGGGTGGGGCAGTGGTCGTTCTTGTAGTGCAGGGGCGCCTTAATCATGTCCTTGCACGCCTGCGAGAACGCGGGGTCCGGCTCGTGCCACAGCAGCCGCGACGCCGTCGCGAGGGACTGCCAGAAGAAGTCGTCGAGGGCGAACCTGTGCTTCGCCAAGACGGCGGTCAGCCTCTGCGCCGCGGCCTTGCTACGGGTGGCGGCGGCGAGGCCGGACGCCGATTTCGGTTCGAGGGGCACCACCCAAGGGTTGGCCTGGGTCGAGCGGGGGTAGGTGAGCGTGCGGGTTTTCGACGTCCAGTCGACCAAATCGATGCATTTCTCCAGGTTTCCCAGGTCCGCGAAGGCCATGAAGTACACGCGCTGGTGGTGCTTCTGGGGAACGAAGCCGAACGACTCGAAGTCACGCGCGACCAAGTTCGGGAAAATGGGGAGGAAGGCGTCCCAGACGGCGGCGTGGGTGGTGCCTTTGTTTTCGAGGTGGCTGCGGCCGGAAGCGCTGAGGACGTGCCGAAAAGCTTGGGAGACGTGGCCGGTGATGTCGACACGGACCGTCGCGTTGCCGCTCGAACGCACGACTCGGGTGATCGTGTTGGTGCACTGGTACGGGTGCTGGCCCCGGTCAGTGCCCCGCTGCCTGGCGGGCGTGATCTCGCAACCCGCGACGAACTCGCGGAACCGGACGTACAAGTGCACCCACCGGGTCGGCGAGATGTTCTTGTAGAACCCGAACAGCGCCGTGTAGCACGACGTGCCGACGCCGAACGGGTTCGAATCCTGGTGCGCGAGCGCCAAAGCGGCAGCGAACGCTCGGTTGGTATCCGTGACGACTTCCGCGGGCAGCGGAAGGTACCTGCTTTGTTTGTGTTCTTGGAAGCATGCAAATCCTGGTGCCCCCGAGACCCTCGCATTGGTTCCCCAAAAAGTGGGGTTGGCTCGATAGAGCTACTAGCATACCTCTAGTCTCGGAAAAATAATCGCATGTGTATTATGGGGATTTTGAAAATTGCCATGTGCATTATGGGGATTTTAAAATTTGCCGTGTGTATTAGAGGTAAAAGCCCCAAGGTTTGTGGCTACTTTGTGGCTAAATGGGGCCACAATGTGGCAACCTTGTGGCTGACAGCTGCGCGCGCAGTCCATGCGTATAAGTCGATCTTTGAGTGCGTGAGCCCCTCCGAAGAAAGGTCCATCACACTAGTTCCAAGCTACTTAGCCCGGGTCTCTGGGTCGCGTCCCCTCCTTCTCTTGGTCGCCTGGTCTTGCGTCTTGTTGATCCGTCCGGGCTGGGGGCTTCGCGCTTCCCCTTCGTCTTGCGCAGTCCATGCGTATAAGCCGAACTTTGAGTGCGTGAGCCCCTCCGAAGAAATGCGTAGTTTTGTTTTATCCCCCTCCGAAGAAAGGTTCGTCACACTAGTTCCAGGCTACCTACCCGGGTCTCTGGGTAGTTCGTGCGGGGCTTGTGAAACGGCGAGGGCTACATCTCATCTTATAAGTGTACTGGACTTTTTCGAGACTGGAGGTCCTATGAACATGCAATGTGAATAGCCTCTATTCGAGCCAACCCGGCTTTTCTTGCAACAATTATGAAACTGTATTGTTTTTCGGACTGGATAATAGTGCAGAGCAAGCTTTTTTTCCTCCTGGCAAAACGCATAGGGGTGGCAGAGTGAGCGGGCGCCGGCCTTCAGGCCGGTCGGCCCGGGTTCGAACCCCGCCCCTCACACTTTTCCGGTCGAAGATTGTTTTCGAGGTTTGTTGGGTTTCGGGGTCCAATGTGCCCGAAATTTGCGTTTTTTGCGGAGTTTCTCAGTATCTCGCGGTATTTGGGCACCACGGGAAACGGAGTCGGGGGGGGTCTCCCCCCGGGTACTTTGATTCACCAGAAATTTGCATCACCCACACTTAGCGCCCGAACTTAGCTTCGCCCGAACTTTACTGTTTCCCGAGCTTTAACTGCTGCCTCCAGTCTCGCCCCGCGCCGGCCTTTAGCCGAGCGCACGTACTTTACCGCAGGGTAAGTTACCACGGTGGTACTGCACGGCCACTTTTCAGATGTTTGTGAGTCTATTTCCTTCGCATCCTGCATCGACAAACTGCTTGTACTTCCCGACGTACTTCACAACAACTCCGATCCATCGATCCAGGAAATCCGAATCGACGATGAAAAGACAGACCTGTAGGATCGGGAGTTGAGCTCGACCGTCCAGCGCCTGTGGAAGAGCTGGATCAGGCTCGAAAGGTTCGAGTCCTTGAACTGCTTCCCGCGGACGACGGCGAGGTCGTGGAAGATGCGGTGGAGCCCCGGCGCGTCGTCGGGCAGCTCGTGGTTCCACGTCCACGCGTTCAGGCGCGGCTTCGCGCGGTCGCTGTCGAGCCACTCTTGGTACACGGGGCCCCCTTCGTCGCCCGGCTCCGGCAGCTCTTCTGGCTTGAGGGCCTGCGTGAAGACGCCGGGGCGCATGCAGGCGACGTGCACGGCCTGGTGCGGCTTCGAGATCGAAACGCTGTGCCTCGGCATCCGCGAACGCACCATCTGCTGCGGGGGCGTCAGCGCGCGGACTTCGGCGGCCCTGAGCTCGCGGACGACGGCCTTCGTTTCGTCGATGAGGGACGGCAGGCCCGACGCGAGGCTTGCCCTCTGCGCTTCGTCGCGGCTGCGGACGAGCGCGGCGGCTCGGTCGGTGCTGGTCGCAACGCCCAAGAAGCACCGAGACCGCTTCTTCCCCCGCGCCTCTTCTTCGCGCTCCAGGTCCCTCGGCTTCCCGACCGCAGGCAAGTCTTCCAGGCGCGAGGGGATCGGCTCGCTCTCGAACAGACTCTGCATCGCGGCCGCCGCACGCACCGCCTTCATTTGCTTCGCGTCCCGCGGGTTCGCGTGGGGCCCCGGCGTGCGCCTTGCTTGTTCCCCCGCAGAGTTACTCGGTGGCAGTAAGCTGTCAGCAGACTGCTTGTCCTCCGCAGAGTTCCTCTGCATCGCGTGGGCCCCCGGCATGCGCCTTGCTTCTTCTCCCGCAGAGTTTCTCTGAATACGTAAGCTGTCAGTAGAGTGCTCGTCCTCCGCAGGGTCACTCGGTCTCTGCAGGCCGTCAGCGGACACCCGCCCCGCTTGTTCTCCCGCAGAGCCGCTCTGCACCCGCAAGCCGTCGTCGTCGGACGGCCGCTCTCCGCTTTCCCGCGGGGGTTGCTGCTTGCCGCCGCTGGGCGCACCCTTGCGGCCTCCGCCTCGTGCGTCGCCCCCAGAGCCCATACGGCGCAGCCGGTCCGGGTGCACGTTGGACGGGCGCGGGGGCGCCCGCGGTTCGGGTTCTCCGGCAGGAGGTGTGGGGGGTGCCGACGCGTCCGCCGCCCGGGCGGGCTGCGGCGGGCCGCCGGCCGCTTCTTCGCGTGCGGGGGCGGCAAGCGGCAGCGCTTCTTTGGCGTGCCGGCCCCGCGAGACCAGCGCGGCCCACGCGAGCCTCGGGCTATCCGCACAGTCCCCGGCTCCGGCATCCACCCCGCCGCTCTCGCCTTCGGCGGCCGCCGCGGGTGCATCTCCTGGGGGAGGCCCCGCTGCGCGGGTGCTGCAGGACCGGCGCTGCTGGCGGCTGCCGGGCTCGATCGACCGGCAGCATTGACCCGGCGCTCGCATCGCACCGCCGTTGCAGCCTCCGCCTTGCGCTTCGCACCCCTCCACCCTCGTCCCCAAGGCCATCCGGCGCTGCCGCTCCGGGTGCACGTTGGACAGCCGCGGGGTAGCCGGTTCGGGTTCTCCGGCAGGAGGTGTCCGGGGTGCCGACGCGTCTACCGCCTGGGCGGGCTCGCAGCGCGTCTGCGGCGGGGGGCCGCCGGCCGCAGCCAGCGGCAGTGCTTCTTTGGCGTGCCGGCCCCGCGAGATCAGCGCGGCCCACGCGAGCCTCGGGCAGTCGGCCTCGCTCTCGCCTTCGGCGGCCGCGGGTTCGTCTCCTGGGGGAGGCCCCGCTGCGCGGGTGCTGCCGGACCGGCGCTGCTGGCGGCTGTCCTGTTTCAAAGGGCGGCGGCATTGGCCCGGCGCTCGCATCACACCGCACCCCGCCGCTCGCTTCCGCGGGTGGACAGGACCCCTTTGAGGAGGAGAAGAAGACGTGCTGAACGCACGCCGGGCCTGCCTGCGGCTGCCACCGCCGCCGAGCAGCACCGCGAAGGCCGCGGATGCGGGGCACCCTTCGACGGCGCGTGGCGACTGGACGAGTGTCACCCTGCCGGAAATGACACTTTTTCCCGGCCGGCCCGACCGAGCGAAGTAGGCGCGCAGAGGCTGGCTCGGGACGCTGCGCGCAGCGGAGACGAGGGCGCGGGCTTGCTCGGGGGTCGGGAACGTGGCGACGGCCCTGTACGCCCGGGCGGCGCCGCCGTCGGACAGGAACCGCACCGTGGCCGGCGCCTCGCCGCACAGGCTGCGGCACGCCAGCGCGACGGTCGCCGAAGCACTCGCCGACGACCGCATGCCGCCACTCAGCCCCGCAAGCACCACCGTCACGCCGCCTGCCCGCTGGTCCCGCGCGGCGACCGCAGCGCGCACCTCGGCCGCTTCGCGTTCGTCGTCGAACACGCCGGCTTCGCCGGGGGGGTTGCGGGAACGTGCTGCTTCGTTCGGAGACGTGCCCAACACCCCGTCTGCGCCGTGGAAACCGCCGGCTTCGCTGGGCGGACTGCAAGAACGTGCTTCGATTGGATGCGTGCTCAACACCGCACGGCTCCTGTCTGTTCCGTCGAAAACGCCGGCTTCGCGGGGGGGATTGCGTGAAGGTGCTTCAATCGGATACGTGCTCAACACCGCACAGGTCCCGTCTGCGCCGTCGAAAACGCCAGCTTCGGACAGCTGCCCCGCAACGTCAGCGTCCCGCCGCGCGCGGGAGTCCAGCGTCTGCAGGTCGGAATCCGAACCCGAGCGCACCGCCGCCCGGCTGCGGTCGTAGGCGGGCGCGACGAATGGGTGCCGGCAGCGGAGGCTGGGCCGCGCGTGCGCCGTGAGGAGCTTGAACGCGACCTCGGCGTCGTCGGCGGACGCGTACGTGGCGGTGAGGACCTGGTCCGAGCCGCCGTGGGACACGGGGACCAGGCCTTTACACTCGACTCGCCCGTACTCGGTTAGGTAGCGGGATAGCTCGTCGGGCTCCACCCCTAACGGCACCCTCTTCACCGTCAGGCGGTTGGTCGACACGTGGTGCGCGGCGTGGCGGCCCGGGCAAGGCCTCCTGCACCGGACGCAGGTTGCGCCGGTCTTCTTCCCGACCCTCTCCTTCAGCGACGCGTTCACCCGCTTGCACTCCGGGCAGCGCCACGCCAGGACGCCCCGCGCCATCTCCTCAGCTGACTCGCCGCCCGCCCGCGGGTCCGGTCTCCCGTCCCCACCGACCGCGCTTGTCTGGCCGAAGCAGAAGGTCGAATTGTGCCTCTTCTGCACCCGCCTGGCGCTCAGGCGAAGCCCGCCGAGGCACACGGCCGAACCGTGCCGCCTCTGCCCCCCCGGGCCGTGCCTGCGGACGCCCTGCTGGGCCGCACACGGCGAAGCCGCAGCAGCAGCAGCAGCAGCAGTGGCAGCGGCGGCGTGTTTGTCGAAGACGGACACGCCGCCCTGGAGCGGTGCCGCGGAATTTTCGACGGCACTGGGTGCTGGGTCGGAGGGGCCGCTCGGCGGGGGGACGGCGGTTGTCCGGGCTTGCGTGATGTCGTCCAAGACGAACACGCCGCTCTGGACGATCCTAGCGTCTTCGAGCGGGGGTGAATGCGGTGCCGCGGGACTTTCGACGGCACTGGATGCTGGGTCCGAGGGGTCTCTCGGAAGCGGTACAGCGGTTGTCCGGGCTTTGGTGATGTCGTCAAAGACGAAGACGCCGCTCTGGACGACCCTTGCGTCTTCGAGCGGGGGGGGTGAAGGCGGTACCGCAGGATTTTCGACGTCGCTGGCTGCTGGGTTCGAGGGGCCTCTCGGCAGCGGGACAGCGGTTGTCCGGGCTTGGGTGATGAAGTGCCGGGCGGTGGGGGCGCCCAGGCGGGGAGCCGCGGCGGCAGCGGCGCCCTTCGCCGCCGGCTGCGCCGCCCTCTGCACGACCGGGAGCAAGGCCGCCCACAGCGCCGCGCGGAGCAGGCCGTTGCTCTGCAGGAACCCTTGCAGCGGATCGGCACCTGCGCCTAGCCTCTCTTCTTCCTCGGCCAGCTGGTGGCGGAGGACGAGGTCCCCGTAGACGACGGCCGGCCTGCAAGGCAGCGGGCTCCGCTGCGGAGCGCGCTGCTGCGAGGCCAGGTTGCTCGGCAGCTTCTCCGCCTGCTCGCCCCATTCCTGCAGCTTCCGGCGGCTGTACGCGAACGTGAACCACGCGAGGCACGATCCGTGAATCACCTTCGCCGGCCCGACCATCGCAAAACGCCCCTCCCCCTACCAGCGCCGCACTCAATGCGAGCTTGGATTGCTGCTCCCGCTTTTCCCCCTTATTTGTGTGCGTAAGCGTTCAACAAAAAAAGACCCACTTTGTAGTTGGATTGTTTTCTCCCCCTCTAGCCTCCTTCGAAATGAGCACAAAGCAGTCCCTCGAGTATTTCCCTTTCTCAAGTGAAGGTGCGCTTGAGGATACGGGTTCTTAGTCTTCGGTGAACCACCGTCAAATGTGCTTAATCGGGTTTATTTTCCGCTGGTACACAAAACGAAGGCAAGTGTGCAACCGTTGACCCGGGAAATGTTCCCTTCATGAAGCTTCAGCATAAATGGTACCAATCAAGCAACGAACGGAAAGGTTGCGAGACAGTCTCGCCCACGTGCACGAGGAGGCGAGCAAAAGAGGAAGAGAGAGAAGAGCGGATGGGAGGACGCCTGCTTACAACTGCAACAGCAGCCTACTTGGGCCCCATACCTAGGAAAAAGCGGGAAGAAGACGCGGGAATGCTTGGGCAGAATCAGGCCTCGCATGTATGTTTTGATGCTACTAGCATCGGCTGTCTGCACCGTGGGATTGCAAGAACGTGCTTGGAATGGGTATGTGCTCTGCACCGCACTGGTCCCGTCTGCGCCGTGTTTCGGTCCTTTAAGCCACGGACACATAAGGCGGACCATCATCAGCGCGGAACCTGAGTGCACTGCAGACAGGACAGCGGTGTGAGTCTGGTTTGTCAGGCGCCACCGTGGGAGGGGTGGGAAGCCATTGCGAACGAGCCGTAGAGACGGTCAACCAACGGAAGTTACAACTCAACCTTTTTTAGGTAGGGTCCAAGCAAGGCACACAGAGGCCCACAGGCTTCCATTATCCGGTGTACAGGGCATGTACGCAGTTGCACACGCGTGATTCGAGTGGTGTATATTTGACATCTTGCGTCGCTTGTGTGCCTGAATGTGCTCTGGGTGTGGAAAACGTTCATGCCAAGCTCACTATCAGGCACACATGGTGCTGGTGCGTCTCATACACCAAAAGGTGTTGGCTAGGCAGGCTTCAAAACACGTGTACTGCGATACCAGACACAGGGGCACCGTTACGTCTCGCACGATGCCATCCAAGGCCGTTCTATCGGGGACCGGGGCGCTGGTATCTCAAAGAATTGCCGAAGGTCGTAGGCACTCATTGTATTACGGGTAAGTGCCTAACCCCCACCTTTTCACCCCTTCCCTATGTGCCTTTCTTCAGCTCTAAGGGACCTCCCAGACCGAGTCCGAACATGTCGCTTCCCGCAATTGCCCGGGCTTGCCTGGTGTGGATGCGCAGAAGATACGAAATACCCAGGGGGGAAAATCTTAGTTTCGTGTTCAGGCGCTACTTGCCTCTCATGTATGTTTGATGCGAGCATCAAGTCTTCTTCGCGGGAATGCAGGGGGGTGGAAACACCTCGGTCGTGGAGGTTCTACAGAGCCGAAGTGCAACGAGGGAGAGGGGGAATGATGGTATATCGGGCAGTGCTGTCTGCCTTTACTAGTGTGCGGGGGTGGCACTTCCCGTGTAGGGGCGTTGTTGTGTTTCATACGATGCCGTCGAGGGGTCGGGGCGATGAGAGAGGTGCTTTCGGTGCCGAAATGGACCGTCCGTAGAAGAAAGAGCCGATGAGCACACACACGATCCCAGCGGCTGACTGAAGCGAGAAGGCGCCGCCCGCTTTCTGAAGAATAAGCCACACGTACACGACGAGGCATCGCAACTCCTTACCCACTGCGTACGTTGACGACGACACCTGATGGTCATATTGAAGGTTGAACTCTCCGGCGATTCAATACAGTATACGCGTTTGTGTGTTTAACCCCTTCAGGACGGAAGGGAGCGGGGTTGTTCAGGGTGCAGAAAGTCAGGGGCTCGTTACACATCTATCCAGCGCAAAATTTTTTTTAGAGTTAAAGTTCACTTGAAATTCCTTTTTAGAGTATAAGTTCACTTTGAGGCCCGGCGTGCTGAAGTCTCCGGGTGACCATAGTCGTAAAGGTTCCTTTACGGTATCGTATACAAGTATGCGCATCGTAACTATGCGGTAGTGGCAGTACGTGTGCTTGTGTGTGTGTGTGTGTGTGTGTGTGTGTGTGTGTGTGTGTGTGTGTGTGTGTGTGTGTGTGTGTGTGTGTGTGTGTGTGTGTGTGTGTGTGGTGTGTGTGTGTGTGTGTGTGTGTGTGTGTGTGTGTGTGTGTGTGTGTGTGTGTGTGTGTGTGTGTGTGTGTGTGTGTGTGTGTGTGTGTGTGTGTGTGTGTGTGTGTGTGTGTGTGTGTGTGTGTGTGTGTGTGTGTGTGTGTGTGTGTGTGTGTGTGTGTGTGTGTGTGTGTGTGTGTGTGTGTGTGTGTGTGTGTGTGTGTGTGTTGGAATCCCTTCTGTTTCTTCGCTATTCCTAGGAAGTCGATAGAACGCATGTGGCTCCGTTCTTGGCTGTTCCGCTATCTCCGAGCTGTTTTTGCAGCAGAGCAAAAGGAGAGGCATCCGTCGAAGTCACGGGAAAAAGGTGGGGAACAGATGAATGGGGAAGAACATACAGGTAAAAAAGAGGGCCGTCAGAGACGGAACGAAGGGATTCGAAGGGGGAGTACAAAAAGGGGGCAAACGGTGGGCCTGCGTTTGTCAGTTTTTGCTTACCCCTCCAACCTCGCTTTTGGCGAGTGGATAATATGAGGAGTTCGCTCAGAAACGTAAGGATTCCAACTTGACGCGCCGAAGGCGCTCAAGCAAGCTTGCTAGGTGTGTGTGTGTGTGTGTGTGTGTGTGTGTGTGTGTGTGTGTGTGTGTGTGTGTGTGTGTGTGTGTGTGTGTGTGTGTGTGTGTGTGTGTGTGTGTGTGTGTGTGTGTGTGTGTGTGTGTGTGTGTGTGTGTGTGTGTGTGTGTGTGTGTGTGTGTGTGTGTGTGTGTGTGTGTGTGTGTGTGTGTGTGTGTTAATTTTGATCCTTTTTGACAGGTCTTTGCTTCAGGGACACATTGTCCTAGCTCCACTTTGCCTTGACCGACATAAAGTAAGTAAACTTATTGCATTAGTGTGTGGGCCTTTGAAGCGTGGAGATGCCTCTCGCGCTGCTCCCCTTGAGGTTCCTGGCTCATGCCAAAGCGCCGCCGCCCGGGTTACGGGGTTGCGGCATCAGGCGTGGGCCAGGGCCAGGGAGGGGTCACCACCCACCAAACTTGTTGCAGTAGTGTGATTGTCAGGCCTTCGACTACCCTGAGCAACGCACTATACATACATAAGTACAAGCCCCCGGTTAAGTTCATGGCTTGAAGTGGGTAACGTCTGACGCGATATAGCCTACTTGTCACTTTCATCGGTCGGGGTTGAGTTTCGAACACGCTGCTTTTGGGTCCTGGTTACCCTGTTTCAGTTCCAAGCTTTCACCACCAATCTTCTCCTTCTCTGAGATTGGCGTCTTTTACGAAATAAAAACGCGTCTTTGCACGACAAGAAAACGCCGCACACCTGCTTCAGCAGCATGAAGCCCACAAAGTTGTAGCCCCAGTAGCAGAAGCCGGAGATGCAGCAGTACAGCAGGGCCGGGTAGGCCGATCGATCGAGACGACTGAACGCGAGCTCAGCGACGGCGAGAGGCACAAGCACAGCGGTCGCTACCAAAGATACTGCGGGGACGGGTTGGCGTTCAAATACAGGTGAAACACAGGGAGTCGCGTGCGTGAGTGTGTCACTGGGATAATGTACTGATGTTCCTGGTTCGAACAAGTCGAGGGTTCAATGACGCGGCTTTGGATCTACATCTAAAAATGATCACTCAACCGCAACATCAAGAAAGTGAAATAATCCAACAAAACTACGCGTTTTCTTCTGGCTCTGGGCCCCACGTAAAATCCTACCAGAGCGCTTTTCAGGGTCCTCGGGGCACTTTGTGTGTGTGGAGCTCAGACTGACACTGTGTTGGGGGGTGTTCGGACAAAATGCGGCGCGTGCAGGTGGGTTTTGCTCATGGAAGGTAGCAACACAGCAAGAATTGCTAACCGCTTTGTACTTCTTCCTCTCAAATTTGCCTCTAGACAGACAGCTTTCGGGTGACTTCTGGATGAACAGCCTCAAGTCGGCTGGGGGCCATTGAAGCTGGTAGACATGGCATGCACACACGCAACATCGACGAATCGTCATTATTGGTTCTTGGTTGGTGCGTCGTTTTGGGGAGATTCAGGCTGGGGAGTATCCAAAGCACACTTTGCTCGAAAACGGCCGGCGGCGACATGCCGACCTTGAGAAGCCGCTTCGCGAATACGGTGCGGAGCGAGAGGAAGAAGTAGTGGCCACAAGAAAAAATGCGTATTTTTGTTTCATCGTTTTTGCTTGCTTGATGTTGTGGTTGAGGTATCATTTTCAGGTGTAGATCTGAGAACCGCGGCATTGGTCGAGTCCGTTTTCGGGTGACTGTTGGATGAATAGCCTCAAGCCGGTTGAGTCATTGAAACTGGTAGACGTGGCATACACACACGCAACATCGACGTCCGTCAGAGAGAGAGAGTTTGAATAGAGCATCTATTTGGTATCGGAGAGTAGGTGCGAGATCAGGCAAACCTTGTGCGCTAGCTTCGTTTAACCGTGAATCTAATAATCAAGGCTTACCCCAAATTCTCGCTTTCATTTTCCGCGACCTTTCCCGAGAGAGAAAGAGAGAGAGAGAGAGAGAGAGAGAGAGAGAGAGAGAGAGAGAGAGAGAGAGAGAGAGAGAGAGAGAGAGAGACGAGTTAGAGTGCAGGGACCATCTCCGAGGAGTATCCGGTCGCCCCACTAGTTAGACTTGTTCTCAGTTGCTGTCATTTGGGGGGATTCAGACTGGGGAGTATCCAAAGCACACTTTGCTCGAAAACGGCCCGCGGCGACATGCCGACCTTGAGAAGCCGCTTCGCGAATACGGTGCGGAGCGAGAGGAAGAAGTTCGAAAGGCACGCGCAGGCAAGCAGCGGGCCGTCCGCCAGCGCGGCGCTGAACCGCGTTTCCCGCCCGGGACCCGCCGCCGCCGGCTGGTCGAAGGCCAGCAGCGAGGATCCGAGGCACAGCACGAACACCGAAGCCGCCTGCTGCCGGGTGACCGTTTCGTGCGCGACGGTGGCGAGAACGACAACGTAGAGCGGCTCGGAGGCTTTGAGAGCGTAGGCGTGGGCCATGTCTTTGACTTGGATGGCCCACAGCAGGAAGTACAAGCCGAACGCTATGCATACACCAGACGCCATGCAACTACCACGGTTCGCTCGGATCGCCGAACGCTCCCGCTTCCTCTCGCTGTCCCCTGCCCCCTCCGACCCCACGAGCCGCACTAGCACCGTGAACACGTAGCACTGCGCGAACGTCAGCAAACATGGGACAGCAACCCCCGCTTGGCGCGCCACGTTCGAGTTCACCCGGTCGGCGATCCCGGACAGGGCGTACCACGCTACAAACAGCGCGGCGTTGGTCCATTGCTTCGACATCGCCGCCCGGCGCCCTCCGCCCCCGCCAGGTTCGCTTCTGCTGGCCAGCGGCGGGAGAAGGGGGTGAGGGGGGGGTGGGGACTTGGTGTGGTGCTGAGTGGGCAGACGTCTGCCTTTTTTTGCCCCCCCCTGTTGGGATGCTAGTGTGCCTGCCTTCTTGCCGTCACAAACGTCGCCTCGGCAGTTCTTTGCGATAACCAGTAACTAAACTCGGTAGAGAGCATACTTCGTGCAGACGGAAGCCTGTTTCGGAGGGGGGTCATTTTTTTGCTATGTCAAAAAACCCAGAATTGAGCCGCCACTGCATCACCAGGGTGAAGGCATCGTGCACTGCTGTGAATAGATGTGCTGCAAAAGCTTTCAAGGGGCACCAGGTTTTCACGTTTTGGATTCGTAAAAACTCTCGAGGCTCGACTTCGAGAGTTTCCGCAGAAGAAAAAGCTTTTCTGTTCCTGGCACCCTCCGCTCTTCCTTCGTCCGTAAAGGGTCAAGAACCGTATCTTGGAGACACCACCACCTGTTAAACCCACGCCAGGGACTTTGCGATCTCCGCATGAGCACATCGTGAAGCGGGGAAAGTGCGGGCAACCATTTGGAACAAGCAGTGCAATCTACGAGGGGAGGGAGACTGAGGCAGAAGAGGCTGACACCTAATTCACATGCGACCTGGGAAAACTGAAAATCATGGTACGGTCTGTCAACACGACATTTTTTCGATGGACCAGCCTCATGCCCACGTGCGTAACAGGAGGGTCGCTGAAGCTTCACCCGGCCTCCGCGTGACGGCCACAATAGCAGGTGTTGCTCATGGCGAGGAACTCGAAGAAAGGTGTTCTGGCCTGTCTGGGTTTGCGGAGCAACATCCTGGGGCGTGGCAAGTTGTAAGATCTGTTTGTGTACGTGAGCAGCTCTCGGAAGCCCCGCGCAGGGATCGGGATCACAAGATTTCACCACATTCTGCCGTACCTAATAGATGGGTCTTGCCCTGTACGCAGCGTCGTGGGGGGCGACGGCCTGGCTGCCCTGGGTATGGTTGGTGTGCGTTGCCATCCAGCATGCGAGTTGGAAGATTCGTGTGCATTTACAACTCCAGAGCGTCGAGAGACTTGCTAGCACACAGACGACGAGAAGGCATTCTGTTCTAGGAATAAGGCCTGCCGGGAAGTATAACCTCGGCGATCAAAACCTCGCCGCCTCCTGGTGTACCGAAGATCCATTTTGGTATTGCCCGGTGCGCAGAGTCGTGGAGAGCGACGCCTGGCTGCCATGGGTAAGGTTTGCAAAGGTCAATAGACAGCTTCACCCATGCGCATGGGACTTGCATTTCCAGTAGACAGGCAATCACTAAGAGTGTGGCCAGGGTACGGCTGGTGCACGTTTCCATCCGGCATACAAGTTGGAAGATTCATGTGTATTCGTATTGCCAGAGCGTCGAGAGACTTGCTAGCACACAGGAGTCGAGAAGGCATTCTGTTCTAGGGGTAAGGTTTGCCGGGAGGTATCAACCTCAAGGCAATCGAAACTTCACCGCCTCCTGGTGTACCGAAGATCCATTGTTGGTCTTGCCCTGTGCGCAGAGTCGTGGACAGCGACGGCCTGGCGGCCCTGGGTATGGTTTGCAAAACGGCGTTGTCGATAGACAACTTGACACCTACGTGCATGATTGAAGGATCGCTGAGGTGCACGGGCTGCTTGCCTTTCCAGTAGACGGGTGACCGGAAGTCGTCGCTCTTGGCGAGCACCTCCAAGGACAAGATCTTCTTGCCTGCAGACACGGAGTTCAGCGCGTCGACGGTCTGCTGGTTCACGTCCGCGGCGGGGCGCAAGCTACGCTTCTGCACACCCGTCGAAGTGGTAGTTCCGGCCGGCCCTGCGGTGAGTGATCCGCGCGGTTTCTCGTGCGCACGCGGGCCGTCAACGCGCGTGCGCATTGAGTCGATCTGCTCGCGCAGAAGCTGCTCGATCCGGGACCGGAGCTTGTGGAGTTCTTCGTTCTTGGCTTTCAGCTCTTCTTTCACGGTTCTCTCAAGCCGCGCTTCCCGAGAGATCCATTCTTGGTCGGACTGCTGTCTGGATGACTCACTTTGTCGGATCATCGCACGCAACTCGGCTTCCTTGCCTTCGTATTCCTTGCTCAGCTCTTCCACGTCTTTCGCCAT
Source organism: Diplonema papillatum (assembly GCA_030068145.1). Lineage (NCBI taxonomy): Eukaryota > Euglenozoa > Diplonemea > Diplonemida > Diplonemidae > Diplonema > Diplonema papillatum. The sequence goes on from JAPJBO010000163.1 coordinate 98,850, forward strand.
TTCGCTCTCCATGCGCAGAACGGCGATCCTGTGCTTTTCCGAGGTTTCCTCCTGCCGCTTCTTGTACTTCACGATGTCTTGTTGCAGCTTCTCGGCCAGCTTTTTCAGCGTCTCCACGTTGGTTTCTTGCGTGCCCAGGTTCTCCTTCAGCACGTCGATCTCGTCGAGCAAGTGGTCGATTTCGTTGTAGAGGCTGTCCCGCTCCGCCTTGATATCTTCGCACTCCCTCTTCAGCTTCGCAAACTGTGTGAGCGACTTCGTGCACGCGAGGTCGGTTGTCGTGAACTTCTTTTGCAGCTCTTCGAAGTCTGCTTTAAGCTTCCGGTTCTCTTCCCGCGTCTTCGCCAGCTCAGCTCCGACGGATGCTGTGATGTCCTGTGCACCCGCTAGCTCCTTCTCCAGCTCATGCTTCAGTGCCGCGTAGTCGCCTGCTTCGTTAGCTGCGCGTGCTGCTTCTGTGTGACGTTGCTGGAGTGAGCCAATTTACCATATCCCCTGACAACAACTTGAGCTCGATTACGCGGGTTCGCGGAGAGGTGCAAGATAAGGTACCAGCGACGAAGAGAGGTGGCACGAAACGACCGCCCGAGACCGACGAGCCAGAAGGTGACACGGTGTGCTCTAAGAGGTAGTCACGAAAGAGAGCAGATGCAGATTATCGCCACAGATTCTTTGCATTGTAACCCAAACTAACCCAAACGATTACTCTAGATTTAGCTCAATTACATTGTACAACACTCTACTAAACTGCCGATAAGCGCAACGTGTAACACGACAACACGTCGCTGCGGCAACAATCACCACAGGTGTCTCGACCATGGGGTGCCAACGTGAGCACTGCAGTCGACACGCGTAGTCTCCCTCATGCGGGCCACGGCCAACCGCTTTGGGGATCACGCCCTGTCGTGCCTCAACGCCGGCTGCGCACGCGCCAACACAGCGTTCCGGGATGGGGTGGCCGGGAAGTGCTCCTGGCCCAGTCGTGGACGACAAGTGGGCGTGCTGTACGAGCGAGCAGACATGCGAGGATGTTGGGACCGTTGCGCGACGTGTATGCGCGTTTACGGAGGCGGTTCAAGCTCCACGTGGTGAGGTCGCTCGGTGCGTAAGTCGGCGTCTCTCCCGACGGATCTTCGCCATCAGCATCTGCACCCCTACGATGTCAACCCCTTTGATTTCCTTGGGCAGAATCCCGTGGTTCCGGAGGCATGGCGGCCACGGATCGATCCACCCTCAACAGCTTTGCATACTGGGGTAACTCCGTATGCTCGAATGCAGGGCGATGCTCCACGGTCTCCTCGGCGCCTTCTTCACAAAGGGTACAGGCGCTGTCTTCTCCCCATAGTTTTGCTGCGTGCACATTTGTCATTACCGCCCCGGCCACTATCTCCGCGATGTCGTGTGCCATCTCCGGCGTCGTCGTTGTCCTCATCCTCGTAGAATTCGTCGCCTTGCAGCTCCTCCCACCCCTCGGAAGTCTGGCCGTCTCCTCTCGAGCTGGGTAAGTCGCCACCCTCTTATCACCGTCCTGAGAACGTGCGCCAGGTCACCCTTGTTTCTGCCGAGCGGCTCGAGCCTCTAGCAGCTCGCGTCTGCAGGTCTCCGAAGTCGGCGTTCCACACCAGCCCGAGCTTTTCCGCCTGCTCCGCCGCAATGCCCACCGGCCGGCAGAGCCTGACTTCAGCTCCCTACATCTCACGAATCAACGCCACGCGATCCTTCCAGTCCGGCCTCCCTGCAGGCCCCGGCAACTGTCAACAGCGACCGATACGGTATGATGACACTGGGGTCGAGGACGTGGGCCTTCTTCAGGACGCCAAGCACGATCTCGTGGGCCCGCAGTTGCCTGCCAGGATGCCAGACTTTGTTCCGATGAGGCAGCCTACAATCTTCAACTCGCTCCTCTTCTGGAGCTTCTTGCCGCCTCCATCACAACCTCCGCTTCGTAGCCCTTCGGCGAACCAAACGCATATGTCTTTCCGGTGCTCGCCGCCATGCCCGTACGCCTGCCGCCGAGTGTGCACGGCGAGTCGTGCAGATAGGAGCGGCGGCACAGCTGCGGTGTACAAAAGCGATCGGCGGGGAGAAGTGGTTCCGGGCCTTGCAGGAATGGCTGGACGGGATGCTGTGGTCTACCGGAGGACAAGTGTCGACAGTAGAGCTGGCGGTAGACTTCGAGCTTTTCTCTGGTCTGGATCTGCCGGGGAATCTCGTGACGACGTCGAGCGCAGTACCTCTACAAACGCCTGAGGCTGGACCTCGCCGTGTACTCACCGCACTTCTACGGCGGACGGAGGTCGTTCCGTTGGAAGCGCGGTGTGGGCCGCGGCGGGAGAAACATCTGAAGGCCCTAAAGGCTGCTGGAACTGAGGTCGCTAACGCGCTGGCTTTCCGAAGGAGAAAGAGAGACGAGTTGGAGTGCAAGCGAAGAGTTCCCGGTCGCCTCGCTTCTACACGGTGGAGTCTAGCCTCAGATGCTGGGAGCTGAAAAATCGGGTATTACAGGTCGTTCCGTCGGAGGCGCGCGGTGCGGGCTGCGGCGGGAGAAATGTGAAAACGGGTTTTTGCCTAGAGGCTTTTCGTGTTACTTTGCAAATGCTTTGAGCTGTATTTGTGTCTGTGCTTTCAGTCGTCTTCTTAACCATGGTTAAGTGCGCAAATGGTGTCAGCCGAAGCTGGTAAAGCTTCGGCAGAGCCCACGTTATGTTATGTTTAGCATTGAGTTCTTTTAAGTACATGAACCACATGGATTAGCATGCACTGTGTCGCCGCTTAAGGTTACTTTATGACGTCGTCACCTGTCATTGCGTCGTCAAGGTCGAGTACTTGTGGCGCCAGGGGCGCTGGGCTTTCTTGCGGTTCTGGAGATTGCGTGGGGGGGCACAGGTGCGGACAGGCTTGCACGTTTTTCACTCTCGAGGGCACTGGAGTGCTTGGGGACGTCGGACGTTTCTGGTAGCTGCTTGCTTTAAGGGCCTTCTTCTTTTTTCGTTGCACCCCTGACTCGGGTGTGGTCGCCTTCGCCTTCTTCCGCTTGCGGCCGGCGATCGGGCTCTCCTTCGGGGTGCCGAGCACCCTCTTCTTCAACGCTGGTCGTTCGCCGGTCCCTGGCGTTGGTGGCGGCCTCTTGGCCGCCCGTCCGGTCGTCGCCGTCTTCTGCTTCACCACGGCGGGCGGTGCCTGCGCCGCGCGCTTTCCCGCCGGTGTTTCTCGTTGTACGCCCACCTGGGTGGGTGAGAGGGGTCTCTTCTTCTTTTTGCTGTGTCCGGGGGTTGCCGGGGCGTTCGGTTCGTTGGGTTGGTGGTGGCCGCGGCGGCAGCACGCTGCCGGTCTCCTCTGCGCCAACGTAGGGAGCCCCCTGCATTCCTGGCAGGTTCCTCTGCCATGCGTGCGGCAGGCATGATGCCCGCTGCGGCAGCACGCCGCCGCCGTCTTGCACTCGCCGCATTTCGTCGTGCTGTGCTCCACGCACACCGCGATCGGCTGCCCATCGTCAGCGTGGTGATGGTGCCGACAGCACATCTCTACCGTGGGCACGTCCCTTCGGACGAGTGCTCGACACGCCTCACACTTCCCCTTGTGGTGGGTCGCGCAGGTGACGAGCGCCTTCTCTACTCCGACACCCGGCATATGCACGGGGTCGGGGTGCAGCTGTGGTGGGGCAGGCAGGGCCCACCTCGCCGCTCTCTCGGCCGTCCAGTCCGGGTACGTCGGGAACTGCGTCCCTACATCGCTTCCCTTCACCTGCTCTTCGAGGATCGTCCCCGTGTGTGCCTCGCGAAAGCGGGGCCTGGGCCGCACCCCCGATATCCCCGTGATGCCCATGAACGACAGCGACGTCGTCGGGCATACTCTCTCGCCTCGCTCGCAACTCCCCAGCCCTTGCTGTGTCGCCAGCTTGTCCAACGCGCTGATCATGCAGCGCAGGACGTTTCCTCGCTCCCTCACCCCCTTCGGTGCATTCTCGTGCAGCGGTATGCTGAGGCCTGAAAAGAGTTCAAAGTCGATGGCAAGCTCTAGCATTGACGCCTGCCCGTTCTCGGTCCACTCCATGTCTGACAGCCACGCTACCAACGCATAAAACGTCGGTAGCCCCCAGGCCTTGTTCCGCTCCCACGCCCATGCCGGGGCAATCCGCGCAAAGGGGTGGTCGAGCTTCTCGGCAGGCATCGCATCCGCTCTCGACCAGGGGGTCGTGGGGTTCCTGGCTACCCAGCCTCGTGCTTCGAGCCCTGCCCGCTCCGCAAGGATTTCAGCCATCATCTCCTGGAGCCGCCTCGAGAAGTGGGCATTCTCGGGTACTACCACTCCGTGTTCCAGCGTGCATCTGGGCCAGTCGGCGCGGTTGGCCGCCATCAGCTCGGCATGTGCCTCTCGTCGCCGTATGTGCGAGTACGCTCCGCAGTCCCAGAATACGTGTTTCTCGTCCTCGGTGTCGCCGCTTCCACAGTGCTTGCAGCTGGGCGCCTGCGGCTCAGCTCCGGCCTGTCTCATCCGCGACGTGAACTCAGCCGTGTTCACTCCTCCCGCCAACGCTACACGTATAAGCCTCGCGGTGTGCGCGGGACATTCACGCATCCTCCAGAAGGAGTTCGTCCGCTCCAAGTCGGCTCTCTGTACACCCTCAAATCCCGGCCGCCTCGCTACCAGACGGGACCACGTCTTCGCCCTCAAATCCGCCCTCACTTCATGCCCCCTCTTCGAGGGTGTCGAGGCTATCGGGTCAAATATTGCACCATTCCTCAGCGTGCGAGACAGGGGCCCTGGTCCCCATACGTGTCCACACTCCTCCATGCTCTTCATCGCCAGTCCAACTGGCCCCAGGGGTAGGTCCTCCTCGGCGTACCTTCCCCGGATGCTCTCCATCAGAGGCAGAAGTCGTGGCAACCTCTCGCACGCCGCGTAGAACGCCGTCGTCACCCTATATGCTAGGCATGTACTGGGGTCCGTCAGGTGGCCCTTCTCCTGAAAATTTAGGACCATCTCCCTCGCGCGCTTTGGGTTGGACCCACCCCAGATCAGTCCCATCACCGACGTCGTCAGCCGTTTCATTGCCACCTTCGACACCGGCGCGAAAGAGCAGCCTGACAGCGCCGCCGGCAGCACATTCGACTGTACAATCCGGACCCGCTTCTCGTACCGGAACGGCGCATGGCGGAGGCCTTCCGCCAGGGCAGCCGCCTTCTCCACCCTCTCCGAGTCGGACCTTTCTGTCCTATTCTTCGCCGTCGAGACTAGGGCCCCCAGGCACGTGACAGATTTGCCAAACCGCAGCAGCGCATCCACGCTGCGGAGTCTGAGCGTCGACTGATGCCTACGTCTCGTCGAGAAGGCGACCGTTTTCTGGAGGTTCAGCTCCATTCCGGTGAGCGTGCAGAACTCGTCTACCACGTCCACCCCCTTTTGCAGGGCGGCCTCCGACAGCCGCGATAGCAGCGTGGCATCGTCCGCGTACGACTTTGGGCTCACCCCCTCCGCTTCTTTCTTGACCGCCTTCATCACTACCGACAGCAGGGCATTGATGAGGATGACGGATACAGGGCACCCTTGAAGGATACCATTGGTCACACTAAACTCCCTGCCCACCCCTAGAGGCAGCTTGAAGCGTCTCGCGAGCAGTCTGTAGATCGCCCTCAGCGGCTTGAGAACCCGATTGTGCAACCCTAAGTCCCCGGCCAGGCGCAGCACTATCTCTCGCGGGACCATGTCGAAACATTTCCGGAAGTCCAGCGCCACTCCGTAGAGCGGCTCTCCATCTAGCAAGGCGTCCTCCATCTCGAGCCCTATCTCCATCAGGACGTCCTCGATACGGTGACCCGGTCGAAAGCCCTTCTGTCCTTCTTCGATCCACTTCTCCTGCCACAGGACTATGTCCGCAAGCCTGCGGCACGCCCATAGGCGGTACACAGCGGACGTGACGGTTATTGGCCTCGTGTGCAGCGGGTCTTGGCTCTCATCCTTCGGCACCATCGACACCAGGGCAGTTGTCATGCTCGCCGGCCAAACCCCAGTCACTTCGACCAGGTTCATGACATCCGCTAGCGCATTCAGCAGGGGAAGCGGCAACTCCCGCAGTTCAGCCATGCGCCAGCCATCCACGCCTGACGCGCTTTTCTTCGGCTTCTTCCTTAGCAGAGTCCGCAGCTCCTCCCCCGTGATCGTCCCGGGTTCCATCAAGTGTGTGTCGATGTGCTCCTGGAACCGATCCCGAAACGGTCCGTACTCCGGCTCTGGCCGGTCCTTGTATTTACGCAGGATAGCGTCCCACGCAGTGTGCAACACCTCGTCCATCTCGTCCACATTTGCAGTCATCTTCGCTCCGGTGCGCAACACACCCGACGGCTCAGCGCGACCGGCGCAGACGGTCGCTAGACATCGTCTGCTCGCGTCCGCCCTCTCGTTAAGCTTGTCTCGGTACTTCGTAAACCTGGCCGCAGATCCTTCCCTTCCGAGCCTACTCGTCTCTTCCCGCAACGCTGTGAGCAGCTGCTTCGCCTTCTCATGATCCGGAAACCCCCCTGCGCCTTGGTCGCCCACCATGCACGCTTGTGCCAGCCGCTTGCAGTTCTGCCAGCAGAGGGACACCTCATGTGGAACAGCTTCCGGCCCGCGACGTTGCGCGAGGTAGCTGCAGATGCGTTCCATCCGGTGGATGGCCTTTCTAAGCCGTAGCTGCCTGCTGTTCGCTGCCCCCGACCCGTCGGTCGCAGTGCCCGCCGTGACACAGACCCTCCTCGGCAATGTCTTCATCCCCCGGCCGGTACCCCTTCCTCTCTCTTCCACAGGGACGGCGAATGCATCCTGCAAGTACCGCTCACTGACCCGTGACCACTCGAGCCAGGCCTCTTCCACCCGCTGCGCCGCCAATCGTTCCGCGAATTCGGAGTTGGCCAGTCTCTGTACGGCTTCCCTGTCGGCTTCTGCTTCCGAGAGGTCCCACTTGGACCCCCCCTCTGTCGGGATCTCCCGCGGCACCTTAAATCGCCACACGCTTTGGCGCAGCGCTGCAATATCCAGGGTCACTGTCACGAGCCGGTGTCCCGGTACGTTCACCGCGGTGGTGACGCATTGACGGAATGCACACGCCGCTATGCGGTTGAGGAGTATGCGGTCGATCCTCGTGCCTGACGTCCGGGCGCTGGTAAAGGTCGGTGGCGGAGGCGTGTTCCCGGTGCGCGCATGGTGCAGTTCCGCTGCGTCGGACCATCCGTTCCTAAGTGCCTTCCGCAGAACAGGGGACCGATCTTCTTCCGTGTTGAGGTCTCCCATCACCAGTATGGGGACGTCGCCGAGGCTGTCTGCCGCCGCAAAGAGGACCTTCTCCAGCATGTCCTCACGTTCCTCGTTCTCCGCCCTCCCGTTTCCTGATGGGCAGTAGACATTGAACACGTGCACGAAGGTGCTGCCGGTCCCTGTTGCGACTACAGTATGGCTTACCCGGTCCGGGGACCGTAACGCCACGTGCGAGAGCGCTGCCAACGTGTCGTACGCCGGTATCGGCCTCTGTACTAGAGTGCAGAGTCCCCCGTTCGCAGCGTTCGTCGTCGAGCGACTACCGGAGCTTCTACAGAGTCTCCCGGGAGGTGGCGGACCCCAGTGGCAGCACCAATTCCGTAGGTATTCCTCCGCCTGTGCCCGTTTGCATCGAAGGAGTGTGACCTCCTGGCAGCAAAGAAGGTCGGCTTCCACCGCGTTAACCGCTACTATGTACTGCAGCATGCTGGTCACGTTGAGCGTCGCGAACTTCATCTCCGTGCGGCCGGGACCAGGGTTCTGTTCGACGTCCCCAGCTGTTAACAGCCGCTCTCGTGCAGATCCTCTGACTGATTCTTCTGTTCTTTTACTGTTACATAAATGCGTAGGGTTGGACTGTTGATGGGGGGGATGGGTGAGTGACTGTGGGGGGGGTGGGGGGGGCATTGTGGGTGGATCCAGCGTACCTTGTTCTCCTCTGGTGGGGGAGGAGCAGCGGGCCCTTCCCTCGTGCACAGCTCTGTAGGTGAGCGAGACCCTGTCGTGTGTGACATCACCGGGACGGATCCCGTGTGTCCACAGGTTCCTGGCCTCGCCCTCCATGTGGCACAGAGTGCCGGCTGGCAGCGGGGTTCTCACTCTTTGGGTCCCCCTCTCCCACTCCATGACCGTGTCACTCAGTAGCGAAACAGTCGCAACCCTCGGTCCAAGTTCTTGCTGGTCTTTATGGGGGTTTATCCCCACTCCCTTCCGGTACCAGTTGGCCAGCAACTGGTCCGGTTCCCACCCCAGACGGTCACGTATGACATCCGCAGCTTCTCTCAGGGGCCCCTCGGGGATCCCCCGCTCCAGTTTGACCGGGGGTCCGCCCTGTCGATAGGCGTGCCCCCACTGCTGGGTTTCCCTGCCATGCCCTCCCCCCAGCCTTCCCCAGGGGGCTTCCGGTCTGAGCTCGGGGACCCGGCTCAGCCTCTCCAGGAGGTCCCGAGGGATCGTCTGGAAGCTGAGCCCGGGAATGGGTCCATCCTCCCTGCTTCGGGGGGGCTTGCTCCCGGGTCTTTGCCCCTCGCCGTAAGTCGGCCGCGGATGTTGGTCATTGTGGGGGGTTTGTTTGTGCGCAATGTCGGGCCCTCGGGGTAAAACTCCCGGACGACTGAGGCCTGGCGCGTCGAGAGAGGGGGAGAAAGAAGAAGAAGAGGGTCTGCCGCCCCCTTCGCGCATTGCTGCGTGATCGAACTGCCTAGTAGCGTTGCTAGGACTCGGCAGCCCGAACGAGGGCCTCGGTCCTCCGGTGGCCCGGGGATCCTGATGCAGTCAGCCACTGCCAGCCTTCTCCCTGGTGCGGTAGCATTCGTGGCACACTCTGGCACCACACGCGCACTTCCTCTGCAGCGTGTTCTTCCCCTTCCCTCCGTTGCAGCGGCTGCACTTCCAGGCCACCTTCGTCTTCTCCACGTCATCGCCCCAGTTGTGGACGTGCGCATCGACCTGCATCTCGCCTTCCGCACTTCCCGCGGCTTCGCCTTCCATCTCGCCCGCCTTCCGCTTCGCGCTCGGCGCCACGTCCTCCTGCCGAGCCGCCGGTGGGGCATCCTGTTCCCCCTGGGGTAGCCGCGCGTTGGGGATGCGGCCCTTCCAATGCTTCGTACCGCTAGGTACGTCGCCGACCCTCACCCTCCGGATGTAGAGCGGCGTCCTGTTCGCCCTCTTCACCACCTCGGCTGGCGGGTCCGTGCTGGCGTTGACCACCAGGTTGGTGCGCCTGCCTGTCACGAAGCACTTCGTGACCCGGCAGTCCCACTGCACCGCACGCAGTGCGGCGAGCATCTCCTCCTGATGCTCACCGACCTCGCTCTCCACCAGGAACCTCGCCTCGGGGGGGCCCTGGCGCTCCGGCGCTGCCAAGGAGCCGGCCCTGTCGATGAGCGTCCTGCGGGCCGCCGGGTTGCTGGCGGAGTAGCGCACCCCGTACCGCGTCCTCGCCGCTGCCACCCCGAGCGCGTCGGCGTGTCCGGCGATCTCCATCGCCTGCTCCAGCTTGGCATCCTCCGCCAGCCACACGACGGGGTGCAACTCGTTGCCATTGACGAAGGATGGCGCGGCCCAGTACACGCCCCCCTTGCCGCTGGAGCGCAGTAGAGTCGGCGCCTCGCGCGTCGTGACCCGCACTGACACCGTGTGCCGCGTCGACGTGCAACGGTGGTTAAACCGATGCCTCCTCTCGATGGTGACCCCCGCGGCCGCCGCTGCTCTTCGACACAGCACGTCTGCTGCTCCTGCTCCCGTCGCGGCACTCTTCAGCGAGGTGCGTGTCTTCTCGTCGACGTCCTTGTACATTACTGTACACCACATGACCGTGGTCGCATCTCCCACCTCGACCTCCTTCGCGATCGGTACACGCCCGACGTCGGCTCCACCCCACTGCGTCACGTAACACGACGCCTCCGTGCCGTTGTCGAATCTGACGATCCGCTCCCGACTCTCGTCCGTCAGCCTGCCCGGCGTCACCAGCGCGACCCTAAGGTCCTTCGCCTCCATCTCCAACAGCTCTCGGTACCCCGCACCAAGCTGCTCCCCCGTTTCCTTTCTTCCGGCGTAGACCACCCCCTGCCGGATGTCTTCCGCCTTCTCCGCCTCGACCACCTCGACATGCCAGTCGCATGGCCTCAGCCTCTTTCCGCGGCTGACTCCCGGCGCTTTCACGTATCCGCCCCTCGCCTGCGGACTTCTCGTCACCACGTTCGCCCATGTCACGCCCGGCCGCTGCGTTGCGTCCTCCCGGTCAGTCTGCACGTCGCGGGCGTCGTCGGCCCTCGTCTCCTTCGCCGCCGGTGTCGCCGCCGTCTGCTTCGCAGCCTGCTTCCGCCCTGCCTTCGCAGGCTGCGTCTGCTCTGCCTTCACGGGCTGCCCCGCCGCCTTCTCCGCAAGAACGAGCAGGATCTTGACGATCCCGTACGCGGCGCTGATGTCCGCCTCGCTCACCGCCTTCTCCGCAAGGTGCTGCGCCCTCGCGATGAAGCGTTGGAGCTCCTCCATCCCGTGGGGAGGCTGGCCTTCTGTCTTCTCTGATTCTCTCTGTTCTCTCTCTTTTTTTTTTTTTTTTTTTTTCTTTTTACGTATCTTTCCGCGCTTTCTTGGTGTGTTGCTTTCACCGGAGGGGTCCGGTACCGTATGTTTCCTAACAAGCCCGAGGGAGCTTGCCGGCGACCACAATAAAGTACAGAAACTGTAGCTTTTAAATCGTTGGTGTTTAGCATTGAGTTCTTTTAAGTACATGAACCACATGGATTAGCATGCACTGCCTTGAAAGTCAGGTTATCGGATGACGTCGTCACCTGCCATTGCGTCGTCAAGGTCGAGCATTTGTGGAGCTAGCGGGGTTTGGCTTTCTTGCGATTCCAGAGACTGAGTCGGCGAGTACGAGGGCGGGCACGTGTGTCCGTTTTTCACTTTCGAGGGCATTGGTGTGCCCGTGGTCCCCGGTCGTTTCTGAGAGCTGCTTGCCCTCGGTACCTTCTTCTTCCTTCGTTGCACCCCTGAGTCGGGGGTGGTCGCCTTCGTCTTCTTCCGCTTGCGGCCGGCGATCGGGCCTTCCTTCGGGGTGCCGAGCACCCTCTTCTTCAGCGCTGGTCGTTCGCTGGTTCCTGGCGTTGGTGGCGGCCTCTTGGTCGCCCGTCCGGTCGTCGCCGTCTCCTTTTTCGTTGCCGCGAGCGGCGCTCGCGCCGCTCGCGCCGCTCGCGCCGCTCGCTTTCCTACTGGCGTTTCCCGCTGTACACCCACCTGGGTGGGTGAGGAGGGCCTCTTCTTCTTGTTGCGTCCGGGGGTTGACTGGACGTTCGGCTTGTTGGACTGGTGGTGGCCGCGGCTGCAACATGCCGCCGGTCGCCTCTGCGTCAGCGTAGGGAGCCTTTTGCACTCTTGGCAGGTCCCTCTGCCATGCGTGCGGCAGGCATGATGCCCGCTGCGGCAACACGCCGCCGCCGTCTTGCACTCGCCGCACTTCGTCGTGCTGTGCTCTGTGCACACCGCGATCGGCTGCCCATCGTTCGCGTGGTGATGGTGCCGGCAGCACATCTCTACCGTGGGAACGTCCCTTCGGACGAGTGCTCTGCACGCCTCACACTTCCCTTTGTGATGGGTCGCGCACGTGACGAGTGCCTTCTCTATACCGACACCCGGCATATGCACGGGGTCTGGGTGCAGTTGTGGTGGGGCAGGCAGGGCCCACCTCGCCGCTCTCCCGATCGTCCAGTCAGGGTACGTCGGGCACTGCGTCCCTACATCGCTTCCTTTCACTTGTTCCTCAAGTATCGTCCCCGTGTGTGCCTCGCGAAAGCGTGGCCTGGGCCGTATACCCGATATCCCCGTGATGCCCATGAACGACAGCGACGTCGTCGGGCACACCCTCTCTCCTCTCATGCAGCTTCCCAGCCCTTGCTGTGCCGCCAGCTTGTCCAACGCGCTCATCATGCAGCGCAGGACGTTTCCCCGTTCTCTCACCCCCTTCGGCGCATTCCCGTGCAGCGGCATGCTGAGGCCCGAGAAGAGTTCAAAGTCGATCGCAAGCTCCAGCATTGACGCCTGCCCGTTCTCGGTCCATTGCATGTCCGACAGCCACGCTACCAACGCATAAAACGTCGGTAGTCCCCAGGTCTTGTTCCGCTCCCACGTCCATGCCGGGGCAATCCGCGCGAAGGGGTGGTCAAATTTCTCGGCAGGCATCGCATTCGCTCTCGACCAGGGGGTCGTGGGGTTCCTGGCCACCCAGCCACGTGCTTCGAGCCCAGCCCGTTCCGCAAGGATTTCAGCCATCATCTCCTGGAGCCGCCTCGAGAATTGGGCATTCTCGGGTACTACCACACCGTGTTCCAGCGTGCATCTGGGCCAGTCGGCCCGGTTGGCTGCCATCAGCTCGGCATGTGCCTCTCGTCGCCGTATGTGCGAGTACGCTCCGCAGTCCCAGAATACGTGTTTCTCGTCCTCGGTGTCGCCGCTTCCACAGTGCTTGCAGCTGGGCGCCTGCGGCTCAGCTCCGGCCTGCCTCATCCGCGACGTGTACTCAGCCGTGTTCACCCCCCCCGCCAACGCTACACGTATAAGCCTCGCGGTGTGCGCGGGACATTCACGCATCCTCCAGAAGGAGTTCGTCCGCTCCAGGTCGGCTCTCTGTATGCCCTCAAATCCCGGCCGCCTCGCCACCAGTCGGGACCACGTCTTCGCCCTCAAGTCCGCCCTAACTTCATGTCCCCTCTTCGAAGGTGCCGAGGCTAACGGGTCATATGTTGCACCATTCCTCAGCGTGCGAGACAGGGGCCCGGGTCCCCATACGTGTCCACACTCCTCCATGCTCCTCATCGCCAGTCCAACTGGCCCCAGGGGTAGGTCCCCCTCGGCGTATCTTCCCCGGATGCTCTCCATCAGAGGCAGCAGTCGTGGCAACCTCTCGCACGCCGCGTAAAACGCTGTCGTCACCCTATATGCTAGGCATGTACCGGGATCCGTCAGGTGGCCCTTCTCCTGAAAGTTTAGGACCATCTCCCTCGCGCGCTTCGGGTTGGATCCACCCCAGATCAGTCCCATCACCGACGTCGTCAGCCGTTTCATCGCCACCTTCGATACCGGCGCGAAAGAGCAGCCTGACAGCGCCGCCGGTAGCACATTCGACTGCACAATCCGGACCCGCTTTTCGTACCGGAACGGCGCATGGCGGAGGCCTTCCGCCAGGGCAGCCGCCTTCTCCACCCTCTCCGAGTCGGACCTTTCCGTCCTATTCTTCGCCGTCGAGACTAGGACCCCGAGGCACTTGACGGATTTGCTAAACCGCAGCAGCGCATCCACGCTGCGGAGTTTGAGAGTCGACTGATGCCTACGTCTCGTCGAGAACGCGACCGTCTTCTGGAGGTTTAGCTCCATCCCGGTGAGTGTGCAGAACTCGTCTACTACGTCCACTCCCTTTTGCAGGGCGGCCTCCGACAGCCTGGACAGCAGTGTGGCGTCGTCCGCGTATGACTTTGGACTCACACCCTCCGCTTCTTTCTTGACCGCTTTCATCACTACCGACAGCAGGGCATTGATGAGTATGACGGATACAGGGCACCCTTGAAGGATACCGTTGGTCACACTGAACTCCCTGCCCACCCCTAATGGTAGCTTGAAGCGTCTCGCGAGCAGTCTGTAGATAGCCCTCAGCGGCTTGAGAACCCGATTGTGCAATCCTAAGTCCTCGGCTAAGCGCAGTACTATCTCTCGCGGGACCATGTCGAAGCATTTCCGGAAGTCCAGCGCCACACCGTAGAGCGGCTCCCCGTCTAACAAGGCGTCCTCCATCTCGAGCCCAATTTCCATCAAGACGTCCTCGATCCGGTGACCCGGTCGAAAGCCTTTCTGTCCTTCTTCGATCCATTCCTCTTGCCACAGAACTATGTCCGCCAGCCTGCGGCAGGCCCATAAGCGGTACACGGCGGATGTGACGGTTATCGGTCTTGTGTGCAGCGGGTCTTGACTCTCATCCTTCGGCACCATCGACACCAGCGCAGTTGTCATGCTTGCCGGCCAGTCTCCAGTTGCTTCGACCAGGTTCATGACGTCTGCAAGTGCATTCAGCAGGGGGAGCGGCAACTCCCGCAGTTCAGCCATACGCCAGCCATCCACCCCTGACGCGCTTTTCTTCGGCTTCTTCCTCAGCAGAATTCGCAGCTCCTCCCCCGTGATTGTTCCGGCTTCCATCATATGTGGGCCGATGTGATCCCGGAACCGATCCCGAAACGGCTCGTACTCCGGCTCTGGCCCGTCCTTGTACTTACGCAGGATAGGGTCCCACGCAGTGTTCAGCACCTCGTCCATCTCGTCAACATTTGCAGTCACTCCCGCCCCCTTTCGCAACACCCCCGACGGCTCAGCGCGTCCGGCGCAGATGGTTGTCAGACATCGTCTGCTCGCATCGGCCCTCTCGTTCAGCTTGTCTCGGTATTTCGTAAACCTGGCCGCCGATCCTTCCTTTCCGAGCCTGCTCGTCTCTTCCCGCAATGCCGTGAGAAGCTGCTTCGCCTCCTCATGATCCGGGAATCCTTCTGTCCCTTGGCCATCTTTCATGCACGCCTGTGCCAGCCGCCTGCTGTTCTGCCAGCAACGGGATACCTCATGCGGAACTGCCTCCGGCCCGCGCCGTTGCGCAAGGTAGCTGCAGATGCGTTCCATCCTGTGGATGGCCTTCCGGAGCCGTAGCTGTCTGCTGTTCGCCGCCCCCGACCCGATGTTTAGCATTGAGTTCTTTTAAGTACATGAACCGTGGATTAGCATGCACTGCCTTGAAAGTCAGGTTATCGGATGACGTCGTCACCTGCCATTGCGTCGTCAAGGTCGAACATTTGTGGAGCTAGCGGGGTTTGGCTTTCTTGCGATTCCAAAGACTGAGTCGGCGAGTACGACGGCAGGCAGGAGTGCCCGTTTTCCACTTTCGAGGGCATTGGTGTGCCCGTGGTCCCCGGTCGTTTCTGAGAGCTGCTTGCCCTCGGAACCTTCTTCTTCCTTCGATGCACCCCTGAGTCGGGTGTGGTCGCCTTCGTCTTCTTCCGCTTGCGGCCGGCGATCAGGCCTTCCTTCGGGGTGCCGAGCACCCTCTTCTTCAGCGCTGGTCGTTCGCTGGTTCCTGGCGTTGGTGGCGGCCTCTTGGTCGCCCGTCCGGTCGTCGCCGTCTCCTTTTTAGTTGCCGCGAGCGGCGCTCGCGCCGCTCGCTTTCCTACTGGCGTTTCCCGCTGTACACCCACCTGGGTGGGTGAGGAGGGCCTCTTCTCCTTGTTGCGTCCGGGGGTTGACTCGACGTTGTTTAGCATTGAGTTCTTTTAAGTACATGAACCACGTGGATTAACATGCACTGCGGGATGTTTAGCCGCGGCTGCCAAACATCCCGTGACACCGCGCAAGGTGGTAAAACGCTCTTTTGTTTTCTTTTCGATTGCTTTTGATTGAAAGATGGAATACCTTCGAGCATTTGCTTTCCGGCTGCGTACTCAGCTTTCGTGGCAGCGCGGCGGTCGACAGATGGCCCGAGCACGGACTCGTCCAATTTTCGCGAAAGCTGCAACGTATCGACGGGTGGATCACTCAGCATCAGATTCGCCGATGCATGCCGGGATACCGAATCGGCGTCAGACATGACACTGGTGGAGTGGCCTCTTTGGCGCTTTTTCTTTGTCGTGCGAGCCCCCGACCCAGGGCAGCCTGTCCTGTCCTGTGCTGTGCAACGCTCCCGCCAAGATCCTTTGTTTACTGGTGGTATAGTGCGTTGCTTAGGGTAGTCGAAGGCCTGACAATCACACTAATGCAATAAATGTATCTCTTGATCTAAATCGGAGTCGCCAACCTCCTCGCGGTGGTCCCCGTCAATGGCAACACGTGCACAGTGCGCTGCTCAGGGTAGTTGAAGGGTCCCGAGGGACGATAGTACTAAGGCAATCCCTTACTAAACTATACTGGTGGTGTTCTCGATACAATACAATGTCTCTTGTATGAACGCATCACCAACTCTTATTACCACTCATCGGCTGCGAGGGACTTTTAATATTCCTGCGATGCTGTCTTGCTACATGAAGCAGGTGGAGCCGCTGCCCACCTTTACCATCTTTTCGCGGAAGCTTAGATGAGGCAGGCTTCACCTGCCTGCTTCGCCTGAGAATTCTCTTTTGGGACGGGGTCCTTCTGCGCGGCTGAGCCTTCTCACTCTGCACCACAACGGCCTGCCAGTACAGTGCCTGCTTCGCCTGGGAATTCTCTTTTGGGACGGGGTCCTTCTGCGCGGCTGAGCCTTCTCTCTCTGCACCACAACGCCTGCCAGTACAGTGCCTGCTTCGCCTGGGAATTCTCTTTTGGGACGGGGTCCTTCTGCGCGGCTGAGCCTTCTCTCTCTGCACCACAACGCCTGCCAGTACAGTACCTGCTTTGGAAGGACTGGGACTGCCGCCGGGTGTCTGCCTCGCATGGGCAGGGATCAGCTACATCACCTACGCTGAAGCATCCGTGTTGACCACATTTCTGGAAGACTAGTACATTGCGGTGCGTCACCTCTGCTTCACCTAATTGCGTTGAGGCTCAAGACCCGGGACCAACATTGATCTGGTGCAATCCACTCATGGTTTTCGCAGAAACATCCCTAGGTATGTACGACGTGAAAACAATTCGGAAATTGGCTCTTACGGTCAGCGCGGACGCACTGTTTTTTGGCGGTCCTATTTTTCTCCCGTGCGTATTTCGCTGAGTGATATCCTCAAGGTCTAGCGCGTAGGTAGTCAGCATCTGAAGTTCATTCGTATCTTGTCTCCCGCCTAATCAGCCGGTGCCTTTGATTGTCCACCAAGCATCGGAATTCATCCGAGAGCCTCGTTGTTCCACCAAGGCAACCGATGTCTTTGGTACTACGGGTTGACCATGTCGTATCGTGTTTGCGTACGTTTCTTATCGCCGACACCGTCCGCTAGGAAGGGGCGTGGGGTCAAAAAACAAAACGCGCTTCAAGCAGGCAGTGGGACAATCCCCTCACTCTCCCCCAGCCCGCCCCCTGTTACTGGAGTTAATAATGCAACAGCGTTCGGCACGTTTTCCTCTTCTTCTTTCAGCGTTTTGTTTCATCGTTTCTTTTCCTTCTTCAGTACTCACACTGGTTTGCCCTACTATGTATTGTAAAGGCTAAAAAGACGAAGGCAGCGTGTCTTGGTGGTTGACCAGAATTCCAGACCCTGACCCAAATGTGGAACAGGGTAAAAAGTCGATCAACCCGCACGCACTAACAAAGCGAAAGCGCCTGTCGTTTTATTCACCGAATCAGGGTAGTTTTTCAAAATTCTCAATGGCTGTGGCGAAAAATGGACATGCGATGAGCAAGGAAGACCGGCTTGGCACGACAAAGAGAGAGAGAGACGAGTTAGAGTGCAGGGACCATCTCTCCGAGGAGTATCCGGTCGCCCCACTACTATTCCGTACTACTACGGCGGGCGTAAGTCGTTGCGCCGTGGGCGCGGAGCGAGCCGTGGCCCTGAGCAAGGAAGACCGGCTTGCCACGATAAAGATAATACAGTGGTGCCACCTGTCAGGGCTACCCTGACAAAGCCGTTAAGCACTGGAAACTTTTAAGTACATGGACCACATGGATCAGCATGCACTTTTCTCACGGGCTAGGTTACTTAAGGCTGTTAGGCAGCGGCTGCCGGCTATACCGTGACACCCTTTATTGTGGTTGATTATCACATCATGTGGACTAGTTATAGAAAGAGTAGCGTTGGCACTCTTACAGGTTCGTTCCCTCGTAGCTCGCCGGGAACGGGCACTCCAGTGAAACTGGGTATGTTACCGTTTCGGGTTTGGGTTTTGGGGGCATTGCCTCCGACACGACAATCTTCTTCTGATCATGATCATTTGCCAAACTTGCCACCTGAAACCACCTGCCGCTCCGCGGTCCCATAGGGTCCCAAGTGCGGTCAACGAAAACTCTAGTTTCCCTTTCTACTTTCTCCTACTCTCGCGGTGTACAGTTGTTAGCCACAATGTGTGAGGAAACTGAACCGCCCAAGTAGGACCTTCTGATCATGATCATTTGCCAAATTTGCCACCTGAAACCACGTCCAGGATTTGGGCTCAGGATAGTGCGGTCAACGAAACCTCTAGTTTCCCTTTTCCACTTTCTCGTACTCTCGCGGTGTATGGTTTTCTGCACTTAAGCACATTTGTATACACCAACAGTTCGCTTTTGGTTAGCCAAGGGCTTCCTTACCGCAAGATCGTTTTTGCCATTGAGAAAAACCCCGGTCTTCGTTTCGTTTGCCTTTTTTTTTTTGCGTTTTCTTCGTGTTTTCTTTTTCACTGTGCAGGGGGGTTTTATCTGGGATCTTGGGGGTTTGACCCTTGGGCGGTCGCCGACGGCGGTGGGCAGGCGCTGCCCAGCCTCGCCAAGTGGCAACTTCCGTTTCTGACTGCGTCAAGCGTTTGGCCGCATACACGACACAAATCTGCATGAACTACTCGATATGATGCAGCTCGTCTGCAAGCTACACCAACGGAGCCGGGGGGTGGCACTCGGCGAGCCCCGCACTTTTAAAGGTTATCATATTAGCGTGTGTTGCGGACCCGTTTTAACGTGTCTGTGTGTGTGTGTGTGTGTGTGTGTGTGTGTGTGTGTGTGTGTGTGTGTGTGTGTGTGTGTGTGTGTGTGTGTGTGTGTGTGTGTGTGTGTGTGTGTGTGTGTGTGTGTGTGTGTGTGTGTGTGTGTGTGTGTGTGTGTGTGTGTGTGTGTGTGTGTGTTGGAATCCCTATCGTTTCTTCGCTCTTCCTTGCGAGTCGGCAGAACGCATGTGGCTCCGTTCTGGCTGTTTCGAAGGGGGGAGTACAAAAAGGGGGCAAACGGTGGGGCCTGCGTTTGTCAGTTTTTGCTTACCCCTCCAACCTCGCTTTTGGCGAGTGGATATGAGGAGTTCGCTCAGAAACGTAAGAATTCCAACTTGACGCGCCGAAGGCGCTCAAGCAAGCTTGCTAGGTGTGTGTGTGTGTGTCTTTGTTGCCGATTGCCGACTATTCGACTTATTTTAGAGCGCGCGCTTTTAGTTTGTGCGCCTGGTAACATGCTAGTTTACCAAACGCTTTCGCCGGTCTTCTTTCGCCGGCAACCATTTGTTCCACCCGAAACCACGTCAGGGAAGAGCGGCCGACAAACATCTCTCTTGTTGTCTGTTCTTCTTTTTTTACATAAGCGCCAGCTTGAAAGGAAATGCTCGACGATGCTGCCCGACAAAGACCAGAAGGGATCCCAAGTGCTGTAACTACCGAACCACGTGTTGACAACGGACGTGACGTGAGGCCACGCGGGTTTACCCCTACACGACAAATCACACAAACACAACAGGTCAAAGTCCTGAGTGAGAAAACAACACACGGTGGTGTAGGCGAAGAACAAATCAGATTGTGTTTGTATTGTAGTTGCCCCTTACCTCTATATTTCCTGCCTTCCATTCGGAGTCGAAGCAGCTACGTCGACACACATACTAATGTCTGGTAATTGTATAAGCCGGCTCACCCCTACCCCCCCGAAACTGCATCGAATTGCCTGCCGAGGTCTACCAGTGCCAGCAAACCGAAGCCGAGGGACGACGACCCCCAAACGGAAGAAGCAGTGTATAACGCGACGCGTGAAATCGAAGGCAGGGATCGCAGAAGCATGCACACCGGCGAGGAAGGACGCAAAGCGGGAAAAGGACGCAGAGCGACCGCGTCAAGACGATAATCCGAATGAGTGCAAGAAAAGCGCCTGCAGCACGACAAGTTGCAATCGAGGAGAAATCACCTAAACGCATGCGGGCCATCGCAGATATTCTGTATTCCAGCCTCAAACTATCACGGTGCACCACTGTACACCTTGGTCTATCAGGAGGGGATGAACTTCGTGTATCTTGTCACGCGCAGCCGTTGTTCCGGAAAGGGGTTTCTTTGGCACAAACGGCACTAGGGTGCTTAGCTTGGGATGTAGTGAGGAGTCCATAGGTCCTTTTTTACGGGACCGCCAGTCCTTTGCCAACCACTGTATGGCGCACCCCATACCACTACGTAGTAGTACCACCACAGGTACAAGTCTGGTGCCAGCACCCGCGGTAATTCCAGCACCAATAGCGTATAGTAATGCTGCTGCTGTTAAGAATCCCGTATTGGATCCAGAGCTCAGGTTGCAAGGTGGCCCAGTTTGCTGGGCAACGGGTTTAAAGTCTCCGGGTGACCATCATTCGTCGCTTCTTCTCACGAACAGGGAGACAGTCCTTAGGCTATGTTAAGTGCGCCCGACTCCCCAAGTCGTGGTCAGCACAAACTCAAGAGGCCTAGTCAACTATTCCCTGCAGTAATAGCACACTTTCAAAAAGCCAAGCTAAGACCCTGACAGTGCCGTAGTAGAGAAGTGTCGTTCCAGCCGGGAGAAGAATGGAGCAATCTTTATAAACACTCGCTTGTTTGGCAAGCAAGGTGGCCGCCTGGGCGGCGCTGACCCGAGCGCAAACAGCAGCAGTGCCGCGTCGACAGTGCTACTCAAAAAAAAAAGAAGAACGTGAAAACCGGGGTTTGCCTAGAGGCGTTACGTGTCGAAAATACTCGAGGGGCTGCCCTGTGCTTACTTCGAAGGAGGCTAGAGGGGGAGAAACAATACAACTACAACGGGTCTTTTTTGTTGGACGCGTACGCCCGCCACTGAACCCGTGCTTCGTGTGGGTTACAGCACATTTACCTCCTTTGATCTTTTGCAGCTGGCAGCCTCCTCAAGTATTTCCTACAAAGCAGGTGCTTATACAAAATAATTGCGACGTCTCCATCCAACTCCTATAGAAGTCCTACAGTTGGAATTTGGATAGCCCGCTTTTTACGTGGGCGAGGCAAGTGAGGGCAGCGTTGCGGTGGCTCCCAGAGCGGGGCCTCAAACATGCCAAAAATCGCGGTACGACCCTTGTTTTGCAATTTTCTGGATTCCTTCCGTCGAATTTGAGTCGCACCCCCGCGCCAGAGGGTGCCGGCAAGTGGCTCCCAGCACGGCACTGCGGCCGCGACGCGGGTGTAGTAAAAACTTGTAGTAAGAACTTTAACTCTGAAGAAATGTGAAAACGGGTTTTTGCTAAGAGGCTTTTCGTGTTCATTTTGCAAAATGCTTTGAGCTATCTTTGTGTCTGTGCTTTCAGTCGTCTTCTTAACCATGGTTTGTTTAGCATTGAGTTCTTTTAAGTACTCAATGCTAAACAAACGGCGGCTGCCAAACATCCCGTGACACCGCGCAAGGTGGTAAAACGCTCTTTTGTTTTCTTTTCGTTTGCTTTAGATGGGTCATGCAGGCCTGGTATGTAAGAATGGAAAAGAGAGACTCCAAAGGTGAGCCTGGCGGCGAGGAGCTAATTGACGTCTGGGTTGGAGGGCTACCCCCATCTCCAGTCTCGTTTCATTTGTTTTCCCAGGTTAATGTACTGCAATGGTGAAGCGGAATAGGGAGTATAGTGGGAGGGGCGTAAGCTATTAGCAACGGGCGGCGGCTACCGGCTGGCCAGCGGGCAGCGGCACCTCCTCTTTTGAGCGCACGTGTACCGAGGAAAGCCGATTGCACGGGAGCAAACCTCACGTTCGGCAGTCCTGCAGGGCTGCAGGCATACGTGAGCCGAACCATCCCCTGCTGATGAAGACTGCTGAGAGACTGTGTGTTACTTTGTGCTAGTTGAGGTTAGAATGCAGAATATCTGTCGCCGATGGCCTGCATTAGTCACTAGGTGACTACCTCTTCGATCGTACCGTGTCGTACTTCTCTGGCGGTTGTTAGAATGAAATACTCAAGGGGCTGCCTTGTGCTTACTTCGAAGGAGGCGAGAGGGGGAGAAACAATACAGCTACAAAGTGGGTCTTTTTGTCGAACGCTTACGCCCGCCACTGAACCCAGATTCACCTGTGTTTCGTGCGGGCTACAGCACACTTACCTCCTTTGATCTTTTGCAGCTGGCAGCCTCCTCAAGTATTTCCTACAAAGCAGGGGCTTATACAACAAAAAATCTGTGGCGATGATCTGCATCGCTGGCGTCGCGGTTATCTCTTCGCACGTGATGTATCATGCTTTCGCCTCTTTCGCTCGTCTTGATCGTCGCTAGACTGCAGCAGACAATTCGATGCAGTGCCATGGGAAATGGGTGGACCGGCTCAAATTCCGTAGATCGAGCCGAAACCGCGCCTCCGTTCGAATCGGGTTAGACAGGGGAAGTGGGGAGAAAACGCGTCGGCCATGCCACCCCCAGTGGCGGGAAGAAGGTCGTGTGGTAGAGCTTTCGCTTGTGCGCAGTAGTACTGCTGAGTGAAAGGTCCGGCGACAGATCTGTCAATCCTTGAGATCGTCCCGACCCAGTAAAATTCCCCGTGTTGCCGCATACACGTGGCTTCTCGATGCTTTTAGGCTGAAATTTAATTCACATGCGGAACGTGCGGAAAAGGTCCAAAATGGCAAGAAATACTCGAGGGGCTGCCTTGTGCTTACTTCGAAGGAGGCTAGAGGGGGAGAAACAATACAACTACAAAATGGGTCTTTTTTGTTGAACGCTTACGCCCGCCACTAAACCCAGATTCACCTGTGTTTCGTGTGGGCTACAGCACATTTACCTCCTTTGATCTTTTGCAGCTGGCAGCCTCCTCAAGTATTTCCTACAAAGCAGGTGCTTATACAAAAATACTCGAGGGGCTGCCTTGTGCTTACTTCGAAGGAGGCTAGAGGGGGAGAAACAATACAACTACAAAATGGGTCTTTTTTGTTGAACGCTTACGCATCAGGACCCCCAGGGACCACGCAGTGGCTACACCAAATCTGAAGGCGGAGCAAGGTCCTCCGCTTGAGGCGACCAGACGCCCTCTGGCGTGTCGTCCTCTCTGGCTAGCACCCCGCGGGTGTACGGGTCGGCTCTCTGTTTATCAGTCGGTACCCACTCGGCACTGATGACAAGGCCGGCCGCCCGCGCAGCATCAAAAATCCTCGCCAAAAGGACATTTGCTGCAAAGTTCTTCGAGTGCCCCTTGACGAGACACTGGACAGCCGGAAGGTTGTCAACCATGAGTCTCATGCGCGTATTCGTGTGAAACCTTGCGGTCAGGTTTATGCCCCTAAGGACCGCAAACAACTCCTTTAAAAAGATGTGAGTGTGTCTCAACTTCAAGAACGGGCCCTGCGATATCCGCTCAGGTTCGCCCTCCAGGACTGCGGCCCACCATGATGATGAGGCGTCTGTCCAGAGAGTCACCGATGAGGAGATCGACTTCGAACGACTGACCCAGCGGTTGTCTTCGACGAGGGAGGTGAGGTGCTCCACCTCACGCACGGTCGAGGGCGGAACCGTCCTGGAGATGTCCCAGTCAGCTGGCTCCACCAGGGATGAGGCCAGCCTCTGCAGGAAGGACAGTGAACACCGGGCGTAGGCCAGCTGGAAATGCGTGGTGTAGGCAAACCAGACCAAAGCCCCAAACACCCGGTAAAACTCGCGGGGTGACGCCCCTCCGCGTTTAACTCTGGTGAGTTCGGCAGAGCCAAGTAACTTCGTCACCCATGCGTCCGCCATTCTGTATCGAGCGGGGCGGTTCGAATGGGAAAGGTCAAAGTGGAGGCCCAGAAGGTCGAACTCCCTGAGCGGTATTCCAAACTGCTCGTCGTTTTCGTTGAGCTCGCAGTTGACGCTCTTGCAGCGCTGCAAAAAAGAGTCAAACCGCGAAGTTGCTTCTCCCAACGAATCCCCAACGACGACGAAGTTGTCGACCCAGGGCAGACCGTCAGACTCCGGCAGGAGTACTCGAGAGGCCCTCTGCGCTATCGCCGGAGCCCAGCTCCAGCCCATGCACATGGCCACGAGCTGAGCCTTCACGAAATGGCCCCGCGGTCCGGCCAAGTGCATGCCAAAAAATGGGCGGATTCTCGCGTCCAGCCGGAACTGATAGAAATAGCTCCTGGCGTCTGCGAGAAAAACCACGGACGAGGCCAGGACGCGGTCGATGACTTCGTGCACGGAAGGAAGCAGCATCGGAGGCGGACGCGCCATGATCGCGTTGAGCTTCCGCCCGTCACATACGAATCGTTGCCCCCCGCTCTTCTTGTCGACAGTGAAGGCAGGGAGGACGACCTTTGACGGGCTCGAAGCAAGCTCCGTCACTCCATACTTAACCAGATCCGGGAGATGACGAAGCATGCGCCTTGACGTCGTCCGCGTGAACCCTCTTTCTGTCAGCGCTTCCTCCGCTCCCGGGAGTAGGGCAGAACGGAAGGACTCCCAAGAGCGAATCACATCCAGCACGCCACGCAGCAAACCCTGGCTGTCCAAAGCTGACAACCTGTCAAGGTTCATGAATGACGACGAGATGGGCGCGAGGTCCTCTCCTCTTCTGCTTTGCGACGGGGGGGGCGTAGAGTTGTTGACAAGGAGATCGCCTCCGTACGCGACACCAACAAACGGGGTGAACGTAGAGGGCGGTAGCTCCACGTCAGGGATCCTCCCCGGCCCTGGATAAATCGCCGCCAGCGGGTCGGGGACTTTCCTCTTCGGTAGCTTGA
The DNA here is from genome assembly GCA_030068145.1 of Diplonema papillatum. NCBI lineage: Eukaryota > Euglenozoa > Diplonemea > Diplonemida > Diplonemidae > Diplonema > Diplonema papillatum. Next base: position 123,400 of record JAPJBO010000163.1, read on the forward strand.
ACGGGAAGGGGGGTTCGAGGCGAAAGGCTATAGGAGACTCGCCGACGCCTCCGCGGTGTTCCGGACGAGCGGAACCTCCGCTTCCGGAAGGTACCGCATCAGAGCACTCAGCGTCGTGTGACGCGACACGCTCTGAATCACTCGCAGGTCGACCCCGCTTCTCAACAGGTGGAACAGGGCACCCCGCCGGAGGGAATGGCCCGTGAGGGAGAGGTTGGCGCGCTTCAGCGCGGACACAACTCGCCGAAAAGGGATGTCTGGAAACAGGAGGCGGCCGGGCGGCGTCTGAGACAGCAGCGAGCGAAGTTCCTGGTCCTGAGCTGGCGGAAGAATCACGCCCGTAACCTGACCTAGGCGGAAAGGATCCGACTTCGAGCCCACCCAGTTTACCGCCCAGAAACCGGCACCCTCGGTGATGTGCTCGGCCTTCCTCGTCAGGACGTCGTCCACGCGCGCAGCCCCCTGCCATGCCAAGGCCAACGCAACCCGCACGCCGGGATCCGACTCCAAACGAACAGCATGATGCAGTTCGTCCTTCGTCACCGGGACGGCCTGCTTCGATGGCTTCATCGCGCCCGCCCGCTTCAGAGACCTGACAAAATCCCTGACGAGCTGGCTGTCGACAGGTCGCCCCAAACGCTTCTCGGCCGACTGAACGTTCACGACGTACTGCACCGCAGAAGCTGCGCAGATATCCCCGCGGGCCAGCAGCCGAGTCACAAACAGGACCAGCGCCGTCGGGACGTCGAGGGGATCGTCGGACACCGCTTCCCAGTGGCGCCGGAACTCCAGAAAACGGCGATACACGGAGTGGATCCCGCGACGCGTGGACAGCGCCAGGGCATCCCCAATGTACGTGTTCGCGGACCGGACAAGACGTTCCCGCTCGCCGGGGGAGAGCGGGGGCTCCGACAGGAGAGGACGTCCGCGTCGCCCCGCCACAGGAGGTGGGAAACGGTCCAAGGCACCTACTGCCTGGCCCTCCCCTTGGCTGAGGTTGCTCGCTGAGGGTGCTGGGAGTCGGGGTGAGCTTCGCCCGGGTGTTGGGTGCGGGACTTCGGGCTGCGCTTCCTGGACGGCTTGGGGGCGGGCTGTTCCTCGGCTTTCTGCAGGGCCTGAAAGGCGTTCCGAAGATACGGAGGGAACCCGGCCTCGTGCTGGTGGCGGTGTTGGAGGCCGGCGGCCAACGACCAGCCGGCCTTCAAGGCCGTCTTGAGGACCATCATGCGGTGGATGGTGTCCCTCCCCAGCTCTACCAGGGCGTCGGGGTCGGAGGAGTCGTCCATCAGACGCATGATGGACGTTGCGTGGCTGAGCAGGTGTCCTGCGTCGTTGGCGATGCTCGGGACGGCGTCGAGTATATCCGCGAAGAAGCCGCGGATGTGGACGAGCGCGAGAGACCTCTCGACGGGAGAGAGGCTCACCCAGAGCTCGGGGTCGAGTAGCTCTGGTCCGGGAGAGAGAAGCGTGTGGGAGCCCTGGACCGACCCGCCTCCCCCCAGCGAAGACGGGTCCTCCGGAAAATCCGGAAGTGGATGGCTGGCGTAGGGCTGGCGGGGCTCGGCGTACGGCTGGTGGCAGGATGCGGCTGGCGGGCAGCGATAGCCCACTGGCAGAGGACCGCCCACGACGGCTTGCGGAAGGTTGCGAGGATTGTCCGGCAACAGGACAGCCCGCGGAAGGCGAGAAACGTCAACGAGGGGCGGAGGCGGCGGGAGTGGTCTCGTGAACGCCGGAAGCTGATGCAGCACTGGACCGGGGCATGTGCCCACCGACGTGGGCGGAACGGGACGGGAGCCCGCGGGTGCCGCCTCAGGTGCTGCCTCAGGGGCGGGCGAAGGCCGGACGGGTGGCGAGGTGCGCGTTGGGAGGGCCGCCATCACCAACTCGGTGAGGCGGTCGATCTGACGCTGCAGCCGGCCTATGTCCGACGCGTGGTCGTCCCGGCCGCCCCCGGCGGAGTTGCATTCCCTCAGATCGTCGTCATCTGGGCTGAGGGGATCGTCGCTCTCGGCGAAAGAGACACGTCGCGCGGCTGGGGGAGATGGGCCGAACAATGCAGCGGTGGTCGAGTCGTCAGCGGGAGAAACGGTCGCGGGGAGCGGCATGTGCCCCGGCGTCTGCGGCGGGGGCGTGGCCTTCGGAGACGAGCGGAGCAGGTCCGCGAACTCGTCCGCGGTGGCGGACGGAGCCGACGCGACCGCCAGCCACGCGAGGACCCACTGGGCCACGCCTTCGGGGGGGGCCTCCTCGTCCGTGTACCCCAAGGCGCCCAGAAGGCGCCTCAGCCCCGCCTCCGCGGTCCCCTCGACGTCGCGCGCGACCTTGAGTACCGCCGCGAGTCGGCGGTTGTTTGCGGTGAATGAAAGAAGGGACGGGACATCAGTCCCGACCACCCTCTTCACCCAACTCACCGCGCCCGACCTGTCGAGTTGCTTCGGCATTTTTGTTGAACGCTTACGCCCGCCACTAAACCCAGATTCACCTGTGTTTCGTGTGGGCTACAGCACATTTACCTCCTTTGATCTTTTGCAGCTGGCAGCCTCCTCAAGTATTTCCTACAAAGCAGGTGCTTATACAAAAAAAAAAACTTTTCCGAGTTTTGTGCAGGAGTGGTACAAGCTCTAGATTGTCCAGGGTGCACCAGTTAGGGAAGGCCTGCCACAACTTGCCATATTTGGGCTCACATCCGGATCACATACGCGGAAAACACGTACGGGATTCCGCACGTACGGAAAATCACAATTCATTCACGTGCGGAATTCCGTACGTTCCGCATACGGAACGCAAGGCCTGCGCATACACCTCGTTTGAGAGGGGAAGAAAACAATACAACTGCAAAGTGGGTCTTTTTTGTTGAACGCTTGCGCCCGCCACTTAAATCCAGGGCTGCCTGCGTTTGGCAGCCTCCTCAAGTATTTCATACAAAGCAGGTGATTCCACCCGAAAATAGATGAGACGATGCCAACAGGGCAGATAGTTTGGGTTAGAATGCAAATAACCTGTGTGTGGGGAGATAGAGAGCACCCTATGCAAAGCATCATACTTTGCCAGAATCATTCTGCCCAAACCCATCCCGCGCAAAGGAATACTCGACGTTGCTGCTTTGACTCCGAGTGGAAGGGAGGAAATATAGGGGTAGAGGGGCAAATATAATGCAAACACAATCTGATTCTTCGCGTACACCACCGTGTGTTTTTTTTTTTTCACTCAGGAACTTTTCCCCTGTCGTGTTTGTGTGTCTTGTCGCGTACGGGTAGACCCGCATGACCTCACGTCCGTTCAACACGTGTTGGGATCCCTTCGTTTCTTTGTCTGGCAGCTTCGTCGGGCACTTCCTTCCAAGCAGGCGCCTATGTAAAATACTCGAGGGACTGCCTTGTGCTCATTTCGAAGGAGGCTAGAGGGGGAGAAAACAATACAACTACAAAGTGGGTCTTTTTTTAGAGTGAAAGTTCGCTTGAAACTTTTTGTTGAACGCTTACGCCCGCCACTGAACCCAGATTCACCTGTGTTTCGTGTGGGTTACAGCACATTTACCTCTTTTGATCTATCGCAACTGGCAGTCTCCTCAAGCATTTTCTACAAAGCAGGTGCTTATACAAAAAAAAAAAAGGCCGGGAAGAAGTTGGACGGACCAACTAGGCTCAGAGTGGCAACAACGCAGAAAAACAGGTGCCCCACTGCAGAAAGACTGATAGATCGGTAAGTTTGCGTGCACACCCGTGGGGTCCAGCCTCAGAAACCGGAGCTAACGCTGGATTCAAAAGCGGGTGTGCATTTACACGCGTTTTGGTCGTAGCACACCCGCTTTTCGGGTGTGACTCGGGCACACCCTCTTTAACTCCAGCTTCTGAAGCTGGGCTCCACCGTGTGTGCTTGGTTGGAGTGGAAGTGGGGGAGGGAGCCTCTTGCAGCAAGAGGGACCCCAGTATGACTCTGCACGACGTGTCTTCGAGGCTCGAATAATAGGCATTCGCTCAGGGAACCTGCTGGGAGTGGCTCCTAGGATCCAGCCCAAACGTAAAGGTATGGTAAGTTGATACACCTAGTTTCACTGCAGAAGAAATCCTCAGAGGCACCGCCGGGTGCTTATTTCGACGGAGGCTAGAAGGGCGGGGAAACAGTGCAAAACGGGGTCTCTTTTCCTCGAGCGCATCCGCCCTGCTGCGCACGAAACCCAAAATTTCCCGTGCCTGAGCCGGTCCATCCCCTCTTGATAGACCGTGATAGACCGAAGAATACAGTGCAGCTCTAGGGACTAGGGATGGACCTGATCAACCGTGGTGGACCGTGATTCACTGTGATAAACAGCGGCAGGCACTTCGATGAGATAGGGGCAGACCGGCTTAGTGTCTCAGAGTGAGAGTTCGCTTCAGCCCGGGTTGAAAAGCCATCGGGTTACTCTCGGCCATGGCGTGGGGGAGCACCTTTTGTAGCCGTTGTTCTTATGGTAGGCCACAATCTGACTGCTACCAAGTATCATTTGACCGGAACTTCTCACATGTTCTTCTGGGGCCCTTGTAGCAGGGGCCACGTGGAGTACTCAGTGGCCGAGTTCAAAAAGCGGGTGTCACCCCCGCTCTTCGGGTGTGGATTTAGGTGGTTGTAGCCCCGCTTCTTCTCTTTAACTCCAGTTTCTGAGGCTGGACCTACCGTGTACTTTCATGCGAGGAGGGGCTGGGATGCGATGGAGAGCATTTGCAAGGATAAAACCCGAAACAACGGGCGAACAGCAGCCAACTGATCGTAAAGAGAGCGATGAGAAGGTCAAAAGATCTTTTTTCGTCCTTCGCGTGTACAGGGAAGAAACATGTGCAGCCGTTGCTCCGGAAATGTTCCCTTGAATACGACAGTACTGCTAAGAAAAAATAAATCGATAGAGCCCGAGAGGTTGTGAAATGTTCTGCTAAAACGTAGGTGTATCCCTCCATATGGTACACAGTTTGTTGGTTGTCGGTACCGGATTGCGTAGCCTCAATAAATGCGGAGCGGGTGGGGTCAGTGCGTGCGATGTTGTTTTGCTTGCTCCACCGGCCAGTTCCCAGTACTGGGCCTCATTATTTGTTTGTTGTGTCAGAGCTCCCAGATCCACCATTGGCAAGTGGAAGTGGAATGCGATCAACATAAATATTATGCCGCGCGACGTTGTGTCTTTCTTTTTTACCAAACATGACATGCTGGAGGAAATGAGAAGCTCGTCGCCGCAAACCGTGGCGTTTTCACTTGCGTCCCGAATCCAGCTTTACGTAAAAAACGATCAGGCACTGCGTTCAACGAAAACAACTCTCTCTTCCCGTCATCATCATCATTAGTTTTGTATCAGCCGCGGTTGTGCGAGTGTCGAGCTCTTAATTCTCCGCAAGTTTCGTGTAGGGTATGTATGGGTCGTCTGTGCCCTTTGAAAGGACGGTCTGAGTCAGGTGCTCGTGCCGGCTGGCTGTGACCGGCGCCGGCAATGACAGTAGTACGCCGCCGTCGCTGCGCTCGCTTGCGCTTTAGATTCTTGCAACCGGCGGCTTCCTCGACGTATTCCCTACAATGCAAGTGTCTCAAACACTGTGTTGTTGCTCCAGAAAGGATTTTCGAGCAGCGCTGGCTGGACCAGTGGCGGGCGGTGTCCTTCCCGCCACTGGTCCAGCCACTGGGACGAAGATGGCAATTGGTTTCCGTTTCCGTTTCCATACTTTCAAGAACGAAACGCTGCTGCAGGGGGCACCTGGAAGTGCTGAACTAAAGAGACGTATACTCTTCTCAAACCACGACAGGGGTTGAATTGGAACGCGCCCAGCGTATGCCGCGCTGTGCTGTCCTTCTCCACCCGCTGCAGGACCACCGTTCATTTCTTATTGTACATGTGTTGGTCTTCCCAGGTGTACTAATACTACAGTGGTCACAGGTCTTTCAGTTTGGTCTTGCACTGCTCAAGCAGCGGCACTTCGATGAGACACGATGCTTTTTGAGCGGCGCAGTGGCTGTACCAGTGGCGGGCGATGTCCTTGTCGCCAAGCAGGTTGTAGCAGTCGCCGAGCATGAGGGAGTTGCGGATGAAGGTGGGCTCTGCATCTTGCGCGTGCAGAAGGTGCGGGAGGGCTTCGCTGATGGTGTGCGTTGGGACGACGTGGAAGATGGCGGACGCGACGTTTTTTTCGATCCACGACAGGTTCGCCAGGTGGAAGTAGAACGCGCCCAGCATGTGCTGGGCGACGCTGTCCTTCTCGCCCAGAATCTTGCACGCCTGGACGGCCGCGTCGCGGACGACGTACGAATTCTTGATCTTGTCCTTCGTCCCTTGCAGCTCACCCCACTTGCTCGAAAGCACCGCCTTCCACTTGTAGCAGTTGCCCAACACAACCCGCTCGGGGCTCTGCACGCTGTTCTCCACAGTGTTATACTGCTCGTACGCCTCCAGGCACTTATCCGCGTACCCGAGACCCTCCTTGATCACCTGCCCCCTCTCCTCGTCGAACTCTTTGCCGTTCGGCAGGTTGCCGGCCTTGTTGCTGCACATTTCGGCCTTCTTCCAAAGGTCCATCGGACGAGAGTCGCGCCGGCGCTGCCGTTTTATTTTCCTTTTTTTTTTGTTCTTCTCCCACCCTCTTTTCTTCGTGTTCCAGGCACCCCTCCTCTGTGGGTGACGGCGTTCTTGCGGGTCGGTCTGAAGTTCGAGAATGCTGAACGACCGCTGTCGACAGAGAGAATCGATCCCTTCCCATTCCATGCTTTATCACGGCGAACGCTTGCTTTGGGCACGCTGGTTTGTTCGCAGTGACATCGGTGGGCGACCCGTGTGCTTATGGTGTACGTGAAAGCGCTTTCATCCCAGACGAAGAGATTACTTGCAAGGCACCACTACCACCGTTCATAAAGCACAGGTCTTGATGCGAGGGCCCCACGCAAACTGGGCCGCCTTGCAAGCTGCGGCTTCGCGTACTCGTGCCCGCAGATCACCGGCCTCGTTGCTGCACGAGTCGACGTGTCTTCCGACGACCATCGACCCGACTGGAATGGGCGTTTTCTCTTCCGTTTCGGTCTCGTTTTTCTTTCTCGATCCGTCTCGATCTGGCAATCCATTTTGGCCCGCGAAATAACCCACGGGGACCGTAGGGGGCAGTAGCTTTCTGACCCTCGAAGCATCAGGTGAACTTAAGTACCTCTGACGGTCAGGTTTCCCCCACCCGCTATCGTGTGCCTGACTTACACGGAAGGAAAAAAGATGCGTCGGGTTGGATGGAAAGATTGGAGGCACGGGGACCGTAGGGGGCAGTGGCTTTCGGACCTTCGAAGCATCAGGGTCCATTTCGTGACTTTCTGCCCCCTGAGGATCAGGTTTTCCCCTCGTCCCGTTCACGCGCTATTGGTACTGGCTGCCTGACCTACACGGAAGGAAAAGATGCGTCGGCTTGGATGGCACCGCAAACACGGGGACCGTAGGGGGGCAGTGGCTATCGGGCCTTCGAAGCATAGCATTCAGGGTCCATTTCGTGACCTTCTGCGCCCTGGGGGTCAGGCTTCCCCCTCGTCCCGTTCACCCGCTACCGGTACTGGCTGTGCCCTACACGGAAGGAAAGATGCGTCGGCTTGGAGGGTACCGCAAAGGACGTGCCGCCAGCCTCCTGGAAAGGAAGCAAGACCGCTTTCGAAGACCAAACTCGAGGGTCCGGAGGACCAAAATAAAACGAAAGATCGCTCAGCTGCAAGCACGCGATGGCAAAGAGGAAGCTGTGTAAGATGTACGCTTGCGGCTCGGAGCTTCTCGGGTCTCAGTTTAATGTTTGGGAACACTGCCTCATGCATGGGAGGGGGTGCCAGTATTAGCACGTAACGGTTGGTTTCAACGTCCATGCACCTGCACGGACGAGATGCATAATCATCTACGTGCCTCGTACGCCCTCTGTGTATCTACGGGTGGGACAGGAGGTTGTCTGCGCTGCCGAACCTGTAGTGCAGTGCTGGGTAACCACTACATAGATCCTCTCGCTTCTATGACAGGCCGACACATTGACGGTGCGGCCGGTTGGTAGCAGCTTTGACTTTTCAAAGCTACAAAACCGCCGAGCCCACACCACGTGCTCTACCGGCACCAAGCGCGATGACCGCACCGTTCCGGAAGTCTGTTGCGTGGTCGTAAGCCACACTACCCACTTGGTGGTGAGGTTTCCCATGTAGCGTATGCTGTGGCGTAACATGCGGAAAAAGAGAGAGAGAGACGAGTTGGATTGCAGGGACCATCTTTCCGGGGAGTTTCCGGTCTAAGGAACGACATGACACGTGGTCACGTAGGAGCCGCCCCCCTGCCAGGTTCTCTACACGGTGGAGTCCAGCCTCAGAAGTTGGACCGATAAAGCGGTTGTCTGATAAGCTTTTTTTCGGATTTCACTGTATGTTCTGTCCGGTTTACTATGTCAGACGGCAATGGCCGAATCGCCGCCGCCGCCGTCCTGGCGCAGGGCCTTGATGGCCTGCGTGTAGATTTTGATGAACTCGCGCTTGTGCCGGACGTCGAGCAGGTACAACGCGTTCTGGTGCTTCGCGTGCAGCGCGGAACGCCCGCGCCTCTCCTCGACCTCGGCGGCCTGCGCCAGGCAAGCCCAGGCCAGGTCAGACAGGCTGCGCAACAGAACCGACGAGAGCGACCTCCGGGCAGCGGACTCGTCTTCGGCGACCCCCGCGAGGGGTTGTGCAGGGTTCGCGCCGCCTTTTCCGCTCCCGCTTTCCGCCTTGCTTGGGCGGGGCAGCGATCGTGTGCAGCTCTCTTCCCCGTTCTCTGTTCCCGGAGCCGGTTGGGCGCTGTCGGTGTCCTCGGCAGTTGCGGCGCGGATCTGCTCGTCGTCTCGCGGGGTGGGATGGTCTTGTCCCTTGCCTGTGTTGGAACCGGGTAGATCTCCGACCGTTTGCTTTGATACGGAATCTCGGCGAGCCGCTGCTCCCGTCGACGACCCAGCTGCGCCCGCAGGCGGCTGATTGGTCTCCACCTGACTTTCTCCCTCCTCGGTCACGACGCCGGGATCAGCCCTGCTGGGCTCCGAAAGGATGGGGTCATTCGGGTTCCCCCCGGTGTCTGCGAGGGCCGCCGGGCGATCTTCGGGCGCCGAGGCCCTTCTTCCGCCTTCTTCCATGGAGCTGCGCGTGGAACCGGGCGGTGGCGGGGGCCGTCCGGGGCCTTCGGCTTCGGCGGCAGCCGCCGCCGGTGCCGCCCGAACGCAGCTGTTTTCGAGTCGCCCGCCCGCCGGTTCCGCTTCCGCGGGCTCCGCGGCGCCGACCTCCGTTGCGCTTGAGACCCCCCCGGTCCTTGTCTCCGGCGGGTCGAACGACGGTTGGCCGCCTGGCGACGGGTCTGCCTGTTCTGGGGGGCCCGAGGAGGACTCTGCGGTCCTGTCCGCTGGGGGGGACGGAAGGGTCGGTGGGTTTGGGTCTTGGCCGCTGTTCGAGGGTTGGTCGGTGGTGAACTCTTCTCCATCCTTTGCGGAGTCCATGGGTTGGTTCGACTTTTGGCCATTGTTCGAAGGTTGGTCGGTTGTGGATTCTTCTCCATCCTTGGCGGACGCTCGGGCGGGTTGGTTCGCGTCTTGGCCACTGTCCGAAGAGTGGTCGGTGGCAGCTTCTTCTCTTTCCTCTGCCGTCTGTCCGACGGGTTGGTTCGAGTTTTGGCCATTGTTCGAAGGTTGGTCGGTTGTGGATTCTTCTCCATTTTTGGCGGACGCTCGGGCGGGTTGGTTCGCGTCTTGGCCACTGTCCGAAGTTTGGTCGATGACAGCTTCTTCTCTTTGCTCTGCCGTCTTCCCGGCCGGTTGGCTCGGGTCTTGGCCATTGTTCGAAGGTTGGTCGGTAGCAGCTTCTTCTCCTTCCTCTGCGGTCTTCCCGACAGGTTGGTTGGGGTCTTGGCCGTTGTTCGAAGATTGACTGCATGTTTCTCCGTCCTTTGCAGACACTCCAACGGGTTGGTCTTGCCCATTGTTCGAAGGTTGGTCGATGGCAGCTTCTTCTCCTTCCTTTGCCGTCTTTCCGACAGGTTGGTCCGGGTCTTGGCCATTGTTCGAAGATTGACTACATGTTTCTCCGTTCTTTGCGGACACTCCAACGGGTTGGTTCGGGTCTTGCCCATTGTTCGAAGGTTGGTCGACGGCAGATTCTTCTCCTTCTTCTGCCGTCTTTCCGACGGGTTGGTCCGAGTCTGGGCCACTGTTCGAAGGTTCGTCGGTGGCAAATTCTTCTTTATCCTCTACGACGCCGGGTTGTTTCGGGCACTCGGCTTCTTTGCCGGCCGGCCTGCCTTCGGCCGTGTCCGCGCCCACCGCGGCCGCGTCACGGGAATGCCGCGCTCGGTGCACATCGGTCGTGTCCGAACCGTCATTTTCACTCTGGCCAGTGCGCGCACCGCTGGCACCGGCGTCCGGCGCGTTGCTGGTCGGCACTTCGCCTCGAGCTTCGCGCACGTCGGAATCGTCGGGACGCAGGGCTTGGCCGCTCTTCAAGGATGGGACTGCGACACCTTCTACTGTGTCCGTCGGTGTGTCACGCCTAGCAGCAGCGTCACGTGGTTGAAGGATATCGGTCGTACTTGAACGGCCGTCAGCTTTGCTCACCTCATCGTCGGGCGCGTTCGGAACCGGAATGATGGTCACACTCAACTGGAGGCTTTCGTCACTCTGTACACCCGCCGTATCTTGGTTGCTGCTCGAGTCGTATCCACCAATCGCGCCGTCAACCGAGACTTCGACCTTTTTCGCAGCGGCGCCGGCGGGAGGCTGAGCGGCGCCCAGGTTCGCCGCGTCTTCGTTGCTTTCCGTGTCGCGGCTGATCGAGTACTCGGAAGCTTCTTCCTTCGACACATCCCTGCTGACGGCGTTGCCCTCTGAAGCGTGTTTTTGCGGAGGCGCGGAGGTGCCGTTCGGATGTTGCTCCAGGTCCACCTTCTGGTCGCCCGCCGCTTCGTCGAGGATGGCGGCCTCAGCGGGAACTCCTCCTTTTGCTTCGTCTCCACTGGTTGCGCTCGCGTCGCCCCTTCGTATCGCGGAGGCATCGATTGCGGTATCCAACTGGCGGCTTCGGGCACCTGAAGAACACGCCTCCTTTGCTTCAGCAACAGTCTGTTGTCCGCCTCGTTCTGAGACACTCGGCTCTTGCGGAGCATCGCGGGAGGTCGTCGCCTGAGCTTGCGATGAAGAAGAGGCCTCTCTTACGTCACGATCACTGCACCCTGAAGAACTCGGATCCTGCATTTCAACGGCATCTTGTGGTAATGCAGAAGAGGCCTCCTTTACGTCACGATCACTGCGCCCTGACACACTCGGATCCTGCATTTCCAGAGCATCTTGTGGTAACGCAGAAGAGGTCTCCTTTCCTTCACGATCACTGCACCCTAAAGCACTCGGATCCTGCATTTCAACGGCATCTTGTGGTAATGCAGAAGAGGCCTCCTTTACGTCACGATCACTGCGCCCTGAAGCACTCGCATCCTGCATTTCCAGAGCATCTTGTGGTAATGCAGAAGAGGTCTCCTTTCCTTCACGATCACTGCACCCTAAAGCACTCGGATCCTGCATTTCAACGGCATCTTGTGGTAATGCAGAAGAGGCCTCCTTTACTTCACGATCACTGCGCCCTGAAGCACTCGGATCCTGCATTTCCAGAGCATCTTGTGGTAACGCAGAAGAGGTCTCCTTTACTTCACGATCACTGCACCCTGAAGCACTCGGATCCTGCATTTCAACGGCATCTTGTGGTAATGCAGAAGAGGCCTCCTTTATGTCACGATCACTGCGCCCTGACACACTCGGATCCTGCATTTCCAGAGCATCTTGTGGTAATGCAGAAGAGGTCTCCTTTACTTTACGATCACTGCGCCCTGAAGCACTCGGATCCTGCATTTCCAGGGCATCTGGTGGTAATGCAGAAGAGGCCTCCTTTACTTCACGATCACTGCACCCTGAAGCACCCGGATCCTGCATTTCCAAGGCATCTTGTGGTAATGCAGAAGAGGTCTCCTTTACTTCACGATCACTGCGCACTGAAGCGCTCGGGTCCTGCCTTTCCGTGGCAGGGGTCGACGGTTCGTCGTCGTCTTCGACGCTTTGCCCCGTGTCACCGGTCACGTCGGTGTCGAGGGGCTCGGTCTCGGCAAGGGACCACTTGCGGACCGCCCCTTTGTACGTGGCAGCCGTCCCGCTCGACCGTGCCACAGAAGAGCGCGGTTGCTTGGAGGCCCCGTCCACGTCTTTGTCGGCTTGCTCGTCGGCGATCGACAAGCTGGTGATGCTGCCCGTCGTCTCGACCTTGCTGCGCATGCTCGACGCCTTCCCCAGGCCGCGCCGCTGAGGCTCCTCCACCATCACGGACGGCACGCGCGTGGCGTCCAGGAAGTCCCACTTGTCGCCGGCGGCGCCGGGGCCGCCGCCGACCACCGTTCGCTTGGGACCGTTGCCCGCCGGTCGCCCATAGACGCACTTCTTCCGGTGCACCGCCCACTGGGCGCGCTGGCACGTAGGGTCACAGTACAGAGCCTCCCGGCAGGGACAGCTCATTAGTGTGTCCGACGCTCTCCCGCAGTGCCCGCAAGACGGCGTCTCCTTAGGCTTCGCCGTGCTGCCCACGAAACTGACTGGCGCCGTCGGTTCTTGCTGCCGCTGCGGCGGCGGCTGCTGCGGCTGCTGGGCGGCGGTGGCGGAGCGGGCCCTGGCGCACTCCTTCTTGTGGACGGACCACCTCTGCCGCTGGCAGCCGGCATTGCAGTAGTACACGAGGTAGCATTGGCACTGGAGCAGCTCGTCGGACACCTTTTGGCAGCCGTCGCATGTGGGCATGGGTGCCCCGCCTCTCCCCCTTGCTCGGGGGGTAGGGCTCGCGCCTCCCAGAGGGTACCTGGTTGACAATGATTATGCTCTCTCTTCTCGCCGACTTGCAAACAGATGCGAATGTCCAACAACAAAATACTCGACGCGGGTGCTTTGACTCCGAATGGAAGGAAATATAGAGGTGGAGGAGCAAATACAATACGACCACAATCTGATTCGTTCTCCGCTTGCACCCACCCCAGGACTTTTGACCTGTTGTGTTTGTGTGTCTTGTCGTGTAGGGGTAGACTCGCATGACCTCACATCCGTTCAATTCGGTAGTTACAGCACTTGGGTTCGTTGTCTGGCAGCTGCGTCGAGCATTTCTTTCCAAGCTGGCGCTTATGTAAAACAACGAAGTTCAACCCAACCACGCGACGCGAGGTGTCACCATTCGTGCAGTTAATGCATTCGGGAATGCAGGTAGGCTGCAGGTACTACCGTGCATGAACCCTGCCTGAGACATGAAAGGCACCTCTACAGCAATCGCCTGGCTGACCGCTATGTATCCCCATGAAAGGCAACAGGATCTCTGCACCTCTTCAGAAATCGCCTGGCTGACCGTTATGTATCCCCATGAAAAGCACCTCTACAGCAATCGCCTGGCTGGCCGCTAGATTGTCCTACTTGGGCTCTGGCAACAACAACACCCAGCAAACGAGGGGGGTTGGGTCAGCGGAGTGACTTCTATCGACAGCAGCGAGCAACCGAGACGTCCAAAGGAAAAGGGGACACATATAATTTTGCTTACTCGAGCAAAGGCACGTACTCCGACGAGATGGGCTGGTCCCCACGAAGGCCCATCCCGCCCCCCTTTCTTTCTTTCTTTGATGTGCGCTTCTTTTTGCGCACGAGACAGCCGGAAAACCACAAAGAAAAATGTGACGGGGTGGATTGCGAAGCGGGGCCGGGTTCACGCAGGGGATCTTGTGGCCAGGGGTCAGCAAAGCGCAGCGTCCGTGCTCAGCTGCGGTCCTTCGCCACAGCCTCCTTTTTGTCTCAAGACACAAAAAAAAAAGGGGGAAATTTTATTCTTCGCTTTTTCTCACGAACGGGGGGGTCGGTCCTGCTTTTGGCTTTGTAGGTTCTCCCGACTCCCCAATTCGTGGTCAGCACAAACTCAAGAGGTCCAGTCAACTATTCCCTGCAGTATTGGCATACTTTCAAGAAAAAAAAAAAAGAAATGCAGCAGTTTAAGTTAGGGTCGGCCTTCCCGGGTTTTCGAAAAAATCTGGTGTCGCGGGCAAACCCAGATTTGAAGGAAAATGTATGAAAAAAGGTGGGGCCAGCCTCATGCGCCGCACTGTTACGCACAGCGCCCGCACTCACGGCACAAAGAGCTGGCTGTGCCCGCAACCTCGGGAAACCCCTGGAAGTAGAGCTCAAGAAATTCCTAACTTAAGCCTCCTGGAAAGCTGGATAAAGCAAGAAAGAAACGAGAACGGAGTCGAGAATGGGGCAGGGGGACAAAGGGGGGCAGGTGGGGAGGAATCAACGTCTTTTTTTTAACGCGTAGACTCGGTATGGATGGCTGCTGTTGATCCGCTCAGGTCTCACCAGAGATCGCAAAACCCCACCGGGGGGGGGGGGGGGGACAGTGTAGGGACTAACTTTTGCCGATCTGGATACGAGAACGAAAATCGGCCTTACCCCCCCAGTGCCCCACCCTACCCTACGCTACCCTATCCACAGTACAATTTGCCTTGGGCTGGGCGGCCAAATTCTCGTTGGTGAAATAACCGGCCCAAGAACATTTCCGGAGTTGGGGCTTGCACTGATAAACGAAGCAACGGACGATCAGCATCAACTGACCAAAGGTGATGGAAATGATAAGGCAAAAGTTTCAACTGACCAAAGGTGATGGAAATGAGAAGGCAAAAGTTTCTTGTTCTTCGCGTGTACAGGGTATAAACCTCTCTGGGGGGTATTAGCACTTTTTCATTGGCTTCGTTTTCTCTTTCAGAACAGTACAGATGTACTAATAAAAAAAAATTTCGAAAGTGCGTTTCTGGGGTGATTTGGGTCAAAAACCGTACACCGCGAGAGTAGGAGAAAATAGATTTTCGTTGACCGCACTACCCTGAGCCCAAATCCTGGACGTGGTTTCAGGTGGCAAATTTGGCAAGTGATCATGATCAGAAGGTCCTACTTGGGCGGTTCAGTTTCCTCACACATTGCATGTGGCTAACAAAAAAAAAAAAAACTTCTTGACCTCCACCGTGGAAACTAACTTAAAGTGTGACGGTACCTCACAGCAGGGTCGCCCAGCTCTACAGTGCAAATACCATAGGGTAGAGTAGGGTAGGGTAGGGGGGGGTCTGGCGTCTGGGAGGCCTGAAAACATACGAGAATTAGTCCAAACACTGGGGGGGGGATCAGTTCAATGTTGGGGAAACGAGGGAGAGCCTCTGATTCCTGCGAGAAAAAGATAAAATGCGGGTGCGGGTGTGAAGATGGCGCGGGGAAAAAGGCAAAGGGAAAGCGTTGACAGACTACGTAGCCAGGTTTGGTGACGGCAGGTCCCCTTTTTTCTCGTGATCAACGAACCTTTCCACGACGCTTCGACCAGGCGGGACATCGGGCATGACACAGTGGAGGGCCCAGAGAGTGGGGGGGGGGCGCGTTAATAAAGGTTGTCTCAGTAACTAGTGCAGGGCTGGACCATCGCGAATGGACGGAGCCGTGTTGCAACTGGCTGCTGGGACGTGCCTAGGGGCTGGGCGGCGCTGCAGAGCTGCACTCCCCGGCGCCACTTGGCAACAATCGTTAGCCGTGTCAATGAGCTACGGGTCAAAGGAAAACACGGCGCTTTGGAATACGCGATCGGGGGGGGGGGGCGAAAAAAGAGTGGACACAAAATAGACACCCACGCAATACAAAAAAGATATAAGGGCCCGTCAGACGACTCTTTACCTCCGGCAACCGAACCTGAGAGTGAACAGCAGCACTTCTTGTCGACGATCGCGTGCGCTGCAGGTACATACATTCTAGACTTTTTAGAGTGCAAGATTCTTTTTTTTTTTTTTTTTTTTTGAGAGACTCTTTTTCACTCCGTCTTCTGGCTGGCCGTGCAGGTCCCCCCATTGCCAGGCATCTTCGGGAGCAGTGTGACGCAGAAGTCTGACGCGCCTCCGTAATACAAAGAGATCGAGTCTAGCCGCCCACCCCCGTGGGAGGAGAAAAGAATCCGCCGCGCAACACGACTGATGAAGAGCAGAATAGAAGGCGGGAAACAAAAAAGAAAAAGAAAAAAAAGAAGAAATGTGAAAACGGGTTTTTTGCCTAGAGGGCTTTTCGTGTTATTTTGCAAATAAGAAAGAACGAAGCCCCCCCGCTCAGAACGCAACCGATAACCAGACCGGTAATGAGAACCTGGACTAGGCTTAGTCAGCACTTGCCACGGCGGCGAGGACAAAGCGCACGCGTTGGAGCGTGTGTAGCCTGAGCTCGCTAAGGAGAGAAGACAACAGCCCTCTGGTTGTGGCAGGTGAAAAAACAGTTGAAGTTGCAGCTCTTGACAGATGAACAGATTAGAAAAAAGAGGATATTCATTCTTCGCTTTTTCTCCGGGTCGGTTCTGCTTCAGAGCACGTTAGGTTCTCCGTCTCCTGCACTGGACGAAATGCACACAAGGAGCGCGCTTAGCACATTTTGTTGCCATCGATGTCGACAAAGTCAACGACGATCTTCTTGCCGTCAGCGAGAGTGAGGTTGGCGCCGAAGCAAGACAAAGTCTTCGTGATCTCGACGAACTCGAACTCCTTGATGGGGGAAAGCTCTTCCTTGGTCCACTCAGAATCGTCCATCTTGTGCAGCATTGCGCACACCATAAGCTCCATTTGAGGGTTCTTGTAGTTGTCACGCTTCTTGTGCACGTACACAACAGTGCTCGAGTCAGCTTCGGAGTTGCGGTCCTTGTGCACCTGTGTAGAAGTGAGGTTAACTTTTTTAACCCGGCGGAGGTCAACTGACCGGAGCTACCGGAGAGCGTGCTTACGTTGTGGTAACCTGATACACAACCTGATACGTTCGTGTGGTACGCTGATGAGTGTGTGTGTCGATTGTCTAATGAGCTTGAAGCCCCGCATGGGTGCTCAGTTCCGTGTGTGGGCGCCGCCCGATGCACACGGTGATTCGTTTGCCGGCAATAAAACCTGGGAAAAATATAATGCGTGTTTA
The DNA here is from genome assembly GCA_030068145.1 of Diplonema papillatum. NCBI lineage: Eukaryota > Euglenozoa > Diplonemea > Diplonemida > Diplonemidae > Diplonema > Diplonema papillatum. The sequence goes on from JAPJBO010000163.1 coordinate 140,412, forward strand.
TCCCAATCAAGAAGATGATCATTACTCGCACTCAAAGACGGGTAACTACCTGAGAGCGGGACGTATTCTCGCACCACAGACCCCAGAAACGTTGGCCAATTGCAATTGTGCGCACCGGAACTCACCTGCATCGGTTGCATGTAGAACGCTGCCAACTACTAATTCCTAGTATCAAGAAGGCTAAAGCGGCGGCGCTTTTTAGCGTTTCTGAAATAAACACTCAAGGGGCGGCCTTAAAGGAGAAACAAAGTGGGTCCATTTTGTTGAACGCTTACGCCCGCCCAGATTCACCAGTGTTTCGTGGGCTACAACACGTTTCTCCCCATTGAGATTTTCGCCAGTGGCAACCTCCTCAAGTATTTCCGACAAAGCAGGTGTTTATACAAAAGAAGAAGACTAGCCATACCCGAGTGCAGATCTCGTCCCATCCCCGGTAGACCACCAAGGCGACCTGACGTCCTGGGATGGCAGCGGTGATGACCTTCTTGCCGTCCTCTTCGAACTGCTTGATCGTCGGAGCCTTGTCTCCGTAGTGCGGAAGGCCGAAGTGTCCGAGAGTCAGCTCGTGTTCGAAGGCCATTCGCGATCTGTCGACTCTGATAACACCCCCCGGGATGACAATGTCGGCCAAGTCGATGATGTAGCCCACACCGTTGTTGGGCGGCTTCCGCATGATGGCCTGCCTGTAGATGACGTCGTTGATGACGCCGTTGTACACCATGGCTTGCGAGGTGGTGTAGGCAACCTTCTTCTCGGGCGCGTTCTTCAACGCCTGGCCGGTCAAGTAGAAGTTGATATCGTCGCCTCTGATGTCACGCGGGTCAAGACTCCTGTAGCTGTACTCCATCGACGTCCCGCCGTTCTCGTTGTGGTCCTCCCACGGGAAGTGGGTGCTGAAGATCAGCTTCGAGTAGTTGTGGTCGTCGTAGTACGTCTTTCCGGGCAGAATCTCGGCCGTTCCGGTCTTGCCGTGGTTAACCAGGATCAGACCCGGCTTCTCCAAGACCTCCTGTGTTGGTTTACGAGACAGTAATTCCTCTCAATATGCGATAAAGCTTGTGCAAAAAACGCTGATGGGAAATGTTTCTTCCTCTTCTTCCCAAGTTCTCATGAACGGATACCACAAAAAATTCAATCGGTCACGGGCTTTACGCCTCCAGCATGGTATAGAGTTTGCACAACAAACGCTGATTGAAAATGACTACACCCACCAATCACACTTGTAGCATGACAACTGCCTACTGTTGCATGACAATCATACTGTTGCGTGTCAAACGTACAGTCATATTGTGGCAGTCACGATCTTGTTGTAGATCAAGCGAACATTTTGTCTCATGCACAGACTATGTTTCTTTTTCTAACTAGCACGTTCACTCTCAACCTGATCCCAGGCGCATCGTGCACGTTGCATACCGTGTGCGACTTTTCGCCCAGCGCGGGCCAGAAGCCCTCGTTCTCCGGAGCCTGCCAGAACGGCGAGTCCTCGGGCAACGCGAGGCAGATGAACGGCAGGAACATGAGGAACGGGGAGCCCGGGCAGCTGTAGTTCTGGAGCATGTACTCCTTGTGGCCGTAGAAGCCCATCGCGGGCACGTCGTTGTGGAAGAAGTCCTCCCTGGTGACGAACTGCAGCAGCGAGCCGGAGCACAGCCTACGCGCGAACCCCGGGTCCAGCGGCTGGTCCCCCTGCAGCATGAACGACACCGGGAAGGCGCCGGAGATCCACGTGCGGTAGCAGATGCTCCGAGCCCACATGTTGGTGTACCCGTCCCTGCCGAAGAAGTTGGTGTACGACTTCATCATCTCATGCGCCGACTTCTCGATCGCGGCAGCGATCTCTGGGTAGTACTTGTCACCGAACGACCTGGCCCAGATGGTACCGTACACGACGAAGAGACTGATCGTGTAGTAGTTGTACGTCTGCTCCAGGTACCACCCGCCGCCGGAGTGGTACGACACGACCCAGAGAAGGTGGCTCTTGAGGAGCTCGTCGTCGATGTCGTAGCCGTTCTTCTTCAAAAACGAGAGCGTCGTGATGTTGAAGATGCGCCAGTTGTTCTGCGTCGTCCGGTGGTGGCCCCACTTCGAGATGGTCACCGCCATCTCGTCCTGCTGCTTCTTCGTGAAGTGCGGCCAGATCACGTCGGGAAGGAGCAGGAGCGTCTTGAACAGCCCTCCGAACTCGCACGTGAACTGGTACGTGGCATCGGGAAGCTCCTCAGGCAGAGGAAGCGAGTTCTTGTGTCCGGGGGTCAGCGCGTTGTACAGGTGCAGGCAGTAGTACTCGCGCAGCTTGATGCCCCTAATCTCAACATCCGGCTCGATGTGGATGAGCGGGGCGGCGACGGTGAGGGTCCTCTCCAGGCACTCCCACTCCAGCGAGCGCCATTTCCAGGCTGGGTCGTTCGGCTGCGGGTACGTCTTCGACCCTTCCACGGTCGGGAACGCGATGGGCGTGTCCATCGAGTCGACGTGCTTGAACGCCCGCTCCAGCAGGTACTTGGCCAGGTCGATGTAGTGCTTGCGGGTCATCCCGGTGAAGGGACTCTTCGCCGTATCGGGGTTCTCGACTTTGTACGCCATCGTGATTCCTTTTTGTCTCTTTTCCAGGTAAGGTGCTGTGCGTATGGGACTTCAAGTGGGTTCGTGTGCTGCGAATGAATACGCTCTTCCTCCAATCCCGAGGGACGATCAGTTTGGTGTCTTGCGAACATTGTTCCTCTCTTACCGGGTGCTCTCTCAATTCCCTTCTCAGCCAGTTTGCCCACTCTGCTGCTTTTGTCTTCCGTCTCTTGTACTTTTGTTCTTTTCAGAGCGAAAGTTCGCTTGAAACTACGGGATTTTAAAGTCTCCAGGCGACCTTCTTGTGTGCGCGCACTTCCTTCAAACCTGTTGTCTTCGTCTCGGTTTTAAGGCCACGGAGTTGAATCGAGTTGGATTCTTCAGACATGCCACCTGGTCCGGGCTCCTGGTAAGTTCCCCGAAACTCCCCGACACTTCCCCGAAACTCCCCGATACTCAGCCCGATTTTTATGGGAAAAAGTGGGGCTGCCGGTGGGTGGGCAGGTGTACAGGTTGGTAGTTGAGTGGACAGATGGGTGGATGGGGGTGGGCAGGTCGGTGGATGGATGAACAGGTGGGTAGTTGGGTAGACGGGTGGGTGGATGGGGTGAGGTGTGCAGGTAGGTGTGCTAGTGTGCTCGGACGCGGCTCTCTTGAGCCGTCCGTGTTCCTCCTCCTCCGATCCTCTTCCTTGGGCACCTCGACAGCTCGCAAGGCGTTTCTTAAGAACGTGCGAGAGAACTCGGATGCATCTACCAACTGTAGCTTGGACTCCTAGGCAGTTGTTGAGGCATACCCTGCAGCCTGCGGATTCGGAGGGCCTCAAGGCGAACCAGCAGTTGCTGGAAAACCTGCAGGGCCTGCTTGAGTCCTTGAACACAGTGAGGAGTGGAACAGGACGCGTCTTGTGCATGAGCGCAGTTTCAACCATCATCTGACTCTTCAGTACCACGAGTTTGCCATTCTTATGTCAAACTCTCCAATTCCCTCTTGGGTTTTGGTTTGGGCAAGAAGTATTCGCCATCTGACCACGCTGCAGCAGGCACGTGTAAACCGGGCAGACCCAGTCGTCCCCCATCTGGTCTCGAACGACGAGCACCGCTCCTGCACCCGAGTTTAGCCTTCAATGAATTGGAAGCCGCATCGGAAACAGTGGGTCAACCCGTCCCGGAATTTTGAATTCGTGCACCCGGTTGAAAGGAGTGTCCACTTTTTTGACTTCGGAGTCCACGTTCTATGTGGGGAGTTGTCGAGTACGGGAGGAACCGGAAATCTCCGGAAAGATGGTACCCGCATTCCAGCTCGTCCCGGGAAAGGTCAGTCGACGACCGTATGCAGGTGGGTGGAGGCCATGGGACTGCGAAGGCGTGACCACCCCATAAGGAGGACTCTCTATCTTGCGTTATCTCTCTGTCCCAGTCGCCATAGCAACCTTATCCTCGGCCAAGCATCATCCTGCAACCCTGCTTTCAGGATGGCCATCGTGCCTCTCATTTTGGTTATCAACCTTACTCCTCGCCCGAATTGCCGTCTTCGACCGTAACTGCCCCTGGTCCTGGTGGTTTGGGCTAGCATGCAAAGAGCCTGCGGCGATAATCTGCATCTGCTCTCTTTCATGACCTCTTCGTGCTACCTCTTCGTCACTGGCACTTTATCTTGCACCTCTGCCCGCCGCGGAGTGCACGTCTCTGTCTTCTGATGGTGAGTCCTTACACCGCCGCTTCGTTGCAGCGGCCGTCCTAGTGTCGTCGCCTTCTGCGGCGTTCTCGATGGCGGTGTTGGCGCCGGCATCCGCCGCTTCCCTTGTGGCGCTTTAAGCCGATGGTCACAGCTTGCGTCTCGACTTCGGTGTCGCTTCGGGCGTCCCCGGGGCGAAGGCCCGCGCTTCTGTCTCTTCGCCGCCGACTCTGCTGCAAGCATCCGTGGTGGTGGCCTGGGCACGCCTACCTCCATGCGCTGGGTCTCCGCCGCCCACTAAATTTACCCTCTTCTGCCCCTTCTTGCCGGAGGTGCCGTCTTCGAAGGCGTCCCACCAGCACGTCCAATCCTTTCCTCCCCACGTGGAAAATACGTCCATCCCCCAGACCTCATCATTGAAGGCGTGCCTGTTCGTCCCAGCTGCGACTCGAGCACGAGCATCGTCTCTGTACCCGCACGACCTCTGGTGGAACGGTTCCTGCTCTCCTTGCCGCGGATCCTGTCGCTACCTGTGTCAAACCGAGTCAATCTGTACCTCCCAGTCTGTCCTTCCTTCTCAGCCTCTATCTTCGTCTTCGGGGCATAGCCAAACACGGGACCGCTTTGCGCAAGGTAGGGCCATAATAGCGTAGCCCCCTCCCCACCTTCGCCAAGGCCGGCTGCAGGGAAAGTGGTCGCCACAAAGGAAATACCCCGAAACTCCCCGAATTTCCCCGAAACTCCCCGATATTTTCGTCAGGACCAGGTGGACATGTATTAGCAATGAAGTTACCATTGTTATCCAACTGGGCCCAAAAGGTACCTTCCCCGCGTAGATTGCCACCGATTTAATGAGCCGTGTGCAGACCCACTGTTAATCCATTTACTCTGAGACTTGCATGGCTTAATCCTTGAAACAAGCAGTATGCTAGCTCGGATCTGGAACGAGTCCATGGGAGAGGAACGGGTCTTGACTTTTGCGTTTTCATTGGCACATGACCGATTCATTTGCATTCCCAATCCATGTCTTTCGAGCGTGGTATGTCATGCATACTCATTGTAATCGGCATCCCTGCTTCCCTTTTCTTCATCTAACGGGAGTGAGGATAGTACGCTGCCATCGATCGGTTCGCCGCATCGGGGTCCTGCCACACAAAAGCGGAAGAACGGCAAGAGAACTGGGAACAGAAAGCCCGGCAGCCTCGTGTAGACTATCCACAGCAAGAACCCGAAAACAGAGACGGCGGGCGGCGGGTGGTAGCTGAGTGCAGGAGCATCGGCCAAGGGGCAGCTCCAGCGCATGAAGATGCAGCGAGCAATCTATTTTAAGCGCAACGCGTTTTTCCAATTGCTTGAACGCCCCTCCCCCCCCCCCCGACTGTAGTGGTCGAGGAAAGCATGGAGACTGCTACAGTAGTTCTGCACGAAACTTGGGCACGTGCCTTGTGGGGGGCAGGTGGGCCTGTGACCCGCTTTGACGCTTTGAGAACTCTGGGGTCCGGTATGCGTGCCCTTTAGGCGGGATACATGTCGGCTTCCTACTCATGGGGGACCAAGGCAGGCACTCTCACAACATGGGGCCAACAACCTATATATAATATTATAACACAAGCGCCACAGCGCATTCCTCTATGAAACTTTGCAACCGGCGAAAAACAGGTGGCTTTGCAACGAATATCACGCCAATGCTCAGGCCACGGGTGATTGCTGGTTGAGTCAAACTCAACAGAGTCTTCTTTCCCCGCTGACAGTTTCAGGCCCGTTCCCTTGACTGCTGGTTCGCCACATAGTAGGTAGGGGCAGATGTATCGCATTGGTCCATTCATGCACGTCTTAAACTAGAAGTCGAGACATTTGGCAACCTTACACAAAGAGTCATAGGTGCTCCCGCCGTTTACCCGCGCTTGCCTGATCTCTCAGGGTTGAATTCAGGGAACTGGGCAGAAGTCAGTCATTGTCTCATCTTCGCACCGCGCATGATAACGTCAGCCAGCACGGCACCTTCCTCTGAATGAAGCCCGGAGACCGGTGACGAAAGTGCAGCGCCCGCCCAGGGACTGAACGTCACCCGCCTCTGCGTTGCCGGTGGTGAGCACGGGCTGCGGACAGGCAGTCGATCCCGACGCGCCATTTCGCAGCGCCGGAGGTCTGCCAGCAGCAATTCCGCAAGCTTGGCGGGGGCATCCGGCCTCTCGCCAGACGAGGGGAAAAGGAACCGCTCCACAGGTGGCGACGACGACGCACCTGTCGAAGGCTCGTCATGGTCATGGATAGCCGCTTCATGCAAGCCGGTATCCAACAGCCGAGCGTCGGAAGGGTTGTTCGTTGGTGTAGGAGAAGCCAGTTCGGGGGAGTTGAAATGGCCGCCTAACAACTGGAGCCGCTGAACGTGTCGATGGAGTGCAGCTTCTTCGCATTGCAGATTGAGAGCTGTCGGGGCGTCTCTCGGACTTGTGCGAGCTGCTGGAGCACGACTTGCGCCGTGGTCCAGTGTAGATGTTCGCGGCAAGGGGGATGGCTGCAAGGCTAGGTGGCTGTTGGGTGCTTCAGGAACGAGGCTGTGAGCTGCTTGAGCACGACTTGCGCCATGGTTTGGTGTAGATGCTCGCGGCGAAGGGGACGGCTGCAAGGCTAGGTGGCTGTTGGGAGTTGCGGGAACGAGGCTGTGAACTGCTTGAGCCCGACTTGCGCCATGGTTTGGTGTGGATGCTGTTGTTGGTGCCTGGTGGCTGGAGCCGTCCGGAAGCTGCCGGCACTGGTTCGACGGCTGCGAGGTACGGTTGTTTGCGAGAGATGCGGGCGGGGAGGTGCCGGCCGCCTGCTGCAAAAGATTGCGCGGTGCCGACGACGGCGAACGTGCCTTCACACACGACGGGAATCCATCGCTCGCTGCGCTGCGGTCGTAGCTGTTGCTGTGCTCCCTGTCATTGTTGTGGCGGCTGCTGCCGCTGTGTTGGCAGCTGCGGTGCCTGCTGCTGCTGCTGCTGTGACTGCCGTGGCCGCTGTTCCTGTTGCGGTCATTGCGGTCCCCGTCGTTGTGGTGGTGGCTGTTGCCGCTGTGTTGGCTGCTGTGGTCTCTGTTGCTGGTGTGGTGGCTGCTGCCGCTGGGTTGGCAGCTGCGGTGCCTGCTGCTGTGGTCGCTGTGGCTGCTGTGACTGCCGTGGGGACTGTCGCTGTGGCTGTTCCTGTTGTGGTCCCTGTTGTTGTGGTGGTGGCTGCTGCCGCCGCTGTGTTGGCTGCCGTGGTGCCTGTTGCTGGTGTGTTCCGTGTCGTTGTTGTGGTGGCCGCTGCCGCTGTGCCGGCTGCCGTGGTCCCTGCTGTTGCTGCTGCGGCGACTGCCGCTGTGGCCGATCCTGATGCGGTCGCTGTTGCCGGCGTGGTACCTGTTGTTGTGGTCGGGGCTGCTGCCGCTGTGTTGCCTGCTGCGGTCCCTGCTGCTGCTGCTGCGGCGACTGCCGCTGTGGCCGTTCCTGTTGCGGTTGCTGTTGCTGTTGTCGGCGTGGTCCCTGTTGTTGTGGTCGCGGCTGCTGCCGCTGTGTTGCCTGCTGTGTTCACTGCTGCTGCTGCTGCTGCTGCCGTGGCCCCTGTCGCTGTGGCCGCTCCCGTTGTGGCCGCTGTCACCATCGGCGTCTTTGCAGCCGCCGGCGAGGCGGATCCTCTGTCCGGCGATCGCGTCCGAGGCCTCCTGTGCGGAGAGGGCAGAACCCTCCTCGGAACCCCCGCCGGGGGGCTGCGACTGGCTTTGATCCGCGTGGAACTCGCGCTCGTGCCGCCCGACGGCGTGCGAGAGCTGCTGGACGAGGTGCGCGTTTTCCTCGCGCTCGCTCTTCAGGTCCCGCAGCCGCTGCTGCAGCCCCTGCACGTGCAGCACGAAGCTGTGCAGCATCTCCCGCGCGGGATCCTCGCCGCCTCCGCTCATCGCGCGGTCATCGGACGCCCCGTTCGCAGCGTACCAACCTGGGACCGCGGCCGCAACGGCTTTTTGCGGGCTCATGGCGCTTCATCGTTGCATTCCCCCCGTTTCTCCTGTGAGCTACAGCAGGATTCTGTTTGTGCGCCACGTGGTACCACTTGTTTTCGGTAATTTCCACACAGTGCTGCCAATCGTGACTTTTTGATAATGACAACCGCGGTTGCTACCATAAGAAACAGTGTTTTGGCGGAGCTTCTGGGCTCTCCGGGTTGGTGTCAGCCCCTCTTCGGCCCGTCGGCCGCAACGGCTTGTGGCGGGCTCATGGCGCTTCATCGTTGCATTCCCGTTTCTCCTGTGAGCTACAGCAGAGCTTTGTCTGTGCGCACTGCGGAACTCACCTCCTTTGGAAGGCTTCGTGCAGTATGCTGCCGACCTTTTGGAGCCGGCATAACCTTTTGTACGTGGTGTTTGTTGGTAATTTTCCGCACGCTGCCAACCGTGACTCGTCAACTTGGATACACTCCAGTCCCAAGGCTACCAGCCTCGCCCCGTATCGGGGTCTGGCCAAACGCGGGCGAGAGCTGCTGAGCGTCCTCGCTGCGACTGCTTCCGAAAATCAACCCATGCCTTTGAAGTGTGAACCTCACGACTAGACGATTTTTTTGGAAATCGTCAGTCGCTCTCATTGAAGATCCATTGACCCTCCAATTTCATCAAACCTTGCGATTCAACTCCAGAAGATATACGATGCTCGTTCTCTCGGACCCAGAATTTCAAACAGAGCATCGATCGGGTTAAGTGATCTTTGCACCGCGACATTCTCGATTCGAACCGATTCCGCTTCCAGCTTTCGTTATGTGGATAAGGGCAGGTGATGTACTATATACGCAAGGGGCTGTACAGGGCTTCAAAGGGAAAGGCAACGAGACGCGATGGGCTGGCTTTGTTATGTGGATAAGGGCAGGGTTCAAAGAGAGAGAGCGAGATCGAAAAAAAAAAACGGCGAGAAACACATCAAAACAAGCCATAAGGGTGAAGAGGCTACCGCACTGACCTTACCCGAAGAAAAAAAAAGAAGGAGAAAGAGAAACAGAGTGTGTTCGCACACATGGTCTCTATGAAGGCCGACGATGGCAGTTCGTCGGCAGTGCGTGTGGAAGGCCGAGTGGACCTATTTTGGTGCGAACACGCAACGGCAGAAACACAAGCCGTACCCCTACCGACGGGGCAAGTAAAGTACGAAGCGAAAGAATGAAAGCGAGACTAAGTAATGCTGCCCGGCGTACCATGCCCCCCTCACCCTCCCCCCTGAACCCCGTAAGAAAACAAAAGTAAAACAAGAGAGAACGAAAGCAAAAAAAGACAGGTTCGGGTCACGGGGGCCTGTCTTCGTTCATGATAGTGTCGCACCCCCCCTTTCCGCACACAGGCGCGCGTGTGCTCAGGTTTCTACAAAATAGAAAGGAACAGCCGAGTCGCTGGAAACAGAACAGGGGGTTATTCTTCGCGAAATGAACCTATTATTCAGTTCGACAACTACTCCGCCTTGAGTCTACCGGCACTGGCTGTTGCTGCATATACTTCAAATCACCGCTACTACAACCATTCCCTTCTGCGTCGTTCAGGAAGCAAGTGTTGCTGAAGTCTTGAGTATTCCGAGCGTGTTTATTCTTCCTTCGCCCGAAGAAAATGGAAAGGATTGCAGTGAGCCAGAGAAGCACTCTTTTAGCTGCACAACTCTTGGCGGCGGTGCATTCACCGGACAATGTCGCCCGCATCCTCGGATGCATGCGGAAAAGCCATAGAGAGTGTCAGTGTGTCCTCAGCCTGGCCATACCCGTAGGAGCTGACCAGTCATTCTTTTCTGCGCTCGACGACGCCGCGTCTTGTTGTGTCAGCGTTTCACCTGTCATTATTATCATGGCCTCGGTCGGTGCTCAGGGTGGGCTTATCTCGATTGGACACATTAGGATGACGTTTTGACTTAGTGGGGGGGGGGGGGGGGGTGGGGGGGGTAGATACTCCCAAATGTTGACTTATTCGGATTCTGATACAAAGGCACGCCCTGCAGCTGAACATGGGCTCTCGGGGTCCGCAATCGGTCCCGGAACTCGTGTACCACCCTGGCAGTACCCAAAATGGCCCCCATACCCCCCCAGGAATGATGAAAGATTGAGCTCAGGAGGGGACGGCAGGACGATCAGCGAAGCCCTGTAGAGAGCAATACTGGTGCGAAAATGTGGTGCAGGAACAGTGCTAGATCCGCAAACACCTTGACACCATCTATACCACAAACCCGGGTTTGCGGGCTTGCCTGCCAAGAATGATCTGATAGATCTTCCCTGACAAAGTGGGCAGAGAAAATACTCCGCCCAGTTGCTGTGCATAGAGAAACTCTGTTCCATACTCCAAGATGGATATGCGGAATACTTCGAGGTGCGGCACCATTCATTGCTCGTTAGAGGTTTTCCGACCGTTATGTGGCGATGGACAACCGCGCGAGCCAGCAAGTTTGTGCAGCGCTGTGCTAAAGAGCGAGAAGAAGTCGTATCAAAGTTGTCAGCGGACAACTAAACTCTCTGTCAGTTGTGCCCTTGCCCCGTGATGCGCATGCACGGCGTGTCGTGCGCGTGCACACGCCGTGCGGCCGGGCGCACTTTTCGCGGCGATAGGTAGTGGAAGGGGACCCGTGGCCAAGGCAGTCAAGGAGGGGACGTCGGTCGGCTGCATTTTTGCAGTGGGCTCACCCCGTTTCCCAAAGAAGTCACTTCCCTTGTGGTCTGGGTTCCTTTTTCAACATGTCTTCCGGTCCCTTCGGTCGGCAAATGCGACAAAATCCAAAAATGTGGAAATTCAGGAATAAAGTCAACGTTTGGTTTTGGCCTTTTTTATGGTATTTTGTCCACTTTTCAAAGGTGTTCTGGCGTTATTCCAGTAAAAACCCCATTTTTCTACCTCTCCGGTCAACGTGAGGCGCATGTAGCACATGCACACCCCATTTTCACCTCCAGATGCAGTAGTTAGAGGTGAAAAAATCCAAAAAATGGGAAAAGTATCTACCCCCCCTAGGGCTATGATGGCAAGTAAACGGAAACGTTTCCCGTTTCCGTTTCCGTTTCCGTTTCCATACTTTCAAGGAAACGGCGTTTCCTTAATTGGGAAACGGCTGCTGTGTGTAAGGTGACCACACCTCGGATGGGCGGGGGGAAATTTTTTTAGGGGTATTTCCCAACGAGCCAGCAAAACAAACTTATCTGTGCAAACGGTGCTGTCTCCGAAGTAGTCCCGAACTGCGCGGTCCTTCGTAGTGGTGGCAACCAAGCACTCAGAGAGCTGGGCCTGGGGACCTCCCCGTAAAGTTTCTCGACAAGGTTCGTATGCGCGACAGTCTTTTCGGTTTTGGCTGCAAGTTGACACACCCTGAGCAGCCTCAGAAGCTGGAGTTAAAGCTGGAGATAAAAAAGCGGGTGTCACACCCGCTTTTCGGGTGTGACTCGGGCACCCTCTTTAGCTCCAACTTCTGGGGCTGGACCTCACCGTGTAGTATTCCCTGGTGGTGCTAGCGTGGTTTGTGGGTAGCCTGCAAAACCAAGGAGCCGTTTCCGTTTCCGTTTCCGTTTCCATGTTTTGGAAAAAACGGATGGAAACGCGTTTACTTGCCAACATAGCCCTAGGGGGGGGGGGGGTAGGTGCCTCAGGTTTCTGGCGAGGAACTTTGTACCCTGAAGAAAAGCTGTCTCGCGAAAAGTCAAGGCCCGGTCTGAGGCTTAACCCCTTACCGACCAGCGACCTCCACAGGGGTCGTCAAATAGCCCATTTCTTAGATATGCCGGAAGGTTGGGATAGGTGTGTCGAAAACAGCTTTCAAGGGTGGGAATGAAAAGATATGCGGCGTATCTCTTTATTCCCGTCCTTGAACCTCGAAAATTATCGCTCCCCCCTCGAGAAGTCGACAAGGTGCCAGCCTGGCATGACCAGGATTTAAACCCAAACCCCCGGAAAAAAGTCGCGGGTGCCCGGTCGGAAAGGGGGTTAAACGCCAGCAACTTTTACGTGCTTTCTCCTCGGTGGTACGCGGAAAGGAAAAAAAAAAAAAAAAAACGAGACTCAAAAAAAGAACAAAAAACGGCTGCTGTGGTGCCCTCTCAGCGGTCATCTCGAAGCACGTTTTGGGCCTCGCGCCCACCGGGCGGGGGTGTTTCGTCCCGGCACGCTGCAAAAGGAAGGAAAACAGATAGAAAAGATAGTGATTCGTCTACGCTGACTGCCTGCTGGGAGAGATTTGGAGGGCGGCGGGGCTGGGAGGGGGCGGAGGAGAGCCGTCGTGAGCGACGCAGGAATTGAGAATGTGCAACCTTTGTACGTCCCGGGGGGAGGCGTGCTGAGGACAGGTGCTTCGTACTACCCGTCCCCCCGTGGCATTCCGTACCACTTGGAGCTGGGGCACCTGTCCCCTGAAACTGCGTTGCAGCGCGCCTGCCGCTGTCCATCGCGCTGGTACTAACCTCACACTATGACGGGTGGTCAGGCTCGCTGACAAGTGCAGAGCGCCTTCCGCGAGAGCTCATGCAGGCAGATACCGAAAGGCATCTAAAAGCCAAGGGCTCTGCGGAAACTCAAGAGGTCCAGCTGGTCCCGAAAAAGAAAGACGAAAAATCAGAGCTCGTCACTCGCACAACCGCGGCTGATACAAAACTAATGATGATGATGATGGTGTGAAGAGAGAGTTGTTTTCGTTGAACGCAGTGCCTGATCGTTTTTTACGTAAAGCTGGATTCAGGACGCAAGTGAAAACGCTACGGTTTGCGGCGACGAGCTTCCCATTTCCTCCAACATTTCATATTTGGTAAAAAGAAAACTAAAGCATAAGATGCACGCAGCTCCGTTTCGTGTGGGGGGTGAGCTGGAAGCTGCCCAGGTGATAAAGTGCCTCGAAGCCGCGCTGGGAAAATATTCGTTTTCATCGGAACGACTGCAAAGCGGGATGGGGTGCTTTCACCAAAGCATGGTTGTATCCTATCCGAAGGCAGCACCTGGATCCGTCCGGGACTGATCTGGGGGGGGAAATAAAGAAGGGAGTGCAAGACCCCCATTTTGCGCGCCCGGAATTAGTTTCATGTGGGGGAAATCCTAGTTTAATGTTAAACAAAGCAGTGCAGTCTGCCTTTCAGGCGGCTGTTCGTAGCTCGTCACAGCTTGGACCACCCGTGCCCCCAGAGCACGGGCGAATCTGTCAACGAGGCCCCTGCAATCGAGCCTTCGTGGAGGGGAGAGGAGAAAGAGCACACGTCAGCCGTCAGCTGGAGCAAAGAGCCCGACAAAGTGAGCCCATCGGGAGCTCTGTGGGGTTTGCAGAGGATGCCCCCCTCCCCCCCCTTTCCACATATTGGGGCTGTTTGCGCATGGCCTCCTTCTCTGGACCTTTGGGGCGTGGGTGACTCGTTCCCGTACTTAACCCTATTCCGGCGAGCCGGACATAATACGCCCGGTTTAATCGGGGTTCTTGTCCTCTGGTGCTCAGGAAGTGCGCCGATGGCATCAAAAATTCCAAAACATACGGAATGGAACGACTTGTGACGTATCTTTCCATCGCCGCTATTGAAGGCAAAATAGTCGTCACCTAAGTGACGTATCTTTCCATCGCCGCTATTGAAGGCAAAATAGTCGTCACCTATGACGGTTAGAAAATAGACCCTAGGTATCAGTGGGTATGCCCGTGTCGACCCTGTCACAGAAAACGCAGAATCAATCTGTAGGCGCCCAGTCGGAATAGGGTTAACCAATGCTCGGCAAAAAATATGCCTTCGCTCTTTCGCTATCCTTTCAAAAACAGTTGCGTTGACGCATCCACACGTTTTCACTTGGTATTTTCGAGTTAGGGATCTCCACGTGAAGCACGGACATGTAAACTGTGACAGTGACATGATCTTCAGTTTGGCTACATTGCAATGTCTCGAAAAAGAAAGTGCGCGAAGTGCGTACTTACTTTTCTTCCATTTCCGATCACCTTGCGCAAGCATTTCTTGTTCACTGATCCATGTGGCTAGTCCACCTTTACAAGGCACCCACGTTCCGACAACAATCCCGTATTTTTCTTCTCTTCACGGGGGCAACGTCCGCTGCTGCTGTTGCTGCTGCGGAGGCTGGGGGAGGGCGTGTTGGGGCACGATGGGGCTCACTGGATCCTTGTCGTGCTGCTGCTGGGGGGGCTGGGGTACACATCGGTTGAGAAGACCTTGACCCGAGGCTTGGCCTTGGCCGGGGGTTTGGCCTTGCTGGCCTGGGGCTTGGCTTTGCGAGCCTAGGGAAGGAGGAGGGCTGTTGCGTTCTTGGCTGAATGGATTCGACGCGCCAGGTGCTGACTGCATGGGGGGCGGTGCCCTCCCAATGGTCCCCACCGACTGCGTCGAGAGCCTGGGTGGCCCTTCGGGCGCCTGGCGCTGGGCGGACGAGGGCTGCTGCTGTTGAAGCTGCTGCGGCTGCTGCTGGTGCTGCTGGTGCTGGTGCTGTTGTTGTGGCTGCTGGTGGTGCTGCTGCTGGTGCTGCTGGTGGTGCTGCTGCTGGTGCTGGTGCTGCTGGTGCTGTTGCGGGTGTTGTTGCTGTTGCTGTTGCTGTTGCGGCGGCGGCTGCTGCTGCTGGTGTTGCTGCGAGTGCTGGTAGCCCATGGTGCTCGACATGCCGCTGAGCGGTCCGACCATCCGACTTTGGGACTGCTGGGGGGGTTGGCCGGAGGACTGCGGCGCGGGAGGGTTTGTAGGGCTCGACATCTGCCTCGGCATCTGCTGCAGCGGCGGCATCTGACCTTGCTGGTGCTGCTGCTGCTGCTGCTGGTGGTGCTGGTGCTGGTGGTGTTGGTGCTGCGGGGGATGCTGGTGCTGGTGGTGCATCGGCGGCTGCTGCGCCGGGCGCGAGGGCATGATCTGCTGGCTGCCCTGCGAGGAGTGCATGGGGTGCGACCCTGGCGCAAGCCCATATCCCCTCAAACCCCCTCCAATAGGCGGCTGCTGCTGCTGCTGCGAAGGTTGCTGCTGCTGCTGCTGCTGGGCGGCCTGCTGCTGCTGCTGCTGCTGCTGCGCGGCCTGCTGCCGTTGCTGGGACAGGCCGGCCCCGGAACCGGACCCGATCAATCCTTGCATGGGCCCTTGGCCCGGCCCCGAACTCGGCTCAGTAAGGCGGCCGGTGCCGGGCGGAATCGCACTCGTGCTCGGCATGCCTTGCCTGTGGGGCGGCACCTGTGACATCGAGTGCTGCTGGCTCATGGGCGGCGGCGCGCCGGATCGCTGCATGTACTGTAGGTTTTGCATAAATGGTCATGGTGCCACGTCACACGTGCTTGATCGGTCGGGTTTAAACGAAGGCTGTGGCACAATATATGAGACGATGCCAAACCCCCCCCCCCCCCCCCCTTTGCACTAATAAAATATTTTTTGACGTCACTCCATACTGGCCCCGAACCCCCATCTGTGTGGCCCAAAACGGGTCCCAAACGGTTTTTGACGGGCTGAGTCGAGGTAAAGGGGTCTCTGAAGGCCCACGAATGGGCCCAGGTGGGCCCAGGTGGGCCGCGGAGCGGGCTCTCAGTGCGAGGGGGTGTGCCCCCAAAATGGGGTCATTTTCAAAGCCTCGCCACTACTCAAGCTAGTCAAACACCTTCTGGCCTCCAGCGGGAAACCCAGACTACACAACGACAAGATCGGCTGTGTTCCGCTGTAGATAGCCACCAGCGGGTCCTCTTGAAGCCGAAGAGTGTTCTCAGGGGTCACAGATAGCCCTACTTGGCCACCCCGCCTGCAGCGCCTGCAGTGGGCAGGCACACATTGTAAATAGAGTGGGTGCAGCAGGTGCACCCTGCCTTTACCAGCAGTACTAATTAAGAATACAGGTTGACCCAGGAAAACGGAAACTAAGAGAGGGGAAAATGCCAAAGATCACGGGTCTGGAGTTCGTGGAGTCATCGGTGCGAGCAATGCAGAAGTTATCGCCGTTTCATGAGGAAACAAGACGTGGTCAGTCCATGCAGAGACGACTCGTAGCCAGCAGGACCTTTTGTGAAAAGGTCTCTGGTGACGACCTGATCGGTTTCTTTCTCGCCCTAATGACAGAGGAGGAGAAGGTTGACATCTGGAAGCGCCTTTCTGGTAGGCTTTCAGAAGCCTTCAACAGCCTTGACGACGAGGCGAGCCGGCGACGCATCGTGAGCGGTTTGGACTGGGCACGTGCCCGGTACAGGGCTGTTGGAATGGTCGTGGGTGACAATCTCTGGAAGAACCGGGGAAAGGCTGCCGAGATTGGCGTTGGCGGGAGGCCCACAGTTGTCACACCAGAGATGCGTGAAAAGGTATCTCAGGAGCATGACCAATTCTCCACGCCAACATCAAGGGTACTGAAGAGGCTTTCAAAAGAAGAAGAAGAAGAGCCTGTCACGGCACACAACCTCTTGGTACCGTACCGTCTTGTGTACGACGAGAGCGACCTGCAGGATGAGGTGTCGTACACTACGTACCGGCGCATGCGGAATCCGAAGTTTCAGCATCTGTCCCGACGAACTGACGTGTGTGACATCTGCGATGCGGGGGAGACCGTCAAATCTCAGATGCGGCGATACATTGACGCGAACCGCCAGCACCTGACCTCAGCGCATTGGTACAACGCCAACAACCCGATGTTCCTCACCGCTTGCCTGTATGAGAAGATGATCCCGGAACGGGTAAGAAAGTGCATGAGCGGCTTCTTGCACCAGCTCATGGAGGTCCAACACCACACGACCAGTGCAGAACGACAACGGAGCGCCTACAGAGCGCACTACACATCACCACCCGCCGGGACTGTGGTAGTCACTGTCGACTTCAAGCAGAAGGGAAGGCTGCCCATGTTGAAGCAGGAGCCCGGAAAGCTCTTTTACAGCCAGGGTGCCTTCTCACTGCTCGGTTTCGGCCTACACTGGACCGAAGATGTAGTTGTCAGGCGGCACCATGTGGATGTGCTTCTTCGCACGCATAATCAGGACTCCATGGTATTCGTGCGTGCTTACGAATTGGTCAAGAACCGCCTCCCGCAGGACCGCAAGGTCATCTTTTGGATGGACTCTGGTCGGCACTTCCGATCGGTGCTTTCTGTTAGTCGTCTCCTGCTAGATCCTGACACACAGTCCATCAACTTTTTTGTTGGAGGGCACGGAAAGAATGACCGGGACCAGCACTTCGGAGCCATCAGCAGGAAACTGGAGATGGTGTCCAAGTCCACAGACATTCTGAACCTCGGGCAAGTTAAAAAAGCCATCGAACAGATCCGAAACACAACGGCGCCCAAGCTTTGCCTTCGCAGCCAGGTTGCTGAATTTGAGGTGCTCGACATACCGAACCTCATGATGATTTCTTCTTTCGAGCGAGACCCCCTGACAGGTGCCTTATCGGTACACGAGCACTCTGGCGACAATGGCTTTCTGCTCAAAAAGCGAGTCCACGTCATAAAGTTCAAGTTTGTTGCCAAGGTTTCGGACAAACTGCCACTGGGCGAGTCAGATACTGACTGCTCAAGGTGTTCAGACGACATTGGCTCAAGTGCTTCCAGTGATGAACAGGAGACCGTGGCCGAGAAGATGCAGAAAAAGAGGACAAAGAAGAAAGAGATGTTTGCCAAGATGGCAGACCAGGAAATAAAAAACAGGGCCCGGGGAAAACATCCACCCAAGGAGAAGCCATCAGCAAAAGCCCAGGCCAAACCGCGTCCAAAGACATCCAAGTCCAGTGAACGGAGTTCAGATGCAGCCCCTCCAAGCAAGCGTCAGAAAAAGTGAAGTCGCCATCTCCACCTCTTGGTTCTTTTGCATTTTTCCACCTTATATTCTGCGTTTTCCTGGTAAGCACTGTGTTCTCAAAAGCGGGTGAAGCCGGATTCTAGGCAGGGCGCACTTGCACACCGCACATTCTAAGCGTGTGCCTGCCCACTGCTGGCGCTGCGCACATGGGGCTAACTGTGACCCCCGAGAGCATTCTTCGGCTTCAAGAGGACCCGCTGGTGGCTATCTACGGCGGAACACAGCCGATCTTGTCGTTTTGAAGTCTGGGTTTCCCGCTGGAGGCCAGAAAGTGTTTGACTAGCTTGAGTAGTGGCGAGGCCCGAAAATGACCCCATTTTGGGGACTCTCCCCCTCGCGCTCCAGGGGCCTACCTGGGCCCACCTGGGCCTATTCGTGGGCCTTCAGAGACCCCTTTACCTCGACTCAGCCCGCCAAAAACCGTTTGGGAACCGTTTTGGGCCACACAGGTGGGGGTTCGGGGCCAGTATGGGGTGACATCAAAAAAAGTTTTATTAGTGCAAAGGGGGGGGGGGGGGGGGGGGGGTTCGTTTACTTTTGGAAGGTTCGTTTCTAGTTTTGGAATCGGTTCGTTTACTTTTGGAAACTTCGTTTCTAGTTTTGGAATCGGTTCGTTTACTTTTGGAATCGGTTCGTTTACTTTTGGAATCGGTTCGTTTACTTTTGGAATCGGTTCGTTTACTTTTGGAAACTTCGTTTCTAGTTTTGGAATCGGTTCGTTTACTTTTGGAATCGGTTCGTTTACTTTTGGAATCGCTTCGTTTACTTTTGGAAGTGGTTCGTTTACTTTTTCGAAAAGTTACGAACCACTTCCAAAACTAGAAACGAACCGATTCCAAAACTAGAAACGAACCTCTTCCAAAACTAAAACGAGATCGGCCGAAATTCCAAGGGAATCGTGTCAAAAATCGACTGCGACCACCAGAAACGAACCTTTCCAAAACTAGAAACGAACCTTCCAAAACTAGAAACGAACCTTCCAAAACTAGAAGCGAACCTTCCAAGACTAGAAACGAACCTGCGAAGAGGGTCGAAAGAGTTCCCCCCAAAAAAAAGACGCCAGATACGCAAACTCTTTCGAACGCTGCACACGGGTATCCTTCAAGTGACCTCTAACTATCTGTTGCATACGCGTATCCGGATCTGAAAGCCGAAGACTTCGTAACACTTTACCGCAACCGAAGTCGCGAACCGGGTTCGGCTTGCACTGCAAAAGCAGCATAATCGTGTCTTGCGCCCGAGCGCGGAAATCCGCCACCCGCCATTCGGCTAGAGTGCAAGAACACAATTGCGAAGCGTACTACAAACGGATAGTGTTACAAAGGCGAACGAATCATGCGAGAACCTATGGAGGGGCCCCTCGACAGCTTTCAGAACACGGCATAGTAAGTCAAGAGTCGGATAAGCGTGTGCACATTCTACTCCCGTTTGATCTGCATTTTCCACCTTTGCCCCCCTTTCTTTGATCTGCTGTGTGTATTTGCGGACAATTTTATGTCATCCGGTTATCGTGTATGCTAATAGCCGCTAGGATAGAAAGAATTTAGTTAGTTATAAGAATGCAGTGTTAATAGTCTAAAATAGCTACAATGCTTGTTTCGATCCAGTACACAACCAGCTAGCATCCATCAGAAATATTCCTCCGACCCAGGGTCACTCAACAGCTCGCAACGGCCTTGCAGCATGCGCCCAGGCCTTGTGACCCTGGGTGGCGTTTTCCCCCTTTTTTTTGTGTTTCCGGCGACGTTCGCTCAGTCGGAAACACAATTTTTTTTTAGACTTTTTTTTGAGAGGCCAGCCGGGGTTTTTAAGGGGGTTGGCCCCGGCTGCTGCGAGGGAGGTGAAGGGTGCCGGTGATGGAATGTTGATGACGGAGCTGATAGGAGATGGAGGGGTGGGGGACTGAAGTTCGGACGACGACTGGGTGCCCACGCGTATGCACTACTTCGGCAGTTTCTTCAAAGCGGCTCTTTCGACTGGTCCCGGTGGTTTTAAGGGGCTGCTGCGAGGGAGGTGAAGGGTGCTGATGATGGAATGTTGATGACGGAGCTGATAGGAGATGGAGGGGTGGGGGACTGAAGTTCGGACGACGACTGGGTGCCCACGCGTATGCACTACTTCGGCAGTTTCTTCAAAGCGGCTCTTTCGACTGGTCCCGGTGGTTTTAAGGAGGTTGGCCCCGGCTGCTACGAGGATCTCGGCTTCTTTGACTGCTTTGAGTGCGGCTTCGAGCTCTTTGCTGGTGGCTTCTTTTGCGACGGCCTACCCCGTTTTGTGCCAACAACTGACGGCGGTGCGGACGACGATGCGGACGATGCGGACGACGATGCGGACGACGATGTGGACGACAATGTGGACGAAAATACAGAAGGCTTTGAGTGCGGCTTCTTTGCGGGTGGCTTCTTTTGCGACGGCTTACACCGTTTTGTGCCAACAACTGACGGCGGTGCGGACGACGATGCGGACGACGATACAGAAGCTCGACGGGATGTTGCGGGTTTCGCGGCCCCCTTTTTTCCTTTCGCTGAGGGTTTCGCGGGCTTTGCTCGTGCTCTTTTCGATGATGGTTTAGCAGGTGCTGCGGTGTCAGCAGCCACATAAATTCGAGCGAACGCAGAGACTTCTCGGAAGACGTCTGGGAGTTCGCGCATCAGACTTGATCCTTGCATCGCCGCAGCCATGTGCTCTGCAATCGAGATGAGTGCCGCGCGAGGAGGACGCCCTGTCTCCCCTCTCATCACGGAGACTACGCACACGCAACCTGCGCAAGTCTCGTCGAAGGCGGTAGGGCTGCACGTACAGCTCCTGTGCCCAGTCGAGGAGTATGCCACGGCATACTCCTTATGTTATTTTGGCCAAAATGGCCAAAATCCGGCAAAAATGGCCAAAATCTGGCAAAAATGGCCAAAATCTGGAAAATTTGGCCAAGATGGCCAAAATCCGGCAAAAATGGCCAAAATCTGGAACATTTGGCAAAATGGCCAAAATCTGGAAAATTTGGCAAAAATGGCCAAAATCCGGCAAAAATGGCCAAAATCTGGAAAATTTGGCAAAAATTGGCCAAAATCTGGAAAATTTGGCCAAGATGGCCAAAATCCGGCAAAAATGGCCAAAATCTGGAACATTTGGCAAAAATGGCCAAAATCCGGCAAAAATGGCCAAAATCTGGAAAATTTGGCAAAAATGGCCAAAATCTGGAAAATTTGGCCAAGATGGCCAAAATCCGGCAAAAATGGCCAAAATCTGGAACATTTGGCAAAATGGCCAAAATCTGGAAAATTTGGCAAAAATGGCCAAAATCCGGCAAAAATGGCCAAAATCTGGAAAATTTGGCAAAAAATGGCCAAAATCTGGCAAATATGGCCAAAATCTGAAAAGTATGGAAATTGTGGAAAACTGTGGTAACTCCTGCAAAAACAGCCAAAAGTGAACGAACCGATTCCAAAAGTAAACGAACCGATTCCAAAAGTAAACGAACCGATTCCAAAAGTAAACGAACCGATTCCAAAACTAGAAACGAAGTTTCCAAAAGTAAACGAACCGATTCCAAAAGTAAACGAACCGATTCCAAAAGTAAACGAACCGATTCCAAAAGTAAACGAGCCGATTCCAAAACTAGAAACGAACCGGTTCCAAAAGTAAACGAACCGGTTCCAAAAGTAAACGAGCCACCCAAAACTAGAAACGAACCTTCCAAAACTAGTTTCGAACGTTCCAAAAGTAAACGAAGCACTCCCCAAGCTAAATCAGCCCAAAAAGAGCCCAGAAACGAACCGATTCCAAAACTAGAAACGAAGTTTCCAAAAGTAAACGAACCGGTTCCAAAACTAGAAACGAACCGATTCCAAAACTAGAAACGAACCGATTCCAAAAGTAAACGAAGCGGACCCGGGGGGGGGGGGGGGGTTTTGGCATCGTACCATATGTGTGGCATAATGGTGTGATCCAAACCCTGTCCACAAACCCGGCACAAACCCGGCAATACCTGAATCTAATCACACCACATAACAACACACGGTGAGGTCCAGCCTCAGAAGCTGGAGTTAAAAAAGGTGTTCCCGAGTCACACCCGAAATGCGGGTGTGCTCACAACCAAAACTCGTGTAAATCCACATTCCCGAGATGCGGGTGACACTCGCTGTTTTAACGCCAGCTTCTGAGGCTGGACTACCGTCCGTGGTACATGTTCACCCAGCACAGGCAGCACTGAGCCGGTCCATCCCCTTGCTGATAGACTGCTGATACGTGATAGCCTACGATAGTTGAGGTTAGAATGCAAGATATCTGGTAGCGATGGCCTGCATTAGCCACCGGATGACTATCTCTTCGGTCGTATCGTGTCGTGCTTCTGGCGTTCGCACTCATTTGAATCATCGTCTTCGCGCGGTTGCTTTGCGACTCTTCCCTTCCTTGCCGGTTTGCATGCTCCTGCGGCCTTTGCCTTCGCTTTTACGGGCGGCGCTGGGCACTTCTTCTTCCGTTGGGGGGTCGTCGTCTCTCGTCTTCGCTTTACCGGCGCTGATGCCTTCCTTGCTGGTGACGGCGTAATTGGCGGGGCCGGGACTCCCTGCCGTTTGTGCCAGCTGCAGCACTCTGCGACCGTCACGCACGTCGCGCAGATCGTCATCCGGTGCTTCTCGCAGAACTTGACGGCAAGCCCGCCCTCACTCCCGTGGTGGTTTTCGCAGCACCACACCACCGTTCTCTTGCTCCGTTTGCAGGGCGCGCACTCCACCTTCTGGCGCACTTTGCACTCTCTCGCCCATGGTGCACTTTGCACACCCTCTCGCCCATGGTGCACTTGGTATACCCTCTCGCCTGGTGCACTTTGCACACCCTCTCGCCCATGGTGCACTTTGCACACCCTCTCGCCCCTGGTGCACTTTGCACACCCTCTCGCCCATGGTGCACTTTGCACACCCTCTCGCCACTGGTGCACTTTGCACACCCTCTCGCCCATGGTGCACTTTGCACACCCTCTCGCCCCTGGTGCACTTTGCACACCCTCTCGCCACCGGTGCACTTTGCACACCCTCTCGCCCATGGTGCACTTTGCACCCTCTCACCACTGGTGCACTTTGCACACCCTCTCGCCCATGGTGCACTTTGCACACCCTCTCGCCCATGGTGCACTTTGCACACCCTCTCGCCCCTGGTGCACTTTGCACACCCTCTCGCCCATGGTGCACTTTGCACACCCTCTCGCCACTGGTGCACTTTGCACACCCTCTCGCCCCTGGTGCACTTTGCACACCCTCTCGCCACTGGTGCACTTTGCACACCCTCTCGCCACCGGTGCACTTTGCACACCCGGTGCACTTGGCACACCCTCTCGCCCCTGGTTGTGAGCCGAGGTACACCGTCGGCTACACGCCACGGGTCCCCCCCCAGAGGTCGGCTCTTTTTGCTCTTCCGCGGGCGGTATCGTCGTGGAAGGCGCTCCACCTTGCGGCTCGCTCCTCTCTCACATCATCGTACCTGGGGAATACGTCCGTCCCATGCTTCGCCACTGAGCCCGTGCCTGCAGGCCACCAGCTGCGTCTCGAGTACCTGCTGCTGGTAGCCTGCGCAGGCAGTTCGATGCACTTCCAGGACAAAGAGGACTGGCTCGGCAGCACGCGTGAGGCGGGGTCTCCAGCCGTTGTTCGGCTGGCGGTACTCTAACCGCTCTCTCTCGGCCGGGGCTCTTTCCTACCCTTGCTCGGGTCTTTCGGTGGGTCTCTCCCACTTGAAGGGATTGTCCGCTCCGCCCTAGCCTCTTCACACATGAAAGAAACGGTGAAAACACAGCATCACACGACGTAAACAGGCCAAATTCGACCGTCACACAACTTGAGGATACCCCAGTCCTAATGTGACGGCACCTATCAAACTGTGAGGGTCTCTCTAAAACAAGGAGGTCCCAGTGATTGTACCCATCTGGAGTGTGTTGCAGGTCCCAGTACAAAATCAGGAGGAAGCTGTAGTGACAGGGACCAACCGGACTGTAGTGTCTTGCGGTTCATGTGTGCTCATCTGAACTGGAGTGTCTTGTTGCCCCGCTGCAAAACAAAGGGGAAGCCCCAGTGATGGTCCCATCAGGCTCGTACGAAATAAGGAAGATTTCCGAAATCCCAGCAATGTCCCGCCAGAACTGGGAGCGTCTTGCCGTCGGCGTTACGAACACCGAGGGTTCTCCTGTCTCAGTGACGGCACTCAACATCCTGCCCCCGGTGAAAAATATGGGTCCCAGTGACGGTAGCACACCTGCATGTTTTGGCTGGACGACAGGCTTCCACTGCCTATGCTTGCATTGGACGGGACGTTGCTGACGTTGGCTTGAAACGCATAGCTCGGCTGTGTTTGTATTGTCGATCATAGCGCAGCAGAATAAGTGCGTGTACTAATGGGAGCAGCACAGACCAGTTGAAAGTACGTTTTACCCGCGAATTCTAGTAATCAGGGACTTTCCCCAAATTCTTACTTTCATTGCATCAACCCCGTGACTAAACAACATCATCCTGGCACCAGACTTACCCTCCAATACCCGGTCCTCTTAGGGATTTAGACTGAACTCATTCCAGTTACTCACCGTGCGAGACCGGTAGGGTGCAGGCGTCTTTCCGGGGGCGAAGGCGGGAGTAAGTCGTTTCATCGGAGGCGGCGCCTGATTTCTTCCAGGCCTTCTTGCATGTTGTGCCCGCAATGAAGTGTCAGCTTGGAACTGTTACGAACAAGAGGAATCCAACTGGTTAATTAAACCACAGCATTTCGCTTCATCACAGCGGTGGCGAGTGGAATGTGACTTTTTCCCAGTGCCCTGAATGTCAACGCTGAGAGATCAGGTCAAGCGCGGGTAAACGGCGGGAGTACCTGTCTTAAGGCAGCCAAATGCCTCGTCTTCTAATTAAAGACGCGCAATGAATGGACCAATGCGTTTGGATTGAAAAAAGGCAGTACCTGTTGCGGGCGGCTCATACTGCTCTGCATCATGTGCTGAGACGGAGGTTGTTGCTGCCCGTACATTCCTTGCTGCGAGTAAGGCTGCGGAGGTGTTTGCTCGGTAACGGAAGAACTGCCACGGTATACCTAAAATGCCCCTATATCATGCTTTGCATCCTGGCTGAGTCTGGCAGAGTCTGGCTGAGTCTCGCCAGAGTCCAGCCTGAGTCTGGCGACTCAGGCAGACTCAGGCTGGACTCAGGCAAACTCGATGGGATGAGCTGGGCACAGCGCGGTGCTGTGGGGTGAGGTGCAGACTGGAACGGTCTCTCCTCCCGTTTACGCTGGCCACACGCGCGGAAGCTGGTGAAACAACATCCTCCTCGAACCAGCTTGCGAGCTCCTTTTCCACCACACCTTGCTCAAGGACACGCCTCCGCGAACCGCCGCGAATCCCAGCGTCGTTTAGACGCTGTGGGAGCTGCTGCTTCGTCGGGTACCTTTTTAAGCCTTCCTTTGTTCCATTATGCAGCAAGGATTGCGGAATACATCACACTCGCCTCGGTCATCTTTTCTGGCAACTCGGTGTCCATAGGGCTGAAGCAAGCCGGCTGATCGCGCTACGAACTTGGCCGACATCCAGCTTGTCGGATGATCCAACGCCCAACTTCACAAAGATACACGAAAAGCGGGTACATGACGAAGGTTGCCCCGAGGAGGCGTGAACTTCCCAAGCCACTGCAACTCTGAAAGAGGTTGTCGAGAACTTCGTCAAGATGGTGACGAAGACTGGTGGATGAGGATGAGTGCAAGACAGATGATACGTTCAGCAAAATGTGCGCCTGTTTTTCGAGGAGCGCTTTTTTCAGAGCCTTTTGCACGGGCAGACGCTACCACGAGGGAAAAAAAACGAGAGTATTTGTTGCCCACTTCTTACGATTCATCGTGGGAATGTTTCAGCGTAACGACCAAACAGCAGGTCATTGGGTTTTAGCAACACAAAGTCTAAAATTTTAAACTCAGAAACCCGAGACCTGGAGAAAACATTGCCGAACAAAAATGGAAAAAAATCTGGGTGGAGGTCAAATTTTGTACATTATTGTATATTATTGTACATTATTGTACATTATTGTACAGTTATTGTATATTATTGTACGATTATTGTACATTATTGTACACGCAGTGGTGCAGGGGGTAAGGCGTGTGGAATGTTCACGACAGGTTTTACCCGATGAACTCGACAGACTTCCGAACATGGTGTCTTTGTCAGGGGTGCTCGAGCGCAAAAAGACAGCATTGCAGTTCAAGAGGGTGAAAATGCAGCAGGTGCCATATCATGGGCTACCAGAAAAAGCGACAAGCATTCGGAAAGGCAGTTGCCACGACAGGTGTCTTGGCGAGGAGGACGTCTTGGTGGATCTTCACTTCGACAATCTTCACTTTGGCAATCTTCACTTCGGACTCAGTTCAGCCCGGAAATTGAAGTGAAGGTTTCCCGAGGTGAAGACCCCCTTGATACAGACGTTTGCTTCAAAACGACGTTTTCAGGGTTGAAGGCAGCAGGGAAGTGAAATACATCGTATTTCGTTCTTTCTCGTTTCCCCGACCGAGCATGCTCTCCAGGGTGTGAACGGATATACTGCCCCTTTCATTCAGATATCTGCTGCAATTGGGCGCAGCGAGAGAGCTGTCAGAAGCTTCCCGCAACGGAATATACATCTCTGCAAACTGACTTTTCATTGGGTGGTAAATCCAGGTGCGCCTGATGCGCCTAAAGGGGTTGTGGAGTACGCGCATTTTTGGTAAACTCGGACTGTATCATATATATAAAATTATCAAATACGATACAAACACAAGCTGTTCTGTTTTGTTCTTCGCTTACACCACTGTGTGTTGTTTTCTCACTCAGGACTTTGACCTGTTGTGTTTGTGTGATTTGTCGTGTTGGGGTAGACCCGCATGACCTCACGTCCGTTCAACACGTGGTTCGGTAGTTACACCACTTGGGATCCCTTCTGTTCTTTGTCTAGCAGCATCGTCGAGCATTTCCTTCCAAGCTGGAACTTTTCAAAGACCGCGGAGGTCAGCGGACCGGGAGCTACCGTGTGGTAACCTGATACGTGCTCCGCATGGATGCTTGGTGCCGTGTGCCGTGGGCACCGCCCGCTGCACACGGGGATTCGTTTGCGACAATAAAACCTCGGAGGGAAAAAGACCGCGTGTTTATCCCACTCAATAATACTCTCCTCCTCGCCCGTCTCGCTGCTCCGTACTCGCTGCTCTCGTCCTTGCTGCTGCGTGATGTCAGATTGATGGTGCGTAACAAACGGAGAAAGGCCATGCAGAGATTCTCGTGTGTATGCCACGAACTTCTTCGTGACGCCTCAGGACACTGGACTAGAAGATAAAAATGGGCAAGGGTGGGTGGGCAAGCGAGGGGTAAAATTACGGTGTTCTTCTCGAGAGCGACGGGGTAATAACCTTTGTACAAGTGTTAGTTCTCGTCGGAATAGTATTAATCTTCTAAGATCTTCGATCTTATACGACTAAAAAAAATAAGAATATACCTGACGCGAGAGCGGGTGTTGTGGCTGTTGTTGGGGATGTGCCTGGCCAGGCCCGGAAGAACCGTGGCTGTGCTCCTGAGGACGACTTTGCCCCAAGTAGCTGAGAGGACCGTGCCCCGGTGGTTGATGCGACTGCTGACCATGACCTGTGGTGTGCGTTCGGATAATGAATCACTGCCGCGAGACTATGTCAAGCAAGGAATGAACCCATGAGAAACTGAGCTCTGCTCCTTTTCTTTGAGAACATTTCCGGAGTTGGGGCTTGCACTGATAAACGAAGCAACGGACGATCAGCATCAACTGACCAAAGGTGATGGAAATGATAAGGCAAAAGTTTCTTGTTCTTCGCGTGTACAGGGTATAAACCTCTCTGGGGGGGGTTTTCCTGTATTAGCACTTTTTTCGTTGGCTTCGTTTTTACTTTCATGTGCAACCGTTGTTCCGGAAATGTTCCCGTCAGTACAGATGTTTTGTTGAACGCTTACGCCCGCCACTAAACCCAGGGTTACCTGTGTTTCGTGTGGGCTACAGCACATTTACCTCCTTTGATCTATCGCAACTGGCAGTCTCCTCAAGCATTTCCTACAAAGCAGGTGCTTATACAAAAGAAAAAATCCATGAGGGGCCAGACCGGTTCAAAGTTGGTCAGCGGGTTCGTCGGAAGGGGACTTTTGGACCTGTCCCGGTGCGAACGCAACTTTTGGTTTCATTGCTTTTTAGAGTGTGAGTGCGCTTAAAGGGGGGGGGGGGTCGAATAATAACAGTTAGTTGACACACGTCTGGTTGTCTAAAAACACTACCACTATTTGATCCGCTGCTACTGTTCGGCTACCCGGAAGTTTTTTTAGTATTCGATAAATCGAATAATAACACAGGTGTTATTATTCGAACCTCCCCTTTACGGATCCGGGGTTTTATAGTCGCCGGGTGACCATTGTCGTAAAGGTTCCTGCAACGAATACTAGTATTCGTATTGTATCTGCGGTAGTGGCAGTGCGAGTGCTTGTGAAGCTTTACACCGGACGATCAACCAACTCAACAGCTCGAATGGAGCACTCGCTCAATCGAATTCCCGAGGGACATACTACCGAATATTCGACTTATTTTAGAGCGCGCTCTCGGTTCCGATGTTTCTTGCAAAACCTGGGTTCCGAAACTTGGGAAGTTCGGACCAATACCTCACAGTGGCTTGTCCTGATCTTCCCTCCAGCACCCCGAGTACAGTTTCGTCTCTTGAAGGTGTACAGTGCACATGTACACTGAAAAGCGTACATGTGCGCCCTTCGGGTCGAAGAGCGAGAACGAAGCCTATCAAAGATGCATTCCCATGTTCCCAAATTTGTCATTTCCGGGGTTCTTGCGACCGACACCGAGTTCACGCTTCGGTAGGAATACGTTCTCGGGCCTTCCACGTTCTGCATAACTTTATCTTTCCTTCGCTGAGGGTTTTGAAAAGGGGGATGGGGTCCACACCTGGCGCCTCCCGCATGGTGCTACCACCGCCTTCGGGGGGCGGCTGGAACGGCTTCGCGTTGACGTTGAGCCCGGCGAACTGCTGCCCCCAGAACTCGCGGCCCCGCTCCTGCGAGCCGCCGAGGCTGTCGAAGAACGGGCCCTGCAGCCCGCCGGGACCCTCGTGGCTGGGTCCCTGGCTTTGCCCGCCCGACGGCGGCGGCGGGCCGGGCGGCCCCGGCGGGCCGTGGCTGCCAGGGCCCATCATGCGCTGCGAAGGTGCGCCTGCACCGCTTCCGCCTTGGTACCCACCGGAGCCGTAATACTCTGTTGTGTTGTGTTGTTTACTGGGGGGGGGGCCGAATACAGGAGGTACCTTGAATACAAGATAATATACTCTGTTGTGTTGTGTTGTGTTGTTTACTGGGAGGGGTCGTTGTACAATGGTTTAGCTTGAAGGGAATTGGAAAGGTTGAAAAAGGTTTTGGGGGTCACCGTCGGTTTGTGCTTTTATTTTATTTTTTTCTGTTTTTATTTTTTGAAAAAGCACCTGCTTTGTAGGAAATACTTGAGGAGGCTGCCAGTTGCAAAAGATCAAAGGAGGTAAATGTGCTGTAGCCCACACGAAACACAGGTGAATCTGAGTTTAGTGGCGGGCGTAAGCGTTCAACAAAAATGCCGAAGCAACTCGACAGGTCGGGCGCGGTGAGTTGGGTGAAGAGGGTGGTCGGGACTGATGTCCCGTCCCTTCTTTCATTCACCGCAAACAACCGCCGACTCGCGGCGGTGCTCAAGGTCGCGCGCGACGTCGAGGGGACCGCGGAGGCGGGGCTGAGGCGCCTTCTGGGCGCTTTGGGGTACACGGACGAGGAGGCGCCCCCCGAAGGCGTGGCCCAGTGGGTCCTCGCGTGGCTGGCGGTCGCGTCGGCTCCGTCCGCCACCGCGGACGAGTTCGCGGACCTGCTCCGCTCGTCTCCGAAGGCCACGCCCCCGCCGCGGACGCCGGGGCACATGCCGCTCCCCGCGACCGTTTCTCCCGCTGACGACTCGACCACCGCTGCATTGTTCGACCCATCTCCCCCAGCCGCGCGACGCGTCTCCTTCGCCGAGAGCGACGATCCCCTCAGCCCAGATGACAACGATCTGAGGGAATGCAACTCCGCCGGTGGCAGTCGTCTCGCCCACTTCGGTGGGCGCATGCCCCTGTCCAGTACTGCATCAGCTTCCGGCGTTCACGAGACCGCTCCCGCCGCCTCCGCCCCTCGTTGACGTTTCTCGCCTTCCGCGGGCTATCCTGCTGCCGGACAATCCTCGCAGCCTGCCGCAGGCCGTCGTGGGCGGCCCTCTGCCAGTGGACTCTCGCTGCCCGTCACCCGCATCCTGCCCCGCCAGCCCTACGTCAGCCATCCTCTTCCGGATTTTCCGGAGGACCCGTCTTCGCTGGGGGGAGGCGGGTCGGTCCAGGGCTCCCAGGTCTCCCGGACCGGAGCTACTCGACCCCGAGCTCTGGGTGAGCCTCTCTCCCATCGAGAGGTCTCTCGCGCTCGTCCACATCCGCGGCTTCTTCGCGGATATACTCACGCCGTCCCGAGCATCGCCAACGACGCAGGACACCTGCTCAGCCACGCAACGTCCATCATGCGTCTGATGGACGACTCCTCCGACCCCGACGCCCTGGTAGAGCTGGGGAGGGACACCATCCACCGCATGATGGTCCTGAAGACGGCCTTGAAGGCCGGCTGGTCGTTGGCCGCCGGCCTCCAACACCGCCACCAGCACGAGGCCGGTTTCCCTCCGTATCTTCGGAACGTCTTTCAGGCCCTGCAGAAAGCCGAGGAACAGCCCGCCCCCAAGCCGTCCAGGAAGCGCAGCCCGAAGTCCCGCACCCAACACTCGGGCGAAGCTCACCCCGACTCCCAGCACCCTCAGCGGGCAACCTCAACCAAGGGGAGGGCCAGGCAGTAGGTGCCTTGGACCGTTTCCCACCTCCTGTGGCGGGGCGACGCGGACGTCCTCTCCTGTCGGAACCCCCGCTCTCCCCCGGCGAGCGGGAACGTCTTGTCCGGACCGCGAACGCGTACATAGGGGATGCCCTGGCTCTGTCCACGCGTCGCGGAATCCACTCCGTGTACCGCCGGTTTCTGGAGTTCCGGCGCCACTGGGAAGCGGTATCCGACGATCCCCTCGACGTCCCGACGGCGCTGGTCCTGTTTGTGACTCGGCTGCTTGCCCGCGGGGATAT
This sequence comes from Diplonema papillatum, assembly GCA_030068145.1. Lineage (NCBI taxonomy): Eukaryota > Euglenozoa > Diplonemea > Diplonemida > Diplonemidae > Diplonema > Diplonema papillatum. Next base: position 171,563 of record JAPJBO010000163.1, read on the forward strand.
CTGCGCAGCTTCCGCGGTGCAGTACGTCGTGAACGTTCAGTCGGCCGAGAAGCGTTTGGGGCGACCTGTCGACAGCCAGCTCGTCAGGGATTTTGTCAGGTCTCTGAAACGGGCGGGCGCGATGAAGCCATCGAAGCAGGCCGTCCCGGTGACGAAGGACGAACTGCATCATGCTGTTCGTTTGGAGTCGGATCCCAGCGTGCGGGTTGCGTTGGCCTTGGCATGGCAGGGGGCTGCGCGCGTGGACGACGTTCTGACGAGGAAGGCCGAACACATCACCGAGGGTGCCGGTTTCTGGGCGGTAAACTGGGTGGGCTCGAAGTCGGATCCTTTCCGCCTAGGTCAGGTCACGGGCGTGATTCTTCCACCAGCTCAGGACCAGGAGCTTCGCTCGCTGCTGTCTCAGACGCCGCCCGGCCGCCTCCTGTTTCCAAACATCCCTTTTCGGCGGGTTGTGTCCGCGCTGAAGCGCGCCAACCTCTCCCTCACCGGCCATTCTCTCCGGCGGGGCGCCCTGTTCCACCTGTTGAGAAGCGGGGTCGACCTGCGAGTGATTCAGAGCGTGTCGCGTCACACGACGCTGAGTGCTCTGATGCGGTACCTTCCGGAAGCGGAGGTTCCGCTCGTCCGGAACACCGCGGAGGCGTCAGCGAGTCTCCTATAGCCTTCCGCCTCGAACCCCCCTTCCCGTTCAAGCTACCGAAGAGGAAAGTCCCCGACCCGCTGGCGGCGATTTATCCAGGGCCGGGGAGGATCCCCGACGTGGAGCTACCGCCCTCTACGTTCACCCCGTTTGTTGGTGTCGCGTACGGAGGCGATCTCCTTGTCAACAACTCTACGCCCCCCCCGTCGCAACGCAGAAGAGGAGAGGACCTCGCGCCCATCTCGGCGTCATTCATGAACCTTGACAGGTTGTCAGCTTTGGACAGCCAGGGTTTGCTGCGTGGCGTGCTGGATGTGATTCGCTCTTGGGAGTCCTTCCGTTCCGCCCTGCTCCCGGGAGCGGAGGAAGCGCTGACGGAAAGAGGGTTCACGCGGACGACGTCAAGGCGCATGCTTCGTCATCTCCCGGATCTGGTTAGGTATGGAGTGACGGAGCTCGCTTCGAGCCCGTCAAAGGTCGTCCTCCCTGCCTTCACTGTCGACAAGAAGAGCGGGGGGCAACGATTCGTATGTGACGGGCGGAAGCTCAACGCGATCATGGCGCGTCCGCCTCCGATGCTGCTTCCTTCCGTGCACGAAGTCATCGACCGCGTTCTGGCCTCGTCGGTGGTGTTTCTCGCAGACGCCAGGAGCTATTTCTATCAGTTCCGGCTGGACGCGATAATCCGCCCATTTTTTGGCATGCACTTGGCCGGACCGCGGGGTCATTTCGTGAAGGCTCAACTCGTGGCCATGTGCATGGGCTGGAGCTGGGCTCCGGCGATAGCGCAGAGGGCCTCTCGAGTACTCCTGCCGGAGTCTGACGGTCTGCCCTGGGTCGACAACTTCGTCGTCGTTGGGGATTCGTTGAGCGAAGCAACTTCGCGGTTTGACTCTTTTTTGCAGCGCTGCAAGAGCGTCAACTGCGAGCTCAACGAAAACGACGAGCAGTTTGGAATACCGCTCAGGGAGTTCGACCTTCTGGGCCTCCACTTTGACCTCTCCCATTCGAGCCGCCCCGCTCGATACAGAATGGCGGACGCATGGGTGGCGAAGTTACTTGGCTCTGCCGAGCTCGCCAGAGTTAAACGCGGAGGGGCGTCACCCCGCGAGTTTTACCGGGTGTTTGGGGCTTTGGTCTGGTTTGCCTACACGACGCATTTCCAGCTGGCCTACGCCCGGTGTTCATTGTCCTTCCTGCAGAGGCTGGCCTCATCCCTGGTGGAGCCAGCTGACTGGGACATCTCCAGGACGGTTCCGCCCTCGACCGTGCGTGAGGTGGAGCACCTCACCTCCCTCGTCGAAGACAACCGCTGGGTCAGTCGTTCGAAGTCGGTCTCCTCATCAGTGACTCTCTGGACGGACGCCTCATCATCATGGTGGGCCGCAGTCCTGGAGGGCGAACCTGAGCGGATATCGCAGGGCCCGTTCTTGAAGTTGAGGCACACTCACATCTTTTTGAAGGAGTTGTTTGCGGTGCTGAGGGGCATAAACCTGACCGCAAGGTTTCACACGAATACGCGCGTGAGACTCATGGTTGACAACCTTCCGGCTGTCCAGTGTCTCATCAAGGGGCACTCGAAGAACTTTGCAGCAAATGTCCTTTTGGCGAGGATTTTTGATGCTGCGCGGGCGGCCGGCCTTGTCATCAGTGCCGAGTGGGTACCGACTGATAAACAGAGAGCCGACCCGTACACCCGCGGGGTGCTAGCCAGAGAGGACGACACGCCAGAGGGCGTCTGGTCGCCTCGAGCGGAGGACCTTGCTCCGCCTTCAGATTTGGTGTAGCCACTGCGTGGTCCCTGGGGGTCCTGATGCGTAAGCGTTCAACAAAAAAGACCCATTTTGTAGTTGTATTGTTTCTCCCCCTCTAGCCTCCTTCGAAGTAAGCACAAGGCAGCCCCTCGAGTATTTTTGTATAAGCACCTGCTTTGTAGGAAATACTTGAGGAGGCTGCCAGTTGCAAAAGATCAAAGGAGGTAAATGTGCTGTAGCCCACACGAAACACAGGTAAATCTGGGTTTAGTGGCGGGCGTAAGCGTTCAACAAAAAAGACCCATTTTGTAGTTGTATTGTTTCTCCCCTCTAGCCTCCTTCGAAGTAAGCACAAGGCAGCCCCTCGAGTATTTTTTGGGGATAATTATTTTTTCGGGGGTTCGCGTAACCCTTCTTTTCCGGAAGATAACGTTATCTTTTCTTTTCTCTCTGGCGCTCTTTTTCTCTCTATCCTCTCTCTTTGGCTAGCAAAGCGACTATTGCGACCGACACCACGACCACACCCGTAATGAATGTGATCAAGGGCCCCCCACGGCGCACTCGGCACCACTGACTCGAAGACGTTCCATCCCCTTTGTGTGCTTCGCTGACGCGTCGCGTCTTGCGTGTATGTAGCGGAGGCGAGTGCAGGCCTTGTGCTCATTTCGAAGGAGGAGAAAACAATACAACTACAAAGTGGGTCTTTTTTGTTGAACGCTTACGCCCGCCACTAAACCCAGATTTACCTGTGTTTCGTGTGGGCTACAGCACATTTACCTCCTTTGATCTATCGCAACTGGCAGTCTCCTCAAGCATTTCCTACAAAGCAGGTGCTTATACAAAATTCTTTTTTTCTTCCTCTTTCCAGGGGATTAGTTTACGTTGCAGATTTAGACCAACGGTCTAAATCTGCAAACCGGGATTCCAGCGGTAACTTTTGGACAAAGTTGCGGAGGTGTGTCAGCTCCGAGCCACCGAAACGAAAGCGCTGACCAAACCGCCTCAGAACCACCCCCCGCAAGCGTCAATATCTGCAAACCCCTGGAACCTCTGAACTAATGCCCTGCCTCTAAGGGCATTAGCTTCCCATTCCAAATTCCGTCAGCTGACGGAATTTGGAAATCCGGGCGGCTCAAAAAATAAAAAGCGCAAAAAACGACCTTCGATGAAAAAAGTCGTGGGGGTCCGGTGGAGGCGTGGGTTAGGCCGCTGTGCCAGGAAGCTGGCTGACGATCAAGGGCTGGGCTGGCGGTCAGGGGCTGGGCATCGGTGGGTCGCCGCTGGGCATGGTGGGCTGGCTGGCAGAAGTGGGGCTGCCGCGGGAGCTGAGCCGAGTGAGGGAGTCGAGGCTCAGAAGCAGCCCAGAGTTCTTGACAGATTCTTTCTGAGTTGACACAAGTGCCTTGTTCCGTGTAATCTCCGGTCTGCATCAACTCGTGCCAATGATTTACCAGCACACAGTATCTGAGTGGTGGATGAATTTGAAATGGGCTGTTGGCTTCAGGAATGTGCACCAGGGGGAGCGGGGCGAGGGTCACACAGATGGCAAACAGTGCCACCAGTACGTTGGTCGTATGTTTAACGCGACAAACGGACTGAGAAGTGCAAACTCTTTCTCCACCTGAATGTACCGTACCGTGTGCCGGGGGGCGGTGCCCCCCGGACCCCCCCTTTTGGAAGGTTCGGGTGGCCCAAACAAAGGCTTCTCGGTTTCAGAGCGGGAAAAGCAAATTGGCTATTGAGACGGAATTTGGAAAACTGAGGAAAAATGAAGCCAATAGCCTGCAACGTAAGCGTTCAACAAAAAAGACCCATTTTGTAGTTGTATTGTTTCTCCCCCTCTAGCCTCCTTCGAAGTAAGCACAAGGCAGCCCCTCAAGTATTTCCTACAAAGCAGGTGCTTATACAAAAAAAGGAAAGAAAAAAACACGCATACGCGAGCTTGTCCACAGGCCGTACCCTTGGTCCACCGTCGACGACGCGTTCGAGGGCCCCGGCGCGCTGCCCGGTCCGGGCGCGTGGCTCGGCGGCGGCGCCGTCGGCTTGATGGCCGCGTGCGACGGGTACTCGCCGCCGTACTCGCCACGCGCGTGCTGCGGCTGCGCCTGCGGCGGCGGCGGCCGGTCCCTGCTGAAGCCGTCCGGCGCGTGCGGCGCGACCGGCGAGACCGAGCCATAGCGGTCGTGGCCGGGCTGCGACGACTCGAAGAGGTCGCGGCTGAGGCCGTACTGCGACGAGAGCGGGTGTGGGTGCTGCTGCTGGGGCGGCGCGTGCGGCCGCTGGCCGGACGGCGCGAAAGCTGTCGACGGGCCGGCCGCGTCCTTGCCGACGGAGTCGAAGAGGTTGAACGGCTTCGAGGGCTCGTCGTCCGCCGCCGGCGGCGACGGGATCCGGTCGTACCCGTCTTCCTTCCGGAGCCCCGGCGGCTGCGTCGAGCCCAGCTGCTGGCGCGCCTGCCCCTGCTGCTGCATGGGAGGCCCCTGGCCCGCGTGGTGCGGCGGATGCCCCGGCGCCCCCGGGGGCCCGTGGGGGCCCGGAGGGGGCAAGCGTTGGTCGTCTTGCGGCGGCGCTTGTTGCTGCTGCTGCTGCTTGTGCGGGTGCTGCTGCTGCTGCTGCTGCTGCTGCTGCAGCTGGGCTTGCCGGTCGCGTTCAGCGCGCTCGCGCTCGACCAGCTGTCTTTGTTGGTCGAGCTCGTGGTCTCTTTGCCTCTGCATATCAAGCTCACGGTCGCGTTCCCTTTGTTCCGCTTCCCTGATCTCGCGTTGCCGTGTCTCCACCTCGTGTCTCTCTCTCCTCCTCGCCTCTTCTTCCACACGCTGCGCCTCTTCCCTCCGCGTAGCCTCAGCCCTAGCTTCCAACTCTCTCCGCATCTCGACCAGTTTCGCCTCTTCTTCTTCCTTCTGTATCCGCTCCTCCTCCTCCTGCCGCTCCTTGAGCTTGTACATGTTGCACCGGTTCTTCATTTCCTGGATCATGTTGCTGTGGCGCTGCAACTTGTCGTTCGTCCAACCCAGCTTGTTCGGGCTGGCCCAGTGGCCTTCGAGGCGGACTTGCTTCGCGGTGTCGGACAACAGGCGGAATGCAACGATCACGGTCCGTTCGGCATCGTCGGTTTCTCGGCGGATCAGTCGCTTGTTCAGCTGGCTCGACGACCCCCGGAAGACTACGGCGGTCCGGCGAGGAACCTGCGGTAAAAAGTGTGGGGTCATACAGAGGCCATGCGGGCACCGTGCATACTGGGGGCTGTTTTGCTTGCATTTCAAACGATCGCGTGTGGTGTGCGAGATGCCTTACTTGCTCATTGAGTGCAAGCAGTCGGAGATGATTACATGTGGTGAGCGAGATGCCTACCTGTTCATCGAGTGTAAACAGGCCTTTGCTCCGGGATGATCCCATATGGTGAGCTAGATGCCCAATCTCATCGAGTGCAAGCAGGCGTTCGTTCAGGGAGCTCTCGCCACCGTTGCTTTCTTCGTTTCTTCTTTTCTGTTTGTGCGCACTAGTGGCACTCGCCTGTGGCAAAACTCTTTATATCTTGATGATGTTGAAGGACCGGTCCTCTGGAGTCTCTGGCGGAGCAATCTTGGGGAATCGTAGCATAAATATTAGGTTGCCACGCACGCACGGTCGACTCCAGCTCGAGTTGACATAGGCCGTAATCTCTGACTTTTGAAAGACGGTACATGCTACATCCAGGCAGAACATTTGATTCGCGGACCCAAAGTTTGTTTGTGCGTGCCGGGTGATCGTTTTCCCACTTGTATTTACGCTGTGTATATTCAGGTAAGGAATTCTGATCAACCACCAAAACACGCTGTCTACGTCTTTTTAGCCTACACAATACATTATAGGGCAACCCGCAAGATTGTTGGTACTAAAAAGAAGGCGAAAGCGGAGAGATAGTCGCGCATACGGAGACTTCGATGGGTTTCGAGTCCTTGTCCGGGGACGAGAAGGAGAAGGTGCAGGAGTTGTTGAGAACTACGAAGGCCATGTCGGAGACGAAGGCGTTGGGGCACTGGAGGGGTTCGAAGCTCAGGTTCGCGTCGGACTTGCCCCAGTCCTGCTCCATCGCGAGGACGTGGTCCGGCTCGACGCCGAGAGGGAACGTCGAGAGCGTCGCCGGGATGCTCTGCAGCGGCCGCAGCACGCGCTCGCGCAGGAACTGCGGTACCGGGACCGTGACGCTGTGGGCGAGCTTCTTGTCCTCGTCGTACTGCCACCCGAAGTACTGCATTGCCCGGCCGGGTACCAGGTCGTGGGGCCACCAGAAGCCCTCGTCGAGAACCCGCGTGATCGTTTTTTCGACTAACTCGTCGACTACGTTGTACGACAGGCACACATCCTGCGGCACCACCGGACCCTTGTCGACGATCCTCTCCCGCGGCACACCCTGCCGCAGGGATCCGATCGACCTTCCGGACGGATCCCTTTCCCCCTGGTTCTGGTTCTGGTTCTGCCTCCGCAGGTCCGCCTTCGCCGGGAGATCCGGGCGAGTGGCTGGCGGCGCTTCGCGGGTGGGTTCCCATTGGTCGTGCGCGGGCGTGGACCTCGGGGGCGGCCGGTCGGACAGGTTTCGGTCGCCTTTTCCGCCTTTTCGCGGTGCTGCGAGCGGCGGCGGCGGCGGCGCGTCCTTGTCGGTGATGCGCGTTGGCGGCGGCTCCTGCGGCTGGCCACCGCCCTGCTGCTGCTGCTGGTAGTCCCTCTCGTCCCCCCGGTGCGAGCCGTGCCCGCGCTCCCGCCCGCGCGTGGGCGGCTTGTAGTCGTATTTGTAGTCGTAATTCGACTCCACCGCGCGAGCGCCTTCTCCACCACCACCACCCTTCCGCCCGCCCGCCGGCAGGTGCTCGTCGCGGGTACGGGGGGGCTTGCGGTTGTCGTAGGCGTCGGGCGCGGATCCCCATGCGGAGCGCTCTTCGGACCGCGGCTTCTCCCGGCGGTGGTCTCCGCCGTTGGCGGCGGCGGCGGCGCCGCCGCCGCCACCGCGCCAGGTGCGCGGCTCTCGGTCGCCGCCGCGCTTACCGCCGTCCCTGCCGTCGTCCTTGTGGTGCTGGCCGCGGTGCTTCTCGTGGATGGATCCTTCGCCCCAGGCGCTCGGCCTCTCCTGCTGGGCAGTCCCGTTCGTTCCGGCGTCCGCGGGGGGTAGCTGCTGCTGAGCGTCGCCGCTGTTGCGGCCGCGGGCTCCGCTGTTCTGGCGCGCTTCGGCGTCCTTCGCTCCGCCGCTGCCGTCACCCTTGCCGCGGCCGCCGCCGGACGCCCGGCCGCCCGTGCCCCGGCCGCGGCCGCCGCCCCGCTTCAAGTCCGCCTCCTTCCCCTCCTTGAAGGACATCCCGGCGGCCCCGCTTCCCCTCGCGCACCACCACCACCACCCCCTCGGGCGCGGCAACCGAACGGCTTATCTACTCTATATAAAAAAAGATAGCCCCGCGGAACGATGGAAAACGGGTTCCTTCTTTTATATTTTTTGCGGGGTTGTTGATGTTTCTTCTTCTTTTCTTCTGCTTCTCCTCCTCCTTCCCTCTCCCGGTGTTACTGGAAAAGGGGTGTGTTCCTCTCCTTTACTGTGTGGTTCAAAGGTGACCTCGTTCGTTACTGTTGGGAGGGGGGGGGGGGTGATGGGGGGAAGCGAAGGAGAAAGTGTGGAACCAACGGCGGGCTCTGCTTTCTTCTTCTTCTTTTTTTTTTTTTTTTGCTGAGGAAGATCCTTCCTTTTCTCCTGCAAAAAAAGAAAGCGTTGCTGTATTTCGCCTGCACCGCAGCGAGTTGGAACAGCACCCGGAAGAGCCAGATTAGTGCGAACGCTTAACATGATTTCGGCCTTCATCAAGGCAAAGTCCGCTTCGTTCAGGAGACCCCGATCCGCCAGGCCATGAGGCGTTCCAGTTCCTCGAAATGAGAACCAGGCATTGTGTTGTTGTTTTTTGATCTTTTCGAGTGAAGTTTTCTCAGTCCTATCGGCAGTTAGCAGAGTCGCCTCTTCCCGTACCGTACGAGTGAATACTCCAATACGGTCAGCTGTCGGTCCCGATGTTAACAGTTGTTGCTGTCGGTCCCGATGTTAACAGTTGTTGCTGTCGGTCCCGATGTTAACAGTTGTTGCTGTCGGTCCCGATGGTAACAGTTGTTGCTGTCGGTCCCGATGTTAACAGTTGTTGCTGTCGGTCCCGATGTTAACAGTTGTTGCTGTCGGTCCCGATGTTAACAGTTGTTGCTGTCGGTCCCGATGTTAACAGTTGTTGCTGTCGGTCCCGATGTTAACAGTTGTTGCTGTCGGTCCCGATGTTAACAGTTGTTGCTGTCGGTCCCGATGTTAACAGTTGTTGCTGTCGGTCCCGATGTTAACAGTTGTTGCTGTCGGTCCCGATGTTAACAGTTGTTGCTGTCGGTCCCGATGTTAACAGTTGTTGCTGTCGGTCCCGATGTTAACAGTTGTTGCTGTCGGTCCCGATGTTAACAGTTGTTGCTGTCGGTCCCGATGTTAACAGTTGTTGCTGTCGGTCCCGATGTTAACAGTTGTTGCTGTCGGTCCCGATGTTAACAGTTGTTGCTGTCGGTCCCGATGTTAACAGTTGTTGCTGTCGGTCCCGATGTTAACAGTTGTTGCTGTCGGTCCCGATGTTAACAGTTGTTGCTGTCGGTCCCGATGTTAACAGTTGTTGCTGTCGGTCCCGATGTTAACAGTTGTTGCTGTCGGTCCCGATGTTAACAGTTGTTGCTGTCGGTCCCGATGTTAACAGTTGTTGCTGTCGGTCCCGATGTTAACAGTTGTTGCTGTCGGTCCCGATGTTAACAGTTGTTGCTGTCGGTCCCGATGTTAACAGTTGTTGCTGTCGGTCCCGATGTTAACAGTTGTTGCTGTCGGTCCCGATGTTAACAGTTGTTGCTGTAGGTCTCGTTCCGGGGTCAGACATTGTGGCTGCAGACTCTCTCCGGTCCAGTGATGCAAAGCAAGCTATCGATCGCGCGACACGATGGAACGTCATCAGGGAATGAGGGTGTTTCAAATCTGCGTGTCTTCCGTCTGGAAACTGGGAATAGTGACGATGCAAACTTGCCGTGGCTGGACCATGCTCAGGGACCTGGCCGCCGCAAGGCTGAAAGGCTGTTTTTTTTCGCGGACGAGGATTTCGAATGAGTGCAAGCGGCTGAAGCACGAGAAAGTTCGATCGAAAGGGTAGTCACCTAGTGGGCTAATGCAGAACCACTACAGCTCGGTGATACGTCACCAAACGACGATTCACCAGCGCTCAGGGAGTGATGGGCCTAACTTCGGAGGTTCACGTTCACGCATTCAAAGCTAATTTCGCAACTTAGGGGAGATGGAGATGCTCGCCTGGCCTTTCCAGCCCCGTTCAGCCCCCCCTGAGGCCTGCGGTTTGGGTTTTGATGTTTTTCCTTAAGGAATTGCCTAGGAATTGGCTTGTGGGAGTGATTTGACCTTCTTTTCGCATTCTGCAGCCATTATTTCAGCCTAAACGAGCGTCCGACCACTTTTCCCGCCCTTTCGGAGCATTTTATGGGCACCTGAGTGGTAGGTTTCGAGTTTTGGATTTCTGGTGACGCCCCCCTTGGGTTTTCTGATGCTTTTCCTTAGCTGGTGAATCGTCTTTCGATGTCGTATCACCGAGCCGTAGTGGACCTGCAATAGCCCACTAGGTGACTACCCTTTCGATCGAACTTTCTCGTGCTTCGGCCGCTTGCACTCATTCGAAATCCTCGTCCGCAAAAAAACAGCCTTTCAGCCTTGCGGAGGCCAGGTCCCTGAGCGTATAGTCCTGCCACGGCAAGTGTGCATCGTCACTATTCCAGATTTCAGACGAAAGACATGCAGATTTGATACCCCTATATTATAGCCTGCGACAGCCGACTGTGATAGACAGCAGCAGGCACTTCTTAGGAAATAGGGTGGACTGGCTCACCCAGCACACTGTCCTAAACGTTTTCAGCTCAGTTCTCTTGCTGCTTGGCCTTTGTACCTTTTGGTCTTGTCCAACTTTCTCACGTGCTCCCGCGTTCAGGCAATCCAGCCAAACGAGAAAGAGAAAAGGGACTGTCTGTCACTGGTATTACAGAAGCTTCGGTTGCCCTGGAAAGGACCACCGATGCATAGCGATAGGGACGAAGCGGAGATGACGGTGTAACAAGCAGTAGCGCGGTGCTATCCAAATCGCAAATACACGACTCCTGCAGGAGTCCGGTAGGTGTCTTTTTGGGGTTTCCTCATACCAAACGGGTAGGTGGTACGGTCCTTTGACAGAGTGAGCCGATGCCTCTCATCTCACCTTTAGGCGGGACCTTGAGTCGCTGAGTCACGCATGCCCTTGACAGACGCTAGCGTCCTACATTTCGCACGCACGTCGCAGTCGTTGGGTGGTATTGACAAGGGGTTTCATCGGACACTCGGATGAGCTTCGTTACTTCACTGCCGCAGGTTCCCCCTGCCCTGGGAGGTCCGCTTGGCTGCCTTCGGGTTGCGTTTCCGCGTTGGTGTTGTTGCTTCGCTTTTGGACTCCTTCTTCGACTTCGCACGGTCCCAACGTCCTGGTCTGCCCTTGGTGCACGTCTTGCGCTCATTCTGCGCAGTTTCTCATACCAAACGGGTAGGTGGCAAAAGGTTGCGACACCCCGAATTGGAAGTACAGAAGACTTGGGTATGAGTCTGTTGGATAACGGCACTTTTCTTCGTTGGAAGTACAGAAAACTTGGGTATGAGTCTGTTGGATAACGGCACTTTTCTTCGTTGGAAGTACAGAAGACTTGGGTATGAGTCTGTTGGATAACGGCACTTTTCTTCGTTGGAAGTACAGAAGACTTGGGTATGAGTCTGTTGGATAACGGCACTTTTCTTCGTTGGAAGTACAGAAGACTTGGGTATGAGTCTGTTGGATAACGGCACTTTTCTTCGTTGGAAGTACAGAAGACTTGGGTATGAGTCTGTTGGATAACGGCACTTTTCTTCGTTGGAAGTACAGAAGACTTGGGTATGAGTCTGTTGGATAACGGCACTTTTCTTCGTTGGAAGTACAGAAGACTTGGGTATGAGTCTGTTGGATAACGGCACTTTTCTTCGTTGGAAGTACAGAAGACTTGGGTATGAGTCTGTTGGATAACGGCACTTTTCTTCGTTGGTGCACACAAGCGGAACTCACCTGTTCTGGGTTCGTCCGGCTTCGTTTTGGCAGATGCTTCCGGCTGCAGCTGAGCCTTCGAAGCTCGCCTGCAGATCTCGCTCTGTCGACGGGCAGAGCACTGCTCCGCCGTTTGATTAGGGAGACGTTCGGCAGCGACAGGACGCGCGGGATAACCTGGTCGCCGCGGGCGGCATCGTCTTGGCCATGTTGCCGGACTTGATGAGCCCCAAGATCCGCTTGCCGAGGGGCGACACGTCGCGGCCGCCGTGTTCTTCTGCGGCTGCTTGACGACCCTCTGCTTCCGGTTCCCCTGCGCCGTGTACGTGTCGCAATGCGGCGGGATCCGTGCACCTTGGCCAGCCGCCGCGCCAGCTCCTTCCCGCACGCAGCCTCCACCCGAACGCGGTGCGGCGAGCCTGGCTGCGCAGCAGCAGCGCAAAATCCCCCGAGGCCGATGTCGCCAGGTTTTGATGAACCCCAAAATCTTCTACGACGAGAAGGAAGTGCGCCCTTAACTGCCTTTCGAGAAGAAAAGGGCTCTGGCTTCCAGACTGCTTCTCTTGTGAAGAGCTGAGCCTCCGAGTGACTTCTGGGGAGAAAAACGGACTGGTTTCTCGTTTGACGAGCAAGAAAAGGCACTGGTTTCAGCTGAGCCTCCGAAGCTCGCCTGCAGATCTCGCTTTGTCGACGGGCAGAGCACTGCTCCACCGTTTGACGAGGGAGACGTTCGGCAGCGACGCGCGGGATAACCTGTTAGCCGCGGGCGGCGTCGTCTTGGCCACGTTGCCAGATTTGATGAGCCCCAAGATCCGCTTGCCGAGGGGCGACACGTCGCGGCATGCGGTGTTCTTCTGCAGCTGCTTGGCGACCCTCTGCTTCCGGTTCCCTGCGCCGTGTACTTGTCGTACAGGTTCGAAGGCGGCGGGACCCGTGCTCCTTGGCCAGCCGCCGCGCCAGCTCCTTCCCGCACGCAGCCTCCACCCGAACGCGGTGCGGCGAGCCTGGCTGCACAGCAGCAGCGCAAAATCCCCCGACGCCGATGTCGCCAGGTTTTGATGAACCCCAAAATCTTCTACGACGAGAAGGAAGTGCGCCCTTAACTGCCTTTCGAGAAGAAAAGGGCTCTGGCTTCTAGACTGCTTCTCTTTTGAAGAGATAACAGGCTCATCGCTGGTTTCAGCCTCCGAGTGACTTCTGAGGAGAAAAACGGACTGGTTTCTCGTTTGACGAGCAAGAAAAGGTACTGGTTTCAGCTGAGCCTCCGAAGCTCGCCTGCAGATCTCGCTTTGTCGACGGGCAGAGCACTGCTCCGCCGTTTGACGAGGGAGACGTTCGGCAGCGACGCGCGGGATAACCTGTTTGCCGCGGGCGGCGTCGTCTTGGCCATGTTGCCAGATTTGATGAGCCCCAAGATCCGCTTGCCGAGGGGCGACACGTCGCGGCATGCGGTGTTCTTCTGCAGCTGCTTGACGACCCTCTGCTTCCGGTTCCCCTGCGCCGTGTACTTGTCGTACAGGTTCGCGGGCTTCGAAGGCGGCGGGATGCCGTCTATCCCGTGCACCTTGGCCAGCCGCCGCGCCAGCTCCTTCCCGCACGCCGCCTCCACCCGAACGCGGTGCGGCGAACCCTGGCTGCGCAGCAGCAGCAGCGGCGAAGCCAACGAACCGGGGTCGCCCGCCTGCGACAGCGGCGACAGCGGCGCCGGCGCCGCCCACGTGACCACCGACGACGGCCGCTGGCTCGGCAGTAGACCCGGCCGCGGCCCGCCGGCATCGGCCGTGGCCGCGGCCGGGGCTTGCTGGGCGGGCCCGGGTTCGCAGGGGTCTGCAGGGGCGAGGGGTGCGAGCGGCCGGTGGCGGAGGAGCGGCGAAACCGGCGAAAACGGCCGGGCGGCACCCGAGAAGAGCCCCGCGGCCTGCGGCGCCGGCGGGTGCGTCGTGAAGGAGAGGGTGTTGGAGCGGACAGCGCGGCCGTAGCTGCTCTCTGCGCGCACGGCGATGCTGTAGTGGGTGGCGGCCGTGAGGCCTTCGAAGAAGAAGCACGTCTTCGCGGTGGTGAACACGAGCTGCCACTGCGGCTCCGGCTCGCCGTATGCGGTGTCATTGAATATGTCAAAAAACAGCTTCGGCTGGTGCCTGTAGTTGACCGGGAGGTCCCACTGCACCAACGCGTGGGTGTCCGACAGCTCGGAGACGCGCAGGCGCGTCGCAGGCTTCGGGATGGGCGGCTCATTCCAGTGGAACACGACCGAGTACTCGCCCCACGTCGGGATCAGCTTGCCGTTCTGCCCGACGAAGTGCTTCGACAGCCGCACGCGGAAGCAGCAGCTCGACACCTTCCCCGCAAAGGGGAACCGGATGGACGGCTTTTCGGTGATTCCGACGTCCTCCCACTCTCCGGCCCACTCCACGTCCGGGTGCGGAGGCGTGTCGTCGCTGCTCCGATTCACCTATTTTTGGAGTGAAAGTTCGCTTGCAACTCCGGGGTTCTGAGGTCTCCGGGTGACCTTCGGCAATATGGGAAGATGTCCGTTGTGCTCTGCGCGCGAGAAGTCATAACACGAGCGAAATAAATGCGTAGTTTTGGCTTATTCTTTTGCTTTTCGTTGAATAGAATCGTTGTCGACAACATTACTTCCTTTCAGCGTCTTCTCGTGTCTTTTTAGTGACGGTATTTTGAGTTTTCTTTCTTCTTTAGCATGGATCTTCTGGTCTTTATGGTGGGCCCATGGAGTTGAAAGTTGCACACCTGCCTCGCGAGGGTCGTGTAGTGCTTGTCGTCGCCTGCTTGCATCCGCAGGCGAATTTCGGAGTTCGGGTCGAGCCCCGCCCTCGGCTTCACCTGCCGCATCTCGACGTTGAAGATGTATTCCTCCGGCACCCGCTCCCCCGTCAGCGTGACGCCTGTGCCCTTTTTCGGGTCATGCACACCCCACGTGAAGCGAAGCCACCCGTTCTTGCACTCGAGAAGCTCGCCCACCTGGGGAGGGTGGGGCTGCGTGGAGAACGTGGCCATCAGCTGCCAGCCGCCCCACGACGCGCCGTGCCTGATTTCCCGCAGGCGCACGGCGTACATGGTGTCGCGCTTGAGGCGGACGAGCTTCAAATCCGCGTAGGCTTCGGGTTTGCCCGGGATCATCCGGAGGCGTTCCGGCAGCTGTGTGTCGTTGAGCAGCACTTCGAAGGTGCACGGGTGCCCGCGCAGCGGGCTTACCACCGCCGCGTCTCGCCCGGCGGCGCCGGCGCCGGGGGCGAGACCCGGCACCCGCACGCCGAAGTGGCCCCACGTCTCGCCGATCGACACGACGCGGAACTCGACCTGCGGCATCGTCGCCAGCAGCAGCGCCTGCTTCCCCTCTCCGCCGCCCCAGACGCCTTCGCTGTCGCCGACGTAGTTCGACCTGAAGTGTTGCGGTTGCGTGACGCCCTCCGGTGCATATCTCGATAGAGGCAAGGGGGGGAGAAATGTGAAAACGGGTTTTTGCCTGGAGGCTCTCGTGTTATTCTGCAGATGCTTTGAGCTATCTTGTGTATGCTTTCAGTCGTCTTCTTAACCATGGTGGAAACACTGCGACGATCACTTTTCATTGCGCTAGTGACTTCGCGTCCGTTCAACACGTGGTTCGGTAGTTGCAGCACTTGGGGTCCCTTCGGTTCTTTGTCTGGCAGTTATTGTCGAGCATTTCCTTCCAAGCTGGCGCTTATGGAATAGACAAAGATAGATGGAAAAAAGAAGGTGTCTTTTTCTTCTCGCGCTTTTTCTCACGGGGGTCGGTCCTGCTTTTGGCTGTAGGTTCTCCCGACTCCCCAATTCGTGGCTAGCACAAACTCAAGAGGTCTAGTCAACTATTCCCTGCTGTATTAGCAGGGCTAACGCTCCACGTGTGGAACGTGTGGATTTCCACACGTTAATTTTTTTCGGATTTGATTTACCCACGTGTGCTTCCACGTGTGGATCCACAGGTACCACATGTGGATTTTGGTTTATGTTTCCCCCACATGTGCTTGCCTCAGGTTGGTCCACATGCAGGGGAGTCTAGGCCCACAAGTCGCCAAAGGCCGCACAGCCAGGTGTCGCCAAGTCCGGTACTGAGGCTATTTTTTTTTTTGCCCGCCGCACATAGGGCGGAAAGGCTTTTTTTCCTCGAACCTTAAGCGCCCACATGTGGACCACACGTATTTTCTCTGGGGCCGAAAACGGAGCGTAAGCCCTGAGTAGTAGCATACTTTCAATAAGAAAAAGGGGCAAGGGGTCAAGGCAGACCGGAGCGCGATGTGGTATTTGGTGTTGGACTGGAGCCCTTTTATGTTGACCTTGCGGTGCGCTCCGCCGTTGGCGTCGCCGGGGGAGAGGTTCGGGACCGTCTCGACCCGCGTGAGGTTCTCGGCGGCGGCGGCGTCGTCGTCGATGGCTACGGCGCCTGGCTCCGCGCAGTCCTCGGGCACCGCCCGCACCGTGAAGCTCTCGATCGGCTCCGCCACCGGGTCCGCCGCGAACGCCTGCCCCAGCACGAACCGCAGGGGAGACCCCCGATAGCTCCGCAGCCCGCGCAGCGGCACGGTGCACGCCACCCCGGCGCCGCCTGCCTCCAGTGCGGCGGCCTCGGCCGGGAGCGCCTCTGCCCAGTCGCCGTTGGGCAGCCGGCAGAGCTCCGGCTCCGTCCAGCAGATCCGCGCGTAGTCTTGCCCGATGTCCTTCACCCCCAGCCTCACCCAACTTGCCGCGAGCGTCTGAAACCGCACGAGCGGCGACCAAGGGCCGAAGGCACCGGCGCTGTTGTCCGGCGTGCTCGTCCGGAACCGAACCATCGCAGAGTACCGCCGGCTTGGTTCGAGCCCTGCCGCCCGGAACGCCTGCTCGCCTTCCGAAAACGCGTTGAAGAGCACAACCCGCCCGCCGCCCGTGTCGTCCGGGTGCGACACGACGATCAGCTCGGTGCCCACGTCGTCCCCATACCACGCCGCGCCGCCCCGCAGCTGACTCGCACGCCGCAGCGCCGCGAGCTGCCGCGACACGTCGCAGGGGAGGAGCCCCCGCTCTTCCATAGCGCGCACGCTCGCCGACGCCGCCTGCGCCGGCACGCCGTCGATCCGCAAGGGGCCGCCCGGTGCCGGTTTCGCGGTGTCGGGGAAGTCGAGGATGCTCTTTTTGGCGGCGGCGGCGTCCGTCGGTCCGTTAGTTTGCACCATCACCGCTCTTTCACACCCGTGCGCTTCTCCACTCCTGGAGGCCGGGGGGGGCACGTCTGCCAAGGCTGGGCGGTGCCAGGTGAGCAGGGCGCTGCTTTCGGCGACGGACGCGACGTCGACGATGGGCACGGGGAGAGTGACCGCCGACGCTGGCTCGCTCCAGGGCGTGACCCGTCGGTACTCGTCGACGAGGCGGACGGAGACTTTGTACGCCCGGTTGGGAACCAGGCGCGGGCACGGTATGGCGTCCATAGACGCCGAACCGGCGCCTCGCAGCGTCGTGACGAGGAGTCGCCTGCCATCGACTTCAACACAGTCCCACTCAACCGAGCAGTCGATTCCCTGGAGCTCGCAGGGTTCGTCATACACCACGACGCCCACCCCGCGTTCCGACTCAGCGACAACAGCTTCCACCGAGACGTGCCACTCGGCAACCCCTGGAACTTCACCGGCGAAGTTGATGACGGGCAGGGCGATGTCTTTAAACGCGGGTCCCTGCCCGTCCGCCGGTGCGTCGGCGGCCGCCGCGTCCGGTTCATGGAAGACGGAGAGCGGGTCTGGCGGGCCGCCAACGGACTCGATGCCCCTGCGGGATATCTGCAGCAGCAGCCGCGCCGCCGCTTCGCCGGTCACGTCGGCGACGCCGCGGGCGGCGAGCGCCCGCGCGCACTCCATCGCGCGGGCGTCCGCCGTCAGGCTCTCTTCGTTGCTCGCCTTCCGAAACCACCGCAGCACGAGGCACGTCTCGCGGACCTCGGTGACCGCGACGTGGATCCCCCTCAGCGTCGGGACGTGCTCGCACCCAGACCAGGCGCTGGGCCCCACCCGGTGACACTCGCCTTCCGTGTCCGAAGACAGTGCGTAGTGCGACCGCACGCGGATGGAGTACAGCGTGTTGTCTTGCAGGCTGACCCGTGTTGTATACTGCTTCGAATCGTCGTCGTCTTCGGAGCACGGGACCTCTGCCTCTTCAACGAGGTCGCCCGACGTGTATTCGAAGATCTGCACGGAAGCGGCGCAGAGGGAAGACATGCTGCGCTGCCACTCGGCTTTGTGGCAGATCGCGAGAACCGGGTGCGTGGGTCGCGTCGACTGCTGCTCGCGGCCCCAGCCGATGCGGAAGTAGTCCTGGCCTTTGCTCTCGACGGTCGCAACGAGCCCGGGGAGCGTGTTGAAGTGGACTTCGCCGGACCAGACCCCCCACTCATCGTCGCGAGCCGACGTCTTCTGTCGCGTCTTCGCTTTGTAGGCGGTGCGCGGCCGCAGGCCTTGCACGACAGCCGACGGCGCGCTGGTCTGCAAGCACGTCGAAAACACCGCCGCCTTCCCCGCAGCCGACCCCGGTCCGCCCGCTTGGAGCACGAGGACGCCTACCAGCTGGACTTCCTCGACGATGACTTGATACACCTGGGGCATGTACTTGATGTACTCTTCCAAGCCTGGCTCACGCTTCCACGTCAACACCGCGAAGTGCTCACCGCAGGCGGACACCGACGGGACCAGGGGGGGGAGAGTTTCGATCTGCAGCGGTGAGCTCCACGACGACAGGGCACCACACGCGAGCTCGTGGCGGTACTCGATGAGGTACGGCGCGTGCGACCGGAGGGACGAGACGTGGCACATGAAGGTGGTCACGCGCGTCTTGTCGCGGTCGGCGGCGTCGGTCTTCGGCGGCGAGACGATCATCGTGTCCATGCGCGACGTTTTCGTGTGCTTTTGGCTGATTCGCAGGTGGAGGACGAGCTCCCCGTCATCGACGACGAGGCCGACGCCAGACTTCCTCGGCGCAAGACGAACCGCGGAACGGCTGATATTGGGGTCGCCTTCCTCCTCTGTGTGGAGGAACTCCCCTGTCCTAGGCGACGCTGGAAGGTCTGGCGTGAATGTCTGTGTGCGAGAGAGAGTGTGTGTACGTATTGTGTGTTTGTGTTATGGACCGGGTTTACGTTTACAGGTTTGGGGTGGTTTAGAGTCGATGTTTTGTTAATGCCCATAAATCCCTGTGTCTATGCTTTCATTCGTCTTCTTAACCGTGGTTAAGTGCGCCAATGGTGAAGAAGTGGGTAGGTTTCCACCTGACCCGACTTTTCTGCACTCTCGTTTGCTACTTTTCCGCATTGTAGACCTTCTGGGGTTTCTAGTAAGTTGTTGACCATTTGTCAAGGGAATGCTGGGGTAAAGGTGATCCTGAAGACGTTTTCAGCTTGAGAAGTGAAGGCCACAGCTGCAAAATGACGACGTTTTCAGCTTGAGAAGCGAAGGCCACAGCTGCAAAATGGCAAGTAAATTCTACATTACAAGTAAGAAAGAGTGCCAATAAGAGTAAGAACGTGTGTCATTTGCGTCACCTGGTCCACTGTCTTCCTTTTACGTGTCATCTTGCAGTTGTGCCCTTCATTTCTCCGCGGGACTCAGGGCGGTAATTGTTCTCATGCTTGAAATGCAGATGATGTCTTCGCACACAAAACTATGCTTTTCTTCTCTTGACCTGTACCTCGAGTACGCCTCCGCGAGCTGACGAAAGCTAGGAAGTCTTCGTATCTTCCTTGGTACTTCTGGAATTGTCCGGCTTATTGCAGATGCAAGGACATCTGCTGCCCCGCTTGAACATCTTTCTTCGATTTTGGCCTTCGCTCTACCTGGTGGCAGTGCAACTCGAGTGCAGAAAAGTCGGGTGGTGCGGTGGAAAACCTAGTTCATTCACTCGAAAAAGGTAGTTTTCTGCACTCGTAGTTTTCCAGTGTGCCACTCAGTACCCGGGGGGAGACCCCGGACCCCCCCGACTCCGTTTCCCGTGGTGCCCCGCGAGATACTGAGAAACTCCGCAAAAAACGCAAATTTCGGGCACATTGGACCCCGGAACCCAGCAGACCTCGAAAACAATCTTCGACCGGAAAAGTGTCATGGGCGGGGTTCGAACCCGGGCCGATCGGCCTGAAGGCCGGCGCCCGCTCACTATGCCACCCCTATGCATTTTGGCAGGGGAAAAAAAAATCTTGCTCCACTATTGTCCAGTCCAAGAACAATACAGTTTTTCATAGACCCGCAAACCCTATGTATGGGTTTGCGGCCGCCGCACGAGTCGAACACGCACGCGCGCTTTCCCTTCTCAACCAGAGCGAAAGTAAAGAAAGCCTACCCCAACTGATCGCTGCAACCGCGTTTACTCGCCCTTCAATACTTTCACGTAAGCGCCAGCTTGAAAAGAAATGCTTGACGACGCTGTCTGACAAAGAACAGAAGGGGCTACCCCCGTTCTTTTACACTCGTTCTCTTCCCTACTCACTACTGTACGTACTCTTTCATGAGCCGGTCCGTCCCTATCTCCTGAAACTGCATCGAAGTGCCTGCCGCTGTTTATCACAGTGAATCACGGTCCACCACGGTCTATCAGGTCCATCTCTAGTCCCTAGAGCTGCATCGAATTGCCCGGTGCTGTATTCTTCGGTCTATCGCGGTCTAGCAAGAGGGGAGATGGACAGGCTCAGAGGAGAAACGGAGGAGGCGGTGGTACCTGTTGCAGCTTGTGCCCGACCTTGCGCGGCCGCCCGCGGACGACCGGGCAGGCGACGACGGTGAAGTCTTCGCCGAGGGACTCGAGCGTCGGGGCCGGGACCGCGCGCGTTTGCACGCTGATGCGCGCCGGTGCAAACGGGGCGTACCCACGGCCGGGGACCGGCGGCCGCTCGTCGGCGGAGACCAGCTGGTGCGCGAAGATGAGCGTGATCGTGTACGCGGTGCCCGGCGAGAGCATCGCAACGTGGTAGTCGCACGCGCGAGGCGGCAGCTCGACGCACGTGTCCAACCCCGGTCCTTCAACCTGCAGCAGCAGCTTCCCCAGCCCCGTGGCACCCTCTGCGGACGCACCGAAGAACTCCCTCGACCGCTCCGGCAGCAGCTCTGCCAGCGGGCTGGCCCACGACACGTGTATCTGGTCCGACGTAACCGCATCGACCACCGGCACCACGTACGAGTAAAAGAAGTAGACCTCCTCAGACGCCGCGCCCCAGAGCCCGCCGCCGTACAGCGGCGAGACCGACGCGCCGTGCACCGTCGACGGCCGCAGGGCGTACAGCCGGTAGCTGAAGCAGTTCTTGCCCACCACGTGCCGCTCGACCGTGTCTGACCCGGCGGCGCACGGGGCCGCCGGCGCCGTCGCGGGAGGGTTCGCCGGGGCGTCCGGTCCGGCGGGCCCCCGGTTCGTCGGTATTTGGAGGGTGGTCGACTGCGTGCCGGCGGGTTCCTCGCCTGTTGTCGTGCAGGCAGGTTCTCCGTCTGTTGTAGTGCAGACAGGTTCTCCGCCTGCTGTCGTGCAGACAGGTTCTCCGTCTGTTGTAGTGCAGGTAGGGTCTCCGCCAGCTGTCGTGCAGACAGGTTCACCGTCTGTTGTAGTGCAGACAGGCTCTCCGTCTGCTGTCGTGCAGACAGGTTCACCGTCTGTTGTCGTGCAGATAGGCTCTCCGCCTGCTGTCGTGCAGACAGGTTCACCGTCTGTTGCCGTGCAGACAGGTTTTCCGTCTGTTGTGGTGCAGACAGCGTCGGTATCGCAAGCCGTGGCCAGATCGCTGCCCTTCGGGTCGCCGCTTTTACTCCGTTGTTCAGAATGGTCAGAGTTGCTGCTGCAGTCGGTGTTGTTATCACAACAACTGACGTGAGCACTGCCTTTCGTGTCCCCGCTTTTACTCCCTTGTTCCGCGAGGTGGACCAAATTACTGTTGCAGTCTGCGGTGGTATCACAACACTTGACTTGACCGCTGCCTTTCGCGTCTCTGCTCTCACTCGGTTGCTCTGTAAAATGGTCCGAGCTGCTGCTGCAGTCGGTGTTGTCATCATGGCAACACTCGCCGCCTTTCGTGGCTCCGCTTTTGCCCCCTTGTTCCGCAACGTGGACCAAATCATTGCCACGGTCTGCGTCGGTAGCGCAATCCTGGGGTTTATCGCCGCCGTCCGCGTCTCCTTCGCGTCGACCCTTGCCCGCAGTTTGTTCTACTAGAGGGGCTGCGGGTGCAGAACTGCCGTCGTTCGCACGGCCGGCGCCGCTGAGGAGCGAAGGGCTGGCTGGGTTGGTGAGGGAGGGGCGCTGGACACTTTGTCCGGCATGCCCAGGATTCTGTTCTGTTGAGGTGCGTCGGGGGGCTTCCTCGTCGTCGTCGCCTTCGGACTCGACGCTGTCGATGGCTTCGCCGGGGGGCGTCCAGGGGGGGAGCGTTCGGAGGGCAACCGAGAAGCAGCGAACTTCGACGGGGCGCGGGTCGGTGTCGGAGGTGGCGATGGCCGGCTTGAACGGGATGCGTGGGCGAGACCACGCGAAGGTGATCAGGTCCTTGTGCAGGTCGCCGATCCGCAAGGCGGCGGGCAGGAGGGAGTGGAAGACGACGGTGTTCGATGGCTCGCTCCACGCGCACCACCGCGGGTAGTACAGACGGACCGAGGCCGCGTACTTTCGGTCGGGAAGAAGCCCGGTCACGTGTACCCGCGGCAGGGCCGCGGTGAAGTACACCGTGCGCTTCTTGCACGCAATTGCCTCTCCGATATCGCCGTCTGTCTCCACCCACTTCTCCTCCGCCACCCTCCGCCGCCGACTGCTGAAGTCGCCGCCGGCTTCGACCGTCCGGGGGCCCAGGTCGGTCAGCAGCACGGAGTACTCGTGCACCTTGGCGGGCACACCCCCGCGCTGGTCTTGGGAGGGTGGCCGACTGCGGGCCAGCGGAATCCCCACCTGTTGTCGTGCAGGCAGGTTCTTCGTGTGTTGTCGTGCAGACAGGCTCTCCTCGCTGCCGACGACCGCCCAGTGCAATTCCGCGTACGATTCGGACAGCTCGTTCACGCACAGGCGGGCCGGCTTCTCCCCGCAGGAGCCCGCGTCGGAAGTTGCATCCGGCGGCGCCCCGCGGGGGCCTTCCCCTGGGGCCCCACGGGGTTGTCGATGGAGCCGGCGCGGCTGACCGTCGCCGCCGTCAGCCTCCGCCACGACTCGGCTTTGGGCTTCGGGAGCCGGGGCGACGCTGGCGACGCACCAGTCGGCCTGCAGGGTTCTGCTGCTCAGCACGTCGTTGAGCGTCCACCCACCGCCGAGGCACGGGCGGCCGCCCGCCGCCGGCGCCGGGGAGTGCACCGCGAGGCAGAAGGTGTAGAGCGAGTTCTCCTGCAGCCGGGAGAACTCCTTCGCGGCGTCGCCAGCGGGGAGAGTCACGTCGACGTGGTACGGCGCGTCTACCAGGTCGTCCGGCAGAGGGGTCACCGTCGCCGGTCGGAACGGGGCGGGCCGGGGGGTTGTCGATGTTGCCGGGTTTGCGGAATCAGGGAAGTCAAAAAGTTTCTTTCTCGCGGTGGCCTCCGTCGGTTCGATGGCTTGCCCGGTCACCGCTCTTTTGCTCTCGTTCTCTTCTCTACCGGCGGGCGGGGGGGCCGGGCAGTTTGTCTGCCCGTGGCCGGGGTTTTTTTCCGCGTCGGAGTTCGTGTTCCGGTCCGACGCTCCGCTTCGAAAGACGTGCGAGCTTTGCGCCACGGCGGGAGCGTCCCGGCGCGGGGAAGAGCATTGCGGCGGTTGCAGCTCCGCCGGCGCTGGGTTCGAGAGCGCGCCACCTTCCCTCCAGTACACCACGCGCACCCAGGGGCTGTGCACTTCAACCAGTTCGGGGGTGTCTACGAAGAGAGGCTTCCGCAGCATCCTGTTCTCCGTCCGGTAGCTCTCGGGGCGCAGGTGCCTCTCGAGCTTGTGTGCGGCGAGCGAAGATCCCCCCCCCTTCGCCCTCTTCCGGTGCCGTGCCGCCCGGGCCGCGGCTCCCTCCGGCCCCGCGGCGCCCGCGTCGCTGGCGGCGTCGTCGCCGTCACTCGATAACGCTCCCTCGATGACCTCGCCGGTGGCGGCACAATACGTGGTCTCCCGGTAGCTGTCCGACGACGCCGAAGAATCGCTCGACAACCAAGCCGACTCGATGGAAAAATCCGACGCGCGCGCGTCCTCCTCGTCGGGGTGGTAGTAGTAGTCGATGGCAGACGGTGCACCACCTTCGCCGCTCGGCGGTTTGTCTGGATTCACAGAGAAGGGGGGGTCGTATTTCGGGAGCGGGTAATGGTGCAAGGGGTAAGGAACCGGGACAGGTGCGGGCGTCGCTGGGCGAGACCACGAGATAGTCAGGGAGGTGATTGCGCGGGAGGTGATCGAGAGGGAAAGTTTGTCGAGGGTTTGCACCAGCAGGGCGCACCGCCACGCACTCCAGGCGGCGCCGAAGGTCGTTCGGACGGAGACTACGTACCGCGCGCCCCTCCGGAGGCCCGGCATGCAGAACACCAGGTCACTCTCCCGCGAGAGCGTGTCCAGCCGGTCCCGTGTGTCGCCTTCAGCTTCCGGAAACAATTCCTCTCCCCCCTCTGCACCCAGCACTTCCTTCCCCGCGGCGAACGATCGAATCGTACACTCCCCCGTCTCCATATCCACGCACTTCACCATGTACCGGTCTGGCGTGCTCGGAAGGTTCGCGTTCAACCAACGCTCCGAGTTTGCAAGCTTTCGCCTCTCCCCTCCCGTGTACAGCGACCGAGGGATACCCGTGCCGGGTGGTCCGTCGGTGGGTGTGGACCGGGGGGGGTAGGGGACGGATAGATTGCTGAAGCGGAGGGGGTGGCGGATGGGCTGCGTGGTGTACAGGGCGATGGCGGTGTCGGAGACTGCGGCGGCCCGGACCGTGGGGTCGGACAGGGTGGCGAAGCGGAAGCGGGCTGTCGGCGTCCAGTACCCGACGGTGTTGAGGAAGGAGGCTGTCAGGAAGTACCCGCGGCGGGGCCGGAGCCCCGGCACGGTGATCTCGTTGAGCGCGTTGGGCTCCGCCTCGGCGCCGCAGACCGTCTCGAACCGAGCGAGTGGCCTCTGCCGGCACCGCCTGGGCGGCCGCTTCGCGCGGCGCCGCGCGTTGAACCGTATGCGGGGCCTCGGGTCCTCCCACAGCCGCAGCGCCACGGCGCAGATGCGCGCATCTGCCTCCGCGAAGCGGCCGGTGCCGCCATCGGCGCGGCCCATCGGCTGCAGCGCCGCGGGATTCGCGGCCGGTTGGTCGCGAGGCTGCGCCGGCGCGCGCCGCAGCACCGCCCGCACGCCGTCGCTTTGCCGCGAAGGATCTTCGGCGTGTTCGCCAGGCTGACTTTGCGCAGACGGGGCTGAATCGATCCGAGGCGTTTGAACAGGAGTATGTCCACTAACCGCTCCAACGTGTTCACCAGGTTGATCTTGTACCGATGGGACTGAATAGATCCGAGGCGTTTGAACGGGAGTATGTCCACTAAGCGCTTCAACGTCTTCAGCAGGTTGATCTTGTACCGGTGGGACGGATTCGATCCGAGGCGTTTGAACGGGAGTATGTCCACAAGGCGCTTCAACGTCTTCACCAGGTTGATCTTGTACCGATGGGACTGAATCGATCCGAGGCGTTTGAACGGGAGTATGTCCACTAAGCGCTTCAACAACCGGGGCTGCGGCCTCCGCGACTTGCCCGGCGTCGCAAGGCATTTGAACGGCAGCGTCGTGCGCCTGCTCCGGCATTTCCCGCGGGCCGGGAGCCCCGGCTGATTGCCCGCCGCCGCGGGGCATTTGAATGGGAGCGCTGCCATCATCGCGACACACTGCAGCGGAGGGAGAGTCGGGTGCTTGCTCCGGGAACTGCCGCGGGAAGCCGGGTGCCCCGGTAGGTTGCTCGCCGTCGCAAGGCGGTTCCGGGTGTGTTCCGTGTGAAGGGTCCGCGTTTGTGTGTGAGGGTTGAAGCAGCGGGTGGCGGCAGGTAGGCGGCCCGGGCGCACCGGCGGGCTTCGCTACGAGCCGCCGCTGCCACCGCAAGGCGACGAAGTCCGGGCCGGCGGCGGCGACCTGGAACCAGATCCCGCGCAGGGTCAGCATCCGGACTTCGGCCGCCCACGCGCCCCACGCGCGCGAATCGCTGGGGATACGGTAGCGGCCGCCGGGTTTCCCTCCCCAGGCCTCGGCCGGCTCGGCGGTGCCGCCTTGCCGGCAGCGCTGCGCGTCATCGCCCGCCAACGGCTTCAGCGTGGCGTACCGGGGGGAGGCCCCCGCGCTTTTTCCGTCGCCTTCCTCGTCTTCTCGCGCCCTGAGGGAGAGGCGGGCGGAGACGAAGTACGCTTGCTCCGGTGTCAGGGCTTCGACTGCGAGCCGGCCGCGTTGTGCGCCGGGGGGGACTGCGAACGTGTTTTGAAAGATGACTTCTTGCAGGAGGAACGTGTCTCGCGAGGTGACCAAAAGGTGGATGTATTTCGGGTCGTCGGCGGCGGGTTGGACGGTGTACGCGAGGTTCTCGTTTTCGTTGTGCACGGCCACGGGGGGCAGCTGCCATTGGATGTCGAGGGCAGTGGGTTCGACGATGCGTTGGGTTACTACTGGCGGCTCGCACGTAGTGAACCCGACCGCTCCCGTGGCCCGGCTTGCCCCGCACCACACGCTGACCCTGTACTTACGGGAAGGGCGGAGCCCCATCACGACCACCTTTCCTCCGGTCTTCGCGACGTCCGCCCTGTGCACAACACCTTCGACGCTGTCGACGCTGCCTTCGACCCCCGACGCGCGCACCCGGTACACCTCCGGCATGCCGCCGCTGCCGCAGAACCGGGGCACGCCCACCACCACGCGGTCGTACCACACGTCGAACACCTTGACCCGCTCGCCTTCCGCATCATCCCACCACCCCTGGGATGCCATATCCCCCCTCCTCTCCCGTGTAACCCTGATGGCGAGGAGTTGCGGGTTTTTCATGAGAGAGTTGTGTGTACGGGTTAAACAAAAGACAGCGGTGTCACCTGAGAGGGGGCCGCTCACGTGATAAAAACCGTTAAGCACTGGGAACTTTTAGTACATGGACCCCATGGAACAGCATGCCGTTAAGCAGCCGCTGCCGGCTTATCCGTGACACATCGGGCCACGACTAGCTTCTGCGAACGGCAACTTCCAAAAGATCCACATCCAGATCCCGTGTCTCCAACCGAGTCCGAATGGACCGGCGGGCGTAAAGCACTGAAGAGCCTTGTTGTTCCGAGGGTTTGAGCCTTATGGCCGGTTCCTACACCTTCTCTACGTAGTTGGTTCAACGTCGTGACCCCACCGCTCCCGTGGCCCGGCTAGTCCCGCACCACACGCTGACCCTGTACTTACGGGAAGGGAGCCCCATCACGACCACCTTTCCTCTGGTCTTCGCGACGTCCGCCCTGTGCACGACGCCTTCGACGCTGCTTTCGACCCCCGACGCGCACACCCGGTACACCTCCGGCATGCCGCCGCTGCCGCAGAACCGGAGCAGGTCCACCACCACGCGGTCGTACCACGCGTCGAACACCTTGACCTGCTCGCCTTCCGCATCATCCCACCACCCCTGGGACGCCATATCCCCCCTCCTCTCCCGTGTAAGCCTGTTGCGAGGAGATTTTTCTTGGTACCATTGGCCCAACAGTGCTCTGTTAGGCAGTGATAGCACAAAAATAGTCGGCAACAGGCACCGCATATACGATACCTTAAAAAAAAACCTTTACGACAACGGGCACCGGGAGACTGCAAATTCACTTAGGGATCCGGGGTTTTATTTTGGAGATAACGTTCGCTTGAAATTCCGGGGGTTTAGGGTCTCCGTGTGACCGTTGATAAATGGGTTCTCTTAGAGCAAGAAAGGGCTATATGGTTATGGGTTGTGTATTTGGTGCACGCTTTCGTTATAGGTTGTGGCTTTTGGATTTTCTTAGAGTATAAAACCCCGGATCCCTAAGTGAACTTGCACTAAGAAATGCGTAGTTTTGTTTTATTCTTTTACTTGTTAGTGCATTGAGTTCTTTTAAGTACATGAACCACATGGATTAGCATGCACTACTTTGTTAAGCAGCGGCTGCCAAAACTTGCCGTGACACCTATGATCAAAGTAAGTAGGAAAGGACGACCCGCCCGATGACTGAGACGGGTAGTAGAAGATCGCTGTGTCTGACGTGAGCCTGCAGC
This sequence comes from Diplonema papillatum, assembly GCA_030068145.1. Classification (NCBI taxonomy): domain Eukaryota; phylum Euglenozoa; class Diplonemea; order Diplonemida; family Diplonemidae; genus Diplonema; species Diplonema papillatum. The sequence continues at coordinate 199,264 of JAPJBO010000163.1, forward strand.
GTTTAACCACGTCAGGCCAGCGGGAGCAAGGACGTTGTCCGAAGACGCCGACACTTACCCTTCGCTGACGATGCCGCGGGTCACCACCTCAACTCGTTCCTATCCTGGTCGATCCGAGCAAAACTGAGGCAGCCGGCAAGCCGTCTCGCAACAGAAGCTTGGACGATCCGAATAGGTCCAGACGTCTCAACCATAAACCCCAGTGAAGGAGCAATGATTACGATTTGAACGCATCTCCAACTCTTACCACTCATCGGTTTCAGGAACTTTTAACCCTCTTTTCAAAGTTCTTTGCATCTTTCCACCACTGTACTTGTTCGCTATCGGCCTCCGGGAGATATTTAGCCTTAGCAGAGGGATACCTGCCGATTAGCTCAGCATTCCCAAACTGAGCGACTCGTGCAAGCAAGAAGTTAACCAACGTGGCTCGTCGAGGGAATACGGGACTCTCGCCCCCTGTGGATACCCCATTCCAGGAGACTTGCCTCTACGCCAGTTGTGTCCCAAGCAGTTACAAGCTATGGGTCAGGCTGGCCCTTGGTTGAACGATTTCCCACGTTTTCATTTTTACCCTGTTTCTTTTTCCAGATTCGGAATATCTGAACAACCTCCAAAACACGGCGCGTTCGCGCCTTTTCAGCCTTCACAGTACATAGCAGGGCCACCAGCCTGATTGTTGGCTGTAAACAATCCGATTCCGTCAGCACCCCCCTCAGCCTCGGCCTTCCACAAATTGCCGTCGCTTCTCGGAACATCGCTCAACGAAAACACAAGCAGTGTCTCTTCATTCTGTCAACACGCCTTTGGTGGGCTGGTCTTCGCGATCTTGCAAAGAGAAGGTGCCTCCCAGCGAAAAAGCGAAGGTATGCGTTCGGGGTTGTGCTCTAGGCGAGCAAGCAGCGGCGGGCAGAAAAGAACGGGAGTGGCGGGAGGTAGGGAGTGCGGGGGGGGTGGAAACGGGAGCTGGTGAAAGGGAAGTGGATGTCTGCCGCAGCTCGGGGCTTGAAAATCTCCAAGACACACCTTGCTGGGCGTCCACCGGTAGGGGGTGTATCAAGGGGGAAATACCCATTGCATGGAGGTGCTGATGTTGAGTTGACCGGTAAGCGGAGCACAGCACACACGGAGAAGAAACGCTCATTTTCGGCTGGTACGCCTGGCTGCGTGTGCAGCAAATATGTGTGGAACTTGTCTGAGCACGGTGCTGCTGTCCATCGGGGTTGTCCTTGAACAAGCGTGCTGTACGCAGGGACGCGTCACCTCTCTGCTGCTGCGGTTACACCTGCTGACGGTAGTGTCATGATGCGGCACACGTATGTGCCACAAGTTCAATCTCTCCTTGCAGAGCGAGCTTCAGAGATCAACCTGGGTCAAACCGGCCCGAATCCTGGGTGGAAAAGTGGCTCATCAGGCTTCTTTCACGAACTCCTTGAGAATCCCACCGAGAATGAAGCGGGCCTCCAACCCCTCTCTTTTGTGTTCAGCTGCGGTTGGTAGCATAACCCTTTTGCTTGATTGCAAAACGAATCTTTCGGCGCTTCAGCTAAAGGAAGAGAAATACTTTGCCTTTGGAAGTGGGAGGGGGGGGTCAGCCCGCGCTTTCTTTGCAGGGGTGGCTTCATTCACTCCTCAGCCAGAATTTCCCTCTCGGCGACCTTGTTTATGTCCCTTCTTTGCACATTGGGTGTGGACCGGGGAGGTCTGTATCAGTCCGACATGAATGTCGGAAAAGTTTGCGAAGTCTTTTTATCTGCACGGCTGTAGTTGGCGACACGAGGAAGGCACGTGCCCGGGACGAAGGGGGAATAAAGGCAGAAGAAATGACCAGGAATGATACAGGGGTGAGAGAGAGAAGGAGAGAGAACAGTACTGTACACCCTCAACTTTCCTACAATGTGGTCAGAATAGTCACAGAACATTGTACCCACAATGCATTGTGGGTCGAATATCTTACCAATTCCCGTCGACACGAACCTTTTCCCACGTATTATGCGACATTGGACCTCAATTTCCCTTTGTCATGGGGGAAAAAGATTCCAGCCACACCATGTATTGTGGGTAAATGTTGTGGCTATTCTGACCACAATTTCTGACCGCATTTCTGACCACATTGTGGAAAGTTCTGGGCGCACACACTCAAAAACAAGTCAAGGGCGCAGTTCTCCCGCAGACCCAACCAGACATGTGTTCTCATAGCCACCGAAACCACGCTGACGTTTGAGAGAGAGAGAGAAAGAATGGGAGGGAGGAGTGATAGATCGTTGTTCGGATCATCCTAGGGATGGCAGGAGGGCGGCGTAACACGACCACCAGCTAGTGCGTCCTCTGGCCAGAGAGTTACGCAGTGTACACCCCGCCACAGATGTGCTTAGGACGGTCTCGAGGAGGTACCCAGGTGGGCCTACAGGCATCAGGCAACACCAGCTAGTGCATCCTCTGGCCAGAGAGTTACGCAGGGTGCACCACTACCAGATGCTACATACGGTCTCGAGGAGGTACCCAGGTCCACGCAAACAAAGCTCGCCAGACCGTACGCCGTCCTGCCTGATGGAGAGCTCAACCCCCCATTACGTAAAAGGGTTAGCTGCAAAGGTACTTTGGGCGGGACACATCGATTTGTCACGCAGCAGTGTGAAAAGACATGGCACATTTGGCCAGTGGTCGACCCCTGATTGACCACTCGTTTACAGTGGCAGTGATCAACTAGGTGTTTAATTCAGCTAATCCCGAGCAAAGCCCCGGCAGGAGCGCGGATCTCCACCAAACAGGGTCAGTCATTTGTTTCTGATCCTTTGGTTGGTGTGACATGAATTGAACGGATGCTAAATTGGCGGATGGAGAAGGAGCAACGGCTCCGAGTGACTCTCTCCAAGGAGGCAATGTAACACTCGCTTCACAGTTGTCGCCATGGGCCGGGCAGTGGTCGACCGCTGGTCACACGTTGAATCTGAAGCTTGATTTTGTTTGTGCGTGCCGGTTGTTCGTTTTTCCATTTGTATTCGCCCTGTGTCATTTTCGGGCCAGGAATTCTGAGCTTCACCAAAACACGCTGCGACGTCTTTTTAGCCTGCACAATGCATTGAAGGGCGACCCGCAAGATTGTTTGGTACTAAAGAAAACGTGCTAACTTCATGTTATCAAAATAACATGAGAAAACTTGTTATGCTGCTGGTCTCTCCCGATACGGGTCAATGGCAAGCCCTGCACACGGCGACCTGATGGTCGAACCAGCATGCTGGACTTGATGCGAACCCGCTGACCGTGCCCTAAAATTCCACATGACGACGCGTGAGTGTTCTGCGAGGCTGGCAAGTGCATGATAATCCAGCAATTTGGACGTGGGGGCGCGCAATCTTGGATCATGCCCCTACTCCGGCAACGCTTCTTAATCCCTTACGGAGGAGGATAGGTTGTCCAGCGGGCAGAAAGCCTTCTGGGGAATCTATGGGTCAAACCCGCGAGATTGACGACTCCAACATGGGAAACCCGGTGCTCCTCGGAAAGGTTTCGTGACACATCTCTTCACAGCAGCAAACATTGATCCTTTTTGATGCGTCTGTACTCTGAAAGCCCCATTGGGTTCTGGCTTTTTCGACATAAATATATGTCCACCGTCCGTAAAGGGTTAAGAGTGAAAGTTAGCTTGGCACTACCTTTTTCTTTCTTTTTTAAGACGGGTTTGCGAATTGACATGGGGTCAACTCTTTGTCGTCTGCGCAACTTGTTCCCGAAGCAAGAGGGTTGAAGTATGGTTAAAGATAAAACAGTGGTGTCACCTGAGGGGGTGTCATCTCAGGGCCGCCCACGTGATGAAGCCGTCAAGCATTGGGAACTTTTAAGTACACGGACCACATGGATCAGCATGCACTCGATGAAGCCGTCAAGCAGCGGCCGGCTCATCCCGTGACACCTTTTAAGAGTAGTTGTAGTTGTGAACTAAGTACTGTGCGGAAAGAGTAGGGGAGTGTTGGTCGCAGCTCTTGACCAGGGTACTTGAAAGTACCTGGCTTTCTGGGTTTGACGAACTGCTTGGCTTTTTTTTAGGGTGAAAGAAAATCATGTAGACGGATTTCAAAAAGATTCCTGCAGTACGACGGTAACAACCATGGTACTACATGTAGGGGTGAGGGCAGCGCATTATTCTGTTATTTCGCTCCATCTGTGTATCGTGGAAACCAAAAGTGCTGAAGTGCGCAAAACTCAGCGCGGTGTCCTGCAGTAAACGGAGCTTTGACCATCGGACACAGAGACCGCAAAATACACTGCGATGCAAGTGGGGGAGCGGTTGTGCTGTACCACAACATGTATTAGTCGGTAGCTAGGGTGACGTGAGTTATGACTGATGACGTTTGAAATTGTCACCCCTGGAGAGGGGTGACACTTCCAAACGGTAGGGTGACAATTTCAAACGGCACCTTATACACACACGGGAGAACAGACAGACTGTCTCTTTACTGTGTACACACGGTGACGTGTGTAATTGGCACCCTCTACTACGTTCGAAATTGCCACCCCTCGGCATTGCAAAATTTGGGGGGATGACAATGATACACGTTATCGTAGGGAATAGTTGAGTTGCAGCTCTTGACAAAGATAGATGGACCGGCACGCACAAACAAAACGAAGCGCCTGTCTTTTTAGATGGAAAGAAGAAGGTGAATTTATTCTTCGCTTTTTCTCGGCCGGTCCTGCTTTTGGCTTTGTAGGTTCTCCCGACTCCACAATTCGTGGTTAGCACAAACTCAGAGGTCTAGTCATCTATTCCCTGCAGTATTAGCATTACTTTCAATAAAAATAATATTATCAAATCATATTACGAATCTAGCGGGTTTTGCGGCAGAAATAAGACGCGTCACTGGCTAACCACGGTGAAAACCGGAAAATGATGGGGGGGGAGGAATTGTTTTTCGTTGAACGCTTTGCCCTGGACGTTTGTTTTTTGGTACAGGGCGCAAGGATAAGGCCGTTGGATGGCCTGTGACGCGTTCTTTTCTTAGAGTTAAAATTCGCTTGAGATTCCGGGGTTTTAGGGTCTCCGTGTGACCGTTCATGAATGGGTTCTCTTAGAGCAAGAAAGGGCTATATGGGTTATGGCTAGCCATGTCCGGGACTGTTTGTGACCGACACCAAGTACATTCCTTCGTGGAGTGTAGTCTTGGGCCCCCCACGTTCTACAAGTTGAGCAGGGGTTGCCTTGTAGCCCGTACCGGTCTGTTGTCCGCGTTTTTATGTATTTCTCCAACATTGCATGATTGGCAAAAACTAAAATATGGAAGAACACCGGCCCGCAATGGCCACCATGCCAGAGACTCGAAGCTGCGGCGGGGGGCGCCGAAAGCATGCTTTTCAGATGCTCGAGATGCGCGGGCCCGAGGGCAGGTGGAACGGCTGGGGCGCGCTCCTCACCTGCTGCAGGGGGTGCGAGGGGGCGGTGCGGGCCAGCGGGCCGGGCGCGAGGATCGCGACGCGGCAGCCGTCGGGGACCTGGAACGCTCCGCAGCGCGCGGAGGTGTATTCGTCGGACCCGGCGTTCGGGAACGAGTACGAGCCCCTGCCGGAGCCGGCGAAGCCGCAGTAGAAGAATGAGCTGTGCGCCAGCTCGGCCAAGGGGACGCCGTCTCCGTCGCTGTCGGAGTCAGCGGACTGTTCGCTCGACTTTTTCCCCGGGAGGCTCTGCTCCCAGGGGCGCTTCGCCGCCGCGTCGAACTTCCACCGCGCGGGGGCATCCTCCCCCGCAGAGGCGCTGGACATAGGGGACATGGACATGGACATGGACATGGACATGGACATGGACATGGACATGGACATGGACATGGACATGGACATGGACATGGACATGGACATGGACATGGACATGGACATGGACATGGACATGGACCACCCTTTCCGCGGCCGGGGCTGCGCCTTCGCGTGCTCCGCCAGCGGGGAAGGCAGGAGCGGGAGACACACGTCACCCCAAGGTAAAATACTCGAGGGACTGCCTTGTGCTCATTTCGAAGGAGGCTAGAGGGGGAGAAAACAATACAACTACAAAGTGGGTCTTTTTTGTTGAATGCTTACGCCCGCCACTAAACCCAGATTTACCTGTGTTTCGTGGGCTACAGCACATTTACCTCCTTTGATCATCGCACCTGGCAGTCTCCTCAAGCGTTTCCTACGAAGCAGGTGCAGGTGGCGGGTTTTGCGACAAAACATAAAAATATGGAAAGAACAGCCCGTAATGGCCATCATCATGCCAGAGACGGCGGGGGTTGTTTGGTGGCACCCCGAAAAGCAACCTTTTCAGATGCTCGAGATGCGCGGGCCCGAGGGCAGGTGGAACGGCTGGGGCGCGCTCCTCACCTGCTGCAGGGGGTGCGAGGGGGCGGTGCGGGCCAGCGGGCCGGGCGCGAGGATCGCGACGCGGCAGCCGTCGGGGACCTGGAACGCTCCGAAGCGCGCGGAGGTGTATTCGTCGGACCCGGCGTTCGGGAACGAGTACGAGCCCCTGCCGGAGCCGGCGAAGCCGCAGTAGAAGAACGAGCTGTGCGCCAGCTCGGCCAAGGGGACGCCGTCTCCGTCGCTGTCGGAGTCAGCGGACTCTTCGCTCGACTTTTTCCCCGGGAGGCTCTGCTCCCAGGGGCGCTTCGCCGCCGCGTCGAACTTCCACCGCGCGGGGGCATCCTCCCCCGCAGAGGCGCTGGACATAGGGGAGATGGACATGGACATGGACACCACCCTAGAGTCCGACCGCTGCTGATGGGGCTGCGTTTTTGCGTGCTCCGCGAGCAGGGAAGGCAGGAGCGGGAGGGCCGCGTTCGCGGGGGCGTGCTGGCACGCTTTCCGGTGCGTCGACCGCCGCATCGCGGCGCAGGCGGTGCAGACGAGGCACAGGCAGAGCACGAGGATCGCGGCCACGAGGGCTGCGGACGCGGTTTCCGCGGTTGCCGCCGCCGCCTCGGCCGCGGCGCAGTGGAACGGGCCGCCGATTTTCGCCGCGTTGTTCTGCAGGCAGACGCACACAAAGTCGCCAGTTCGCCCGAAATTCGGGTCCAAGCAGGCGAACACCGCAGGGTCCCCGCACGGGTGCGCCTCCTCGCACTCGTCGCCGCCGCCCGCCGGCGGCGTCGGGGTTGGCGGCGGCAACGGCGGCGGCGCCTTGGGCGCGCCGGTATGCACCGGCGGCGCCCCAGTGTGCACCGCCGGCGGCGAGCCTCCCGTCTCCTCCTCCGCGGCCAGCGCGGCCCCGGCGCAGAGCATCGCCAGCACGCAGCAGCCTGCCCGGCGCGCCATTTCTCGCGGCTCAGGAAAGCCGGTGCACACCCCCTGCTGTATAGACTGCTGATAGACTGCTGTATAGACTGCTGTATAGACTGCTGTATAGACTGCTGATAGACTGCTGTATAGACTGCTGTATAGACTGCTGTATAGACTGCTGTATAGACTGCTGTATAGACTGCTGTATAGACTGCTGATAGACTGCTGTATAGACTGCTGTATAGACTGCTGTATAGACTGCTGTATAGACTGCTGTATAGACTGCTGTATAGACTGCTGATAGACTGCTGTATAGACTGCTGTATAGACTGCTGTATAGACTGCTGATAGACTGCTGTATAGACTGCTGTATAGACTGCTGTATAGACTGCTGTATAGACTGCTGTATAGACTGCTGTATAGACTGCTGACTGCTGTATAGACTGCTGTATAGACTGCTGTATAGACTGCTGATAGACTGCTGTATAGACTGCTGTATAGACTGCTGTATAGACTGCTGTATAGACTGCTGATAGACTGCCGATAGCCTGCTGATAGACTGCTGGTACTATGCTCGCCTGCGATAGCCTATGACAGCCTGTGATAGCCAGCAGCAGGCGATTCGATGCAGTTCCAGGGAATAGAAGTCGAGTGGCTCACTCTCACCGCAGCAAAGCCGCTAGAAAAACTTGAGCAAATAAAGAACCCGTGTGTGTGTGTGTGTGTGTGTGTGTGTGTGTGTGTGTGTGTGTGTGTGTGTGTGTGTGTGTGTGTGTGTGTGTGTGTGTGTGTGTGTGTGTGTGTGTGTGTGTGTGTGTGTGTGTGTGTGTGTGTGTGTGTGTGTGTGTGTGTGTGTGTGTGTGTGTGTGTGTGTGTGTGTGTGTGTGTGTGTGTGTGCCGCTTTTCTGCTTCTTTTTTCCCCCGACGACAGCCGCGCCCGGAGGCAGTTGATTTATGCAGGCAGGTCTTTTTTTCTACCCGGCGGATGTTGCTTGGGTTGGCGTTCCCCCCCTTAGACTGGTTCTTTGTGCCAAGCGGTCGGGGTTTTTGAAGTCTCCGTTTGACTTGTGAGAGCGGGGTGGGGTTTTTCTTTGTGCGGCTACCGCAGGGTCCAGGTAGGTAAGGGTATGGGCGGGTGTGTTTCGCAAGGGCTTCGTGTGTTTCACCGGCGCAACCCCCTCTCCCCCCGCCCGTGTCGGTGCACACAGAGATTGGTGCCTTCCGAGCTTTCTTTTTCCCAAAGTGTCAGGCTGGGCCACCCGAAGGCAGCTGGTTTCTTTTGAACCGGGGTTTCTCTACCGGCGGCGAGGTCTTCTTTTTCTTTTCCCACCCCAAGCCGGCGATCTTCCAATACTTGGGGTACGGCCGAGTCGTCCGCTGCTCGATACCAGGAGGTGGGGACGGGAGAAAGGAGGTAAACAGATCGGCGACGGATGTGTGATTTGGAAAGCGATTGTGTCAGGGAAAGGGAGGGGAGGAGGGGAAGAGAGTGGGGAGGGCAATTAAACCTATAGAGGTACGTTGGAGGGACGTTTTACGTTGTTGTGTGCGAGTCGGCTGCAGCCTAGGCACGGAAGAGTCAACTCCGTTGACTGCTGCTACGAGGCGTGATGGCTCTGAGGACACATGCGGGATTGTGCGGGTTTTAGGTCTGGGCTCAGATTGAAGGTGCTGTGAGTGGCGTTCTCGGTCGAATGCTATCCTAGTAACCCCGGAAACATACCCAGTATCACTGGAGTGCCCGTTCCCGGCGAGCTACGAGGGAACGCACCTGTAAGAGTGCCAACGCTACTCTTTCTATAACGTACATATAAAAGGTGTCACGGGATAAGTACTTCATCCCTCTTGCTCGTAACAGTTCCAAGCTGACACTTCATTGCGGGCACGACATGCAAGAAGGCCTGGAAGAAATCAGGAGCCGCGGGTATCCAACTAGTTAATTAAACCAACCCCTCAATCGCCTTGAAAACTTGTTCTTCGCTTATACCACCGTGTGTTGTTTTCTCACTCGGGACTTTTGACCTGTCGTGTTTGTGTGATTTGTCGTGTTGGGGTAGACCCGCATGACCTCACGTCCGTTCAACACGTGGTTCAGTAGTTACAGCACTTGGGATCCCTTCGGTTCTTTGTCTTTCCCTTCCAAGCTGGCGCTTAAGTAAAAGTAAAAGTGCTCAGGCGAAGAACCGGGTGCCCACAACACAGCGATGCATGAAAAGAGCACACACACAGGGTCAGCCCTCTCGGATACGTCTGTTTGGCCTGTTCTCCCGCTGACTGCAAACCTATGCGGAATCGCAGCGACACCATTTCGGCCGGTTCTGAGCTACATGCCCTTGTGGTAGGCGATGCTCGATGAGCGTGAACCGCAAGATGCACACAAAAACGAACCACACGTTGTTTTGCAACACGTGACCGCCGCTTGTACTCTATCCCAAGCTTCATCTGCATCATTCTTGAGCTTTGCTATATTTCTAGCGTTATTTTCGGTCTGCTGTAATCACAAATTGAACATAAGAAGGGCAAGTGAAGGCAAGTAGAAGGGGAAAGCGAAAAGCCGAAAGCGGACCCGAAACGGGACCGCCTGACCAATCGGTGTACTGTTAGATTCAGGGGTTCGTCCGTTTCTTTCTTTTTTAGAGTTATAGTTCGCTTGAGAATCCGGGATTTTAGAGTCTCCGGGTGACCTTCGTCGAATGGGTTCTTTTAAAGCTAAGACGTACTGGGTGTGGGTTCGGGGGGCATGCATGGCTTCTTTCGTGTACACTTTACTTGCTCTCGCTTTGGCAAGTCAACTTGTGACCGACACCAAGTTCTCGCCAGGATAGGTGAGTGTTCGGCTTTTTTGTGTTTGGTGCGATTCCGTTAGATTCAGAGTTTTTCGTCCGATCCATTTTTTTTAGAGTTAAAGTTTTTTTTGCTTGCGATTCCGGTACATCCCGCCAGTTGCAGCTCTGTTCCCTTACATCTTAATGGAACTGCTTGAGCAAGTCAATCCCATGGTATTCCGTATTCCTAACGACAGCAAGTGTCAAACAAGCCGGAAGGCTGTTGAGTATTTTCGACAAGGTTTTCTCTGGCGGCGGAAACCCCATAGTTTACTAAAAGGAGCAAGAGAAATTCGGGGCGGGGCCTTCTCTTTGGCCGCGAGCTTCGTCTCCTCGTTGAACTCGGCGACGCTGTCTCTCCGCCAGGACCGGTAAATGATCTTTGCACCGCCGCATTCTCATTCAAAATGGGATCGACTTGGTGGATAATGGTCAAGTCCGAACGCGAAAGTCTGAGAGGCTAGATTTTCGAGTGACACTCTCAACACTGCCGACGACTGCCCCCTGCCGTACCGCCTGTCAGTAATAACGAACTCTCACCCTCCGGCGCACGCGGATGTACCGGCGGACGCGGATCCTCATTCTCACGCGAATCCGCACGCGGATCCGTCGCCGGACGTAGATGACGTGTCTCTCGTGCGATGTCAGGTGTATTGGCACCAGCGGCGCGGCTGCTTCCGTCGCGTTGAGGGCCGACCGCGTCTTGCCGTACAGAAGGCACCGGTGCAGGAAGCCGAGGGTCATCATGTCGCCTTCCCGCGTCGTGAACCCGTTTGCAAGGTCGAACGAGAGCTCGGCGGTCCGGCGCTGCAGCTGCGTTCCGGGCTTGTAGACTCCCGCGGCGCCCTGCACGTGGCAGACCCCGGCCCAGTCGCGTGTCCCGCACACGGCGGCGGCGCCGAAGTTGTCGTCGGACAGCAAATCGCAGTAGTTGGCCCTCCCTTCGGCCGCGACCCTCGTCTCCTCGTTGAACTCCGCGACGCGGTCTCTCCGCCAGAACCGGTGCGTCTCGCCGGCTGCGGGCGGCACGATCGGCAGCACCACCACGCGCGCGCCGGGCGCTTTCGCGTCGATCACAGCCAGCAGCCGGCGAAGCCTCTCCGAGTACTCCTCCTTTGACCCGCTCCGGGCCGCGGTGGCGTCGCTGCTATCGAGGCGTACGAGGTCTACGACGACGTACGACCAAACGTCGCCCGCTTCGAGCCACGCTTCGGCGCACTTCGACGCCCAGAGTGCGTTGACGCCCCCGCTGCTGCCGGCCACGTAAACATCGTACGAGTTGAGGTACCTTGCGCCGAACGCCTGTTGGTTGGAAATTTGCGTTCGATGAGAGGGTCTTTGGGAGAAAACCACCCGTTTTAGGAACACGGTCTTGACAACAACCGTTTAGAGCTCAGGTCTTGACAATGTCTGGGGGATTACTTGCGAGGCACCGGAACAGGTTTGGACAAGGTCTGGGAGAACGTACGTGCAGGGCTCAAATACAACCGTATATAGAGCACAGGTCTTGACGGTATCTGGGGAGATTACTAGAGATTACTTGCAAGGCATCAATACCACCGTTTCTAGAGCACAGGCCTTGACAATGTCTGGGAGAGATTACTTGCAAGGCATCAAAACCACCGTTTCTAGTGACAATGTCTGGGAGAGATTACTTGCAAGGCATCAATACCACCGTTTCTAGAGCACAGGCCTTGACAATGTCTGGGAGAGATCGCTTGCAAGGTATCACTACCACGTAGCTGGAGCCTGAGAGCCTCAAGTTGCTCTGTTCCCGCGGAGGCTGTAACGAGCTCAATTCCATGGCTGCACAATAACAAGTAAAACGACCAATCCTGCAACGACGTACGCTGACAATACAAACTGACAAGCACAATGGCAAGTCTACAGCTGGTGCGCGCGTGTAAAGAAGTGCGTAGTTTTGGTTTATTCTTTTGCTCTTCGTTGTCTTGGCAACTTTATTTTACTTTTCAGCAGTCATTTCATGCCTTCTAGTGACGGTATTTTGGGCTTTCTTTCTTTACCGTGGATTTTCTGGACTTTATGGTGCCTTAGAGAGTTGTGAAGAAATCGAGGCCCATGAATTCAAAAAAGCGGGGCGCACCTCTGCCAACAACGTGAGCTTTCTGTCTCCGATGAACAGTATCCGGCTCTTCCTGCCATCGGTGGGATGAATTGCGATCGGCAAACAAGTCGGGGCGTGGCACGCGCAGCGCGAGAACAGCCCGGCAACTTCATCGGCAGGAAGAGAGCACGGGGCACCCTCGCTGCGTTCCTCCGCTCTGTGGATGGTGATACAATGTCTGGGAGAGATTACTTGCAAGGCACCAGTAGCACCGTTTCTAGAGCACATGTGACAATGTCTGGGAGAGATCACTTGAGACACTTTCTAGCAGGTCTTGACAATGTCTGGGAAAGACTACGTGGAAGGCACCATCAACACCACCGTTTCTAGAACAGGGATCAATTGCAAGGCACTGATACCACCGTATCTAGCAGGGATCAATTGTAAAGGCACCATTACCGCCGTTTTTAGAGAACAGCGATCAATTGCAAGGCACTAATACCACCGTTTCAAGAGCACGGGTCGGCAGTACCATACGATGATCAGAGGATCCTACTTGGCGGTTCAGCTTCCTCACACATTGCATGTGGCTAAAAGCTTTGCACAACCGATTTCTATTGGTTGTGCGCACCAGCAGAATTCACCTGCCTTGGTGAGTTGCTACTAAATTTAGCATTTATCGTGGTTTAAAGGTTCGGTGGTTTAGGGTCTCCGGTTGACTATTGAGGCTGTGAGGCGGGTAGTATCCCTGAACTCGAATCGTCGACGCAGTTCATGTTGATCATGATCAGCGTCCGACTCGGGCGGTTCAGTTACTTCACGAAATTACATGTGCTAAGAAGAGCTCGCCACTCGCTCATCCGCGGCTGATACAAAACTAATGATGATGATGATGATGATGATGATGATGATGATGATGATGATGATGATGATGATGATGATGATGATGATGATGATGATGATGATGATGATGATGATGATGATGATGATGATGATGATGATGATGATGATGATGATGATGATGATGATGATGATGATGATGATGATGATGATGATGATGATGATGATGATGATGATGATGATGATGATGATGATGATGATGATGATGATGATGATGATGATGATGATGGGCAGAGAGAGTTGCCTTCGTTGAACGCAGTGCCCGATTGATGTTACGTAAAGCTGGATGCGGGAAGTAAATGAAAACGCCGCGGTTTGCGGGACGAGCTTCTCAATGAGCTCATTTCTTCCAATGTTTCATGTTCGGTTTACAAGAGAAAAGACATGATACCTGCCGCACTTCCAGAACTCGGCTGTGCAATTGGCATCGCTGGAGCACGTCCGCGAGGACTGCACCTGGCACACCACGAGCACCAGGGGGACGAGCAACATGGGACGCATTCGTTTTCTTTTACTTCGTTCCCGGAGAGCAAGCCGCGGGGGAACCTTCCTGGAAGGAGGAGGAGCCAGCCTTGAGTCATAACAGGGGGGACTCGTAGCCCCTGCCGGGGGGCACCGCCGGTTCATGCATTGAGAGAGAGTACTAATCGGAGCGCATCTACGCATGTGTCCTCAGAGCCGATCCTTTTGGTACCAACAACCTTGCGGGTTACCCCTTCAATGTATTGCGCAGGCTAAAAAGACGTAGGGAGCGTGTTCTGGTGGATGATCAGAACTCCTTACCTGGTAGTATGTATACCACCATACTACGTATGTGTGTATAATACCACCACACCGTGCTGCTGAGGACCTCGGGATGGGTACAGATCCACCCCAAGGGAGATGTTCAGTTTTATTATTTTGGGCTTAACTCTACCCTTTCGCTCGAAAGAAAAGAAAGGTAACTGAGAGTGCAAGGCAAACACGCAACGTCACCCGTTGCGGACGGTCCAGGATATTTCGCTTGTGACGTTTTTTTTTTTCTTCCTTTTCTTTTTTGAGCAAACTTTCTTGCCCCACAGCGAACTTCTTCTTTTCCCCGACGGACAGCTTGTGTCAGACGAGCACACCCCGGGGGGTTTTATGTTGGCAGGTTCTCTGCTCTTCTGATTGTTGCTTGGTCTCCGTTTTCGTTCTTTCTTTTGTGCCATCAAGCTGGCTCTAGCAATTTTTCAACGGTTGGCTAGGAGAAACCACCCACTACCGTGTGTGGTTTGGACGTGCGCTTCCGCACCCATTCTGTGCACAAAATTCCCTTCAGTGAGGTACCAGGATACCAGAATTCAGCGAGTTCATGAAACTCGGACTTCGGGCCCGCTGGCTCCTTGGCCTTTTAATTTGCCAGAGTGGGATTGTTGACAAAATAAGCAAGTGAACCCGGGCTCACCTTTCAGCTACACTTGCGTCAGCATGCGCTTGCTCTTGTCATTGTGCAACAATGAGTGTCGTAGCCGTTGGTGATTAGCCATGGGGGGGCGTGACCCTGCTGTTTCGCGGAAGGGAAGGTTTGTTTGTGCGCACTAGCGGAACTCACCTGGTGAGCTGTATGCAATGCAAGCCTACCCTTTGTGGGGTACCTGAATTTCAAGTTCACACTGCTAACTACTAATTTGCGATCGTCACGAAGAGGAAGCCGCTAATCCGCGTCGTTGAGGGATGCTAACGTCTGAGCCATGGAACACGGCAGACGTACACACCGTGTGCAACGCGTTTGCGGTTTGTTTGTGCGTACTTGTGAAAACTCTCTTCCAAGTGATATAGCATAGCACGCTGCCATCCGACGCTTTCTGATTTAGACAAGCAAGCTCGTCACCATAAAGAGGGGAGCAACGAGTGACCACTCGTCGTTTAGCAGGTTTTATCAACGCCGACTGACAGGGGCAAAAACCAGCCCCCTGTCGGGGAGCAAAGAAACGGCCGCGCAACAGTCGGAAAGGGCGTGAAATGACCCGGTTTCTCCTCCAGGAAGCCCTGTAGAAGAAGTTGTGCGGCGGGAAACAAATAGGGTTTGGCAGTATTATTGAGCTGACCGTTTACAATGTCCGTGTCGTTGGGAATGATAACGTCTGGGCACATGGATGTCTCCCTTGTGCGACGTGCTTACGATACGAGGACACAACGCCCTTCGGTCCTACGAAGTGACTGGTCGCAGTGGAAGCTGCGATTCCGTGTCGTTGGGAATGATAACGTCTGGGTACCATGGGGTGCGGCGGTGTATACGTTGTGCGACGTGCTTACGATACGAGGACACAACGCTCTTCGGTCACTGGTCACGGTGGAAGCTGCGATTCCGTGTCGTTGAGGATGACGACGCCTGATTGGCATCGTCGGATACGCCGAACGAGCGAGTCGATGGAACGCAGCCGAGGGCAATCAAAAACCCAGCGCAGAAACACGACCGCAATGAGCACGCACTGCACAATGTACAACACCTTGTACGACACGGTTTGCGACGACCAACATCGCTCGTCCCATGGGTCAGCAAAGGGTGTGCGACACGCCCCGTGAGTGTCACGCAGCCACTTGTCCAACCATAGAACCGTTATGAAGCACGCGTAGTGCGGGACACACCAGCTGGCGCAGATGGCCGAATCCCTTTTCAAGCCTTCGAGCCATAGCTGGCAGGCCAGATAAATCCGGTGTCCCGAGATACTCCAGCCGACCGTCAGCCACAACCCCCACACCAGCGTGTCTAATAGCATCGACTCATGCGCGAAAGGGCGATACTTCCGCCGTTTCCCCTCCCCCCTTTTTACACTTTCTTTCGAGTTTTTTTCGACGAGGGGCGGCCTGTTGGGCGTGAAGTGAGTGGCTACGTTTGCACGACCGCTTGGATGCCTCAGCACTGGGCTCAGGTAAGAACGCCTTCTTTCGAGCTTTTCCGACGAAGGCGGGCGGCCGTGAAGTGAGTGATTATTCTTACTCGACTGCTTGATGCCTCAGCACTTATGTCAGGTAGGAACCCTGTCTTTCGAGCTTTTCCGGCGAGGGCGGCCTGTTCGGCGTGAAGCGGTGGCTACTGCTGCTCAACCACTTGGATGCTTCAGCACTTGGGTTCCGGTAAGAACACTTTCCTTCGAACTTTTCCGACCCCCCCCAGCCTTCACCGTTTGGATGCCTCAGCACTGCGTTCAGGTAAGAAGTAGCCTTGCGGCACATTCGACCGCTTCCTTTTCAGACCGTTTCGAGTCTCAACCCGGACTCTTGCGTGTCCGGTTGACCATCGAGGCGGGGGCTTGTGGAGGTGATTTTGTCTTGATTTTGCATTCTGCAGCCATTATTTCAGCCTAAACGAGCGTCCGACTACTTTTCTCACCCTTTCAGAGCATTTTATGGGCACCTGGGTGGTAGGATTCGAGTTTTGGATTTCTGGTGACGCCCCGTCTGGGGTTCTGATGGTTTTCCTTAACCGGGTTTGCCTAGGAATTGGCTTGTGGAGGTGGGTATTGAAAAGCGGTTGCAGCGATCACTGTCGGTCGGTTGGGTAGACTTCGTTTGTATGTCATTTGCACGTCTCTGTACGCACTATATATATATGGCTTATTTTCTGCGGGGCCGTCTTGCTGCCTAACATTACTTTTCCGTTCATTCGCCATTTCTCAAATTCTTATCTTCTTTCTCAGCCTTTCAATTGGTAGTCGTGCCAAATGGGCCGAAAAAACCCTTTTCCCAGCCGGTGCACTACAGTGAAAACCCCCCGATTACCCCCGATTTTCAATCGGGGGGTTTTTAGCCCCCGATTTCCCCCATCCACCACGATTTTCCCCCATTTTCCCCGACAGATTTGTCGGGGGTTACATGTATGATATGCCTTTTTAACGTCGCTCTGTCGTGTCGTGTAGCGATCTACTGTAGTGTCCGAAACCGCCCATATCGGCCTGTCTTCAATGTTGCTTCAATACATTGCTTTCTGGCGTCGGTGTGTGAGGGGATGATGGACTACCACTGCCGTTCATTCGGTCAGCTGCTCTAGCTGCGGCTAGTCGGGGAGTCACGCTTCGTGATTTTGCAACCGGCGGCCTATTTACTACAAAACGCATGGGTGCCCAGGCAAAATACTCGAGGGACTGCCCTGTGGTCATTTCGAAGGAGGCTAGAGGGGGAGAAAACAATACAACTACAAGTGGGTCTTTTTTGTTGAACGCCACTAAACCCAGATTTACCTGTGTGCTACAGCACATGTACCTCCTTCGATCTATCGCAACTGGCAGTCTCCTCAAGCATTTCCTACGAAGCGGGTGCTTTTACAAAGAAAAAAAGGAACAGAAGCGGAGCTGCAGAACGGAAAACTGCTGCGGCGGCCCGCTTTGCTTCGGGGTAGGGGTGCAAAGCACCAGCTTTTGACGGCAGTGTAGTGGACTACCGTGGCTGCAGCGGGCAACGGGGAATTAGGGAGAGTGTTTTCCGCACGATAACTCCTTTTTACCGTTTTTCTTTTTGTTGCTTCTTCTGTTTCTCCCCCCCCCCTTTTCTTTTTACCAAATATGAAATGTTGGAGGAAATGAGAAGCTCGTCGCCGCAAACCGTAGCGTTTTCACTTGCGTCCTGAATCCAGCTTTACGTAAAAAAACGATCAGGCACTGCGTTCAACGAAAACAGCTCTCTCTTCCCGTCATCATCATCACTTGTTTTGTATCAGCCGCGGTTGTGCGAGTGACGAGCACTTACTTTTTGCGTTGGTGGCGGATACCAACAGTTGCTCGAATCAAATCGCGCCGGAGGCCCGGATCTTTTGAAGTGCTTTGTTTGTACGTGCCGGGGGGGGATTAGCCTGCTAGTGGAGTGATAGTGAGTGAATATGCTCGGTAGGCTAATCTTCTCCCAAACACGCGGCCAGCGTTCTCTTCGTGTTCACAATGCATTGTTACTACGAAACATACGAAGACGAACAAACGTGGCGAGTGCCATCCGTCCGAAGACGTGGAAGTGGCGCCGTTTTCCTATATCCCGGGGCGTCGGGAGTAAGAAAGTATAGGCGCGGTGTTTTCTTAGTACTAACAATTTCGCGGGTTGCCCTTCAATGTATATATCGTGCAGGCTAAGAAAACGTCGACCAGCGTGTTTTGGGGGTTGATCGAAAGCGGAAGAAAGCCGATGTGACTTTCGCTGGAACGTCATTTTCACTGTCGCCCACGCTTTCAGGCACGCCTTTCCGCCATTGTCAAGAAAACTGACTGGTCGTGGCAACTGATGCACCGTGCTGACCAGAATCAAGGGGATCGAGCGGCGAACCGCGAAGTGGCTGAAGACGAGACACCTTGCCGATGCTCTCTTGTGCATTCCGAGTCCTTGTCTGTTGGGCCAGTGGGTGGATGGAAGGGACTAAGAACCAGCCAGACGGGCGTTCTGAACTGGAGGGGGGACGGGGGGTTTTCTCCGTGGCAAAAAAAGAGAATCTCAGAACCGTGCTGGCGAAATCCTTTTTTTTTTTTCTCCAAACGGAATTCTCCTTTGAGATTGGACTCCCGTTGCGATGGTGGGGAGTCACCGGCATGATGAGTACCACACTATGCCAGCCTTTCGCTACGTGATACCAGATGGGTCACTACTGGCGTGCTTCCGTCGTGGTGCAACCCGCGACGGCTGCACCTCCTGCTGGTAGCTGTTTTAGTCAGCACCTTTGAGATTGGAATATTGTTGGCATGCCGATGAGTACCACACACCTCCTTTGAGATTTCGCAACTGGCAGCCTCAGGTATCTCCTGCAAAGCAGGAGCTACAAAAAACAAGAAGTTCAACGATCCCGCCGATTCCCGGTACAAAAAAAATACTCGAGGGGCTGCCTTGTGCGTACTTCGAAGGGAGGCTAGAGGGGGAGAAACAATACAACTACAAAGTGGGTCTTTTTTGCTGAACGCTTACGCCCGCCACTGAACCCAGATTAACACAGGTTCGTGTGGGCTACAGCACATTTACCTCCTTAGATCTTCTGCAGCTGGCAGCCTCCTCAAGTATTTCCTACAAAGCAGGTGCTTAAACAAAAGAACAAAACACGTGTCAGATCCTCAGATCCGAGCATCCCCAACGTTGCTGAAAAGAGAGGAGAAGGTCGAGAAAAAGAGATCTTTGTGTTGCCGACAATCTTTTGGTTTCTTGCGCGACGATCCTCTTTATTTCGACTCGACCACAAACACGAACCCGATGGTCCGCATTTTTGTTGCCAATGGTGACAAAATGGCTAGGCTGGAGGAAGAAACGGGTTTGGGGAGAGGTAAAACCGTTTTCAGCGCAGACGAGACGCAAAAAAAAAGAAGAAGCAGCGGAAAGGAACAGCAACACGAGGCGCCAGCGCGACGTTTTCGAGTGACACTAGCCGGTAAACAGTGTTTTGCGTGCCTTCATGGCACTTGCGCGTAACTGCTCCCAACGCAGGTGCAACTCAAGCTCTTGCATGCGGCGGTCAACCCTGCTGCCTGGAGTGAACCTATACGGCGGACTCCCCCGCCGGATGGGAGTGTTTGTGCGGTCGGTTTTTGTGTTGACAAACGTCCAGGGCAAAGCGTTCAACGAAAAACAATTCCCTCCCCTCATCATTTTCCGGTTTCAACCGTGGTTAGCCAGTGACGCGTCTTATTTTTTTTTACATAAGCGCTAGCTTGAAAGGAAATGCTCGACGATGCTGCCCGACAAAGAACAGAAGGGATGTAACTACCGAACCACGCGTTGAACGGACGTGAGGTCATGCGGGTCGACAAATCACACAAACACAACAGGTCAAAAGTCCTGAGTGAGAAAACAACACACGGTGGTGTAAGCGAAGAACAAATCAGATTGTGTTTGTGTTGTATTTGCCCCTAACCTATATTTCCTTCCTTCCATTCGGAGTCGAAGCAGCTACGTCGAGTAGTTTTGCTTGTTCTTCAGGATTTACACCCGCAATGCGGGACGCCATTCATTTCCGTCCGCAACGCGGAGTCTTACACCCGCAATGCAGGAGCGGCACTTTCGCATTTTGATGCTAAATACAGGCGAATTCGTGTGCATTTTGCGTAAAACCACTCTCGCACTTTTTTCACTCCCGCATTCATTCCCCCAACCGGCGTGGGAGTCCGCCGTGTATAGTCTTGTGGTCGTGTTGCCTCTCAAGCGGAGGTGAACTCCTTAGGCATCTTCATGCCCCTTGGGATGATTTCGATCCAGTAGTTGTCAGGGTCCAGTGCAAATGCCAGCATCTTCATGGAGCCGTCGGTGAGCTTCTTCTGGAAGGACACGCCGTCTTTTTCGAGAGCCTGGCAGAATACTTCGATGTCGTCCACCAAGAACCCAATATGGCCGAAACCTGCGTTTTTAGAGTAGACGTTTGCTTGAGAATCCGGGATTTTAGAGTGCAAGTTCGCTTAGGGATCCGGGGTTTTATATAGTCTCCGGGTGACCATAGTCGTAAAGGTTCCTTTAAGGTATAGTATGTTTGTGTGTGTATCTTTGCCGCCTATTGCCGACTATTCGACTTATATTAGCGCGCGCTCTTTTTTCCTATGTGTCTTGCCATTTCCGTGGTTCTTGGCAATCTTGACGACCGACGGGTTAGTTTTGAGTACATGAACCACACTCGTAATACATCCTCCTCCTACTGCGTATACTGGCTCCGTCTGCTGCTTCGTCTTCACCGTCGCGGATGATGCATAAATCGAAAGTAGAAAGGTCAGGCAGTGATTCGGTGTGTTTGTCACAATCGTCGTGACGCCTCAGGACACGCTTCAGAAAAAAAAGGGGGCAAGGGTGGGTGGGCAAGCGAGGGGTGAAGTTACGATGTTTTCGGGATAGCGACGGGGTTATTCAACCTTGTAACGAGTGTTAGGTTTTCGTCGGATATATTAATCTTCTAAGATCTGCGATCTTATACGACTAGAAAAACAACCCGCACCACGTGAAGTGCCGCAAGTGTCACGAAACCCAAGCACTACTCTACGAGAAAATACATAAAAACGCGGACGACGACCGGTACGGGCTACAAAGCAACCCCTGCTCAACTTGTAGAACGTGGGGGGCCCAAGACTACACTCCACGAAGGAATGTACTTGGTGTCGGTCACAAACAGTCCCGGACATGGCTAGCCGTAACTCATAACGAAAGCGTGCACCAAATATACAACCCGTAACCACATAGCCCTTTCTTGCTCTAAGAGAACCCATTCATGAACGGTCACATGGAGACCCTAAAACCCCGGAATTTCAAGCGAACTTTAACTCTAAAAAAATACCGTGTTCGGAAAAAAATTGGACCGGAAAAATGTTTGGACCGGAAAAAATTTGGACTTTTCGGAGGTTCTGAAAGGTTTGGACTTTTTTCCGCTCAAACCAAGTTTGGGGTTTTCGTTTTTCCTTTGTGGTATTTTGAAGTCTGACCCAGGGAACCTCTGCCACTCGTTTTCTTTGTCAATATGCTCCGGTCTTTCTGAGCATACAAGAATGCAGGCCAGAAACCGGCCGCACCGCGGAACATGCAACAAGGAGGTGTACAAGCGAGGGGCAAACATGCGGTGTTTTTCTCGGGATATCGACGGGGTAAGAACTTTGTAGAAGTGTTAGTTCTCGTCGGAAAAGTGGAAACTAGTATTTTGTTTGTAGTCGACGATGCACCCGCTTCTGTTGAGGTCATTGTAGTTGACAACGCCTATCCGGTTTTAGGGATCGTGAATTTGACCCGGCGCCTGTATTTCCTGCTGATGTGGAGATCGTAGAGCACAATGGCCCTTGATAACTTGAGAAAAATCGTCTGTCCGGCCGCCGAGGCCGACCTAGCTCGTTGACCACATAATGCTGCCGGTGGCCCTCTGGTGGCCCTTCCTCCTCAATATCCATTTGCACTCTCTGGCCGATGGCGTGATGCGAGATCCGAGAACAAAGAGAATGACTCGAAGGCACCGACAATCGATGGCTGAGACCCAAAATGCCTCGGGGACTCCAGACTCCCACCTCGAACTAAGCATCACCCGAACTTAGCTTCGCCAGAATTTAGCATCGCCCAAGCTTTATATCAGTGTATAAAACCTAAGACGCGACCACGAAATGTCGACCTTGTCCTGGGCGTACATTTGCACGTGGGTCAACCGTCCGTCTGTCAGGGTGATCTCTCTTACTTAGCTGCACAAGAACTTAGCTGCATCAGAACTTATAGCTGCACCAGAACTTTGCTTCGTTTGCACCGCTTGGATCAGGAAAATGATGCACGGCGTTGACGAGCCCAGAAACACAACGTTGACGAGCCCAGAACACAGGGTCCATGCTGACAATGGTCTAGAAACAAAAGGTGTGTCAGTCGGTGCCTCGGCGAAGAAAGTGAATCCCAGGACAAATGATTCACAGGAGGATCGACGGTGGGGTGTGGTAAATCGTCGACGAAGTGTCATCGACGAGCGAGGGAGAATGTGGCATTGCGACCGTCACGAGTTGCACCACGTCAACAGCGCCGAGTAACCCTTCCGGAATCAAGCGAAAGGCTGCTCACTCGGGACTCATCATCCCTTTCCTGGGTACCACTGGAAGCTGGGCGGAAGAATTCTCTAAGGTGAAAAGGTCAAAATCCCCGGGAAAACTGCGGCCCAAAAAAAAAACCCCCCTAAAGTGCGAGTTTTGAGGTATTGCGGCCCAATACTCAAATCCTCACTCCTATGCTTGTGTCTGTCACTCTTGTACCCGCTCCTGCTCTGCTTGCCGCGCGCCGTATGGTTGGAGTAAAAGGTGAAGACAGAAAGCTGCTAGTCTTGCTGCTGACCACATGAAGTGGTGCATCCCTGCGCGAAGTCGCTTGTGTACAAACAGTTCCCGGGCGTGAACAAAAAAGAAATTGAGACGTTCCGGGCACGGGCCGCGAAGCGGGAGGCGGAGGAGCGGTTCGCCCGCATCCGCAAGCTGACTCCCAAGATCGAAGACACCCTCGTCCAGGAGGTCATTGACGATGAGATCCGCGCGTTGATCAAGCGGAAGCTCGACCAGCGCGCCGTGCAGGCCGTCGAAAGGAAGGCGCAGAGGGCAAACTACCCGTCTGACATACGGGAGATGGTCGAGGATGTCGACAAGGAGGTCGACCGGCAGAGGAAGGAGACGAAGAAGGCCCAGGCCGGTCGCGGCTCGGGTAAGGGCGCCCCGCCGTATGTACGGCGCGGATACGGAAAAGGCGGCAAAGGCGGAAAGGGCACCGGGGGGAAAGGCAGCAAAGGCAGCCGTCCTTCTTGGTGACTGCCCATTCGAAGAACCCCCCCGGAGAGCCGGCGGCCAAGCGAGCGGGCCGCGGGACGACCGCCAGACGCCGGAAATCGCACAGATCCCGGGTGCGAAGGTCCAGCCCTGCTCAACATCATCGACGCCGCGTACGCCGACAGCACGTGGCAGAACATCGGGTACACGCGAAGTGGAGGCGGTACGTGCGGAAGGTGGATATCTTGGACGCAACCGTGGCGGATCAGGTCCTGAGTTGGGTCGGATGGATGCAGGCCGACGGACTGAAGGCTTCCTCCATCCTGACGGAGATAGGAACCCTCGCCGCCGCTTGAAGCTCCAGGGGGTCACTTTGGAAGACCCTCGTATCCGGATGGTCCTCAAAGGGCTGGCGAAGATGAAGGTGGAACAGCCGAGGGACCAGGCTCGCCCGATCTCAAAAAGGCTGATGTGGGACGTCGTTCAGCGAGCACCTCCGAAAGCCGCAGCGATATTCGCCATCGCGTGGCTGACTTGCAGCCGAATCGGAGACGTGCGGCGGACCCCGGCATCGGACGTGACGTTGAAAGGGTAGCTGATGGAGCTGAGCTGGAGGCAGCGCAAAGGCCGGCGCAACATCGGCGTTGTGACGACGGTGAGGACGGGCCCGTGGCGCGAGTTTGTGGAACGGTACCTGCGGCTGCTGGGCCCGACCGACACGCTGGGGGGCGATTGGACGACAGCGAGGTTCGCGAGCCTCCTCCCAAGGACCTACAGCGGACACAGCATCCGCCGGGGCGCGGCTCAGTTCGCGTTAAAACACGCGTCAGCCGAGTCAGTGCGGACGCTGACGTTGCACGCCACCCCTGACGGGGCTCGCCGGGGCGCGGCTCAGTTCGCGTTAAAACACGCGTCAGCCGAGTCAGTGCGGACGCTGACGTTGCACGCCACCCCTGACGGGGCTCATCAGATACGCCCCGCTTGCTCACCGACGTCAACAGCTCCGGGCCAACCGCGCTCTCGGGAGACAGGCGACGAAGAGAGGGAACCGTGAACGAGCGGTCGACCCTCACCCGCCGGGATGACCCTGCCCCGGCCGTCCGCGATGTACGTGCCGCGGCGAACTTCTCCCTGAGCGACGCCGTGCTCTCGTGGGACCCGACAGGTCGTCAAGCGATTGCGCGACCCCGCGCCCCCGACGGCGAGGATTGCGCAGAAGGCGCCCTCCAGGCTGCGATACGACCGTTGCGAGGGCTATCGGCCACAGAAAATGGACGGGTGACTCCAGGTGGGTCCGCGACCACAGTTTTTTCTATCGTTTCTTTCGACCGTTCAAGGGACGGAGCGTTCTCACCAGGAAGCCGGATTTGAAACCTGGGCACGCCCGTGACGTCGCCCTGTCCAGTATCACACGCAAAGTAGCACACGCCAGTCCGGTCGTCGAAATGAAGGTCTTCACCATTGCGAAGAAGGGTCGGACTAACGAGGGGAGGCTCATTTGCTGTGGGGCCCACTAACGCAACAAGAAGACGAAAAGTTGTGACTTTTTGTGCTAAGAAATAGGTGGATCACCCCAAGTATGGCGCTTTCTTTTGTTTGTGCGCACTAGCGGAACTCACCTGTTTTAGTAAGTTTCATGTAGTGCGCTGCCAACTACTAAGTTTTAGTGCCAACAAAGCATTATTAACACAAACATTTCCGGAGTTGGGGCTTGCACTGATAAACGAAGCAACGGACGATCAGCATCAAGGTGATGAAAATGATAAGGCAAAAGTTTCTTGTTCTTCGCGTGTACAGGGTATAAACCTCTCTGCGGGGTATTAGCACTTTTTCATTGGCTTCGTTTTCTCTTTCATGTGCAACCGTTGTTCCGGAAATGTTCCCGTCAGTACAGATGTACTCTTAAAAAAAAACGATACCTTTTGGTTCCGTGTTCCCGTTGTGGTACACCTGCCCTTCCTTCTCTTCGGTGCCGTGGTTGTGGGTCAATTCGAGGACAGGGTCGTGCCGGCTGTTGACAAAGGCCCGCGCCTCCTCGGACGTGGGAGAGGGCGCCTTCGCTTTTTCGTCCTCCGTCAGCGACGCCAAGAAGTAAAGCGAGAAGTCCCCTTGGTTCGACACCCTGAGCAGGGTCATCCCGAAGTACTTCTCGTAGAAGGCGACGGTCTTGTTCGCGTCCTTGACGCGAAGCATGGTCTGCGCGAGGTTGAAAGGCGTCGTGAGTCCGGAGTTTTCCGTCCGTTTCACGATTTCCACCCAGTAGCCGTCGGGATCGTACGCGAACGCCAGGCCCTTCATGCGTCCTTCGTCCGGCTTCTTCTTGAAAGCCACCCCGTTCTTCTCCAGCTCCTCGCAGGACTTATACACATCGTCGCACAGTACCGCGATGTGGCCGAAGCCTCTGTTCGGCTCTTCATTGCCACTGTTCGCTTTGAAATCGTCGCTCCCGTGGTTGTGCGTGAGCTCAATCGTAACTCCCTTGAAGTTCCAAAGGAAGTCATGTGCCTCGTCCGTCCCCGGGGTCAGCGCGTACCGGTCCGCCATCGTGCTCAAAAAGTACAACGAGAAGCCCATCTTCGGGAAGTGGTACTCGTCGATCAGCGTGAATTTGAAGTTGTCCTTGTAGTACGCGATGCTGGCCTTGGGATCCTTCACCCGCAGCATCGTCTGCTGCCACTGGGGGCGCATTTTGTGGAAGATCGACATCGGTTTGTCTTTTTTTTTCTCTTCTTTTTGTAGCTGTCTATTGATTTTCTTTTTCTGTGGGGAAGCAACAGGGCCTTATACTATAAAAAGTCCTCCCACCTAACTGTCCATAAGTTGCTCGGAGTTACTAAAAATCCCAGTTGCGGCACAACTGCACGTTTACGTATCCGTCAGGGTGCACCTCTTTGTGGTTGTCACTATGGTCCAGTCCACCACAGAGACTGTCCTTCGGGAAGCAAAAGAGCCATGCGAAGAAGTGCGTAGTTTTGTTTTATTCGAAGGCGAGTGTTGGGGTACTGTAGCAGTGTGCCGGGATCCTTTTGAAGAACGCTTGGCAGTAACCTGCAACAGCAGGGCGGACAGCCACGGTCTTCGCTTTATTGGCAACACGTCATGAATCAACAAGTCAGAAATACCAGCGCCGCAGGAGCGGAAATTTTTTCAAGCTATTGGGCCAGTCGCAGGTTCCAAAATTGAGGCTGTACGTTGCTTCAACGATGATCCTAAGGTGCAGTAACCGGTGCTGTGTACTGCTAGTGTGTGACTGTTGTAACGTAGCACTACTACTGGGCCCTCAGCCGTCGCATCATTCCGTGCCTTTTCTTTTTTTTTGGCTGCTCGGACTTGGTCCGAGCACCAGACCCATTTATAAGCCACTGGGAAGCAGTCAGCTGTGAGACGACCGCCACTCTGGCGTGCTGCGTCCTTAAGGATTGGCACATCTCCCGTTCAGTGCGGCTTATGGGTTTGACACCCTAAGCCTCGCACACGTGTTAGACTCCTTGGTCCGTGTTTCGAGACGGGTAGTAGAAGATCGCTGTGTCTGACGTGAGCCTGCGAGCGTTTATCCACGTCAGGCCAGCGGGAGCAAGGACGTTGTCCGAAGACGTCGACACGTTACCCTTCGCGCGGCGGCAGCGGCAATCTCCGCAACAAAAGCGCGCGCAGCTGGAGTGTATATGTGCATTTCCGTACAACAGCTGCATCAGACGCAGCTTGATCCGAGAGCTCGATAGGGGAGGTGGCGTTGCTCACCTGCCAGTGTCAGGTCAAGTGTGAGCTCTGGGTAATGCACACCTATGCAGGGCTGCATCCTCGCGTCGTAGCCGTATACCTGGTCAACCACCTGGAATATTTCCACGCCGCAGATTTGGACCCTTCTACGGCACCTTTCACAGTAACGCACCTACAGTTTGCAAACTAGGCGCTCTTCGTAACAGTAACGCACCTACAGTTTGCGATCTAGATGCTCTTCGTGACAGTAACGCACCTACAGTTTAGCAATCTAGACGCTCTTCGATGTCGCACAGCGGCGCTGCTTCCTCTCCCTGCCAATGCCAGGGGGAATACTCTGACACGTCTCGTGTTCGTAGGTTGTTCATCCTGCGGAGTTCCGGCGGAACGCTGAAGATGCGGAGCTACCTTTGTCGAGGCGCGCCAGTCGATCCGGCATAAAGAAAACAGCGGACGGACCCCGAAGGAGCAGTAACAACAAAATAATGGGGGTTGAAAGGAGCGGAACGGGGGTTCGCAAGAACGTGCTTGGGACGGGATATGTGCTCAACACCGCACTGGTCGCCGTGTTTCGTTCCTTTAAGCCGCGGGACACACGAGGCGGACCATCATCAGCGCGGAACCTGAGTGCCTGCTGACAGGACAGCGGTGTGAGTCTGGTTTGTCAGGCGGCTGTTCGAAGTTCGTCACAGCCAGGACCACCCGTGCTACCAGAGCACAGGCATATCCGTCGGGGAGAGGGGTCGGCAGGCTGGTTAATAAAAAAAAAAACAGTGTTTTAGGGAGCTTCCGAGATCGGGGCTGGTGAGTCCCTCATCAACCACAGCAGAAAGGGAGTGATACCAATCCCCCCCCCCCCAATACACCCCTTGAAGTGGTGGGATGTAGGGGAAATCCGCCATTCTTATTAACCAGCCTGGGGGAGGAGGGGAAACACTCGAAGGCCGCCCGGCGCTTAGTTCGACGGAGGCAAGAGTAGGGGGAAGAAACAGCGCCCCTACAAAGAGTCTTCTTTGCTGAACGCTTTCGCCCAGCACCAACCCCATGTTACCCGTGCCTCGTGCGGGCTGCAGCTCCTCGTCCTTCCGTCATGATTATCCAACTGGTGCCCCCATCGTCGGTATTTCCTACGAAATCAGGCGCTCACTCGGAAAAAAAAGGAACAAAAAAAAAAAGTGAATGCTACTCGTGCAGTAACCGTGCACGCGCGGCGAGTGATTGTGCTAGAACGCACTTTGGCAACCGGTGGGCGCAGTTGATTTCAGGGGGGATGTCGGGGGGGGGGGGGGGATGTCTATCATAGCGGGCATTGAAGCTGTGGGGACGCCCGTATTTTTTTTTCTTTGAGGCTGCGCAAGGCTGCTGATTGGTATTCACGCTCATCGATGAAAACGGTTTGTGATGGAAAACATTGACCAGGTTTCGGGGCGGTTCCTTTACGAGGCAAAGCTGCAGCATGGGGTGTTGCGTACTTCCAAAGAGAAAACATCTGAGTCCGCAGCTGTTGACGGAACAGATAGAAGAAAAAGAGGGCTTCGCTTTTCTCGCGAAAGGGGGAGAGAGGAAGGGGGGTCAGTCCCGTTTCGGTAGGTTTCCCGACTCCCGCAATCGTGGGCGGCACAAAGCTCAAGAAGTTTGGTCAACTGTTCGTTGCAGAATGCGGATGCTTTCAACAGCAACGGAAAGGGAACAAGCGCAACAAATGCGTCAGTTCCGTTGAGGTTCCAGCCTCGTTGAAACGTCCCTTCCGGGGGTTGAACTGTCGTTGCGGCACCGGTGCCAACGAGTGGCAGCACAGCACCAAAAGAACGGCACATCACAGTACATTTCCGGAGTTAGGGTCGCGCGCTGAGAAGCAAAACAAATCGGCATCAACCGGCGTGCGGACGATGAATGAGGTCTTGAATACTCGAAGGGCTGCCTTGTAGCTTATTTCGATGGAGGCTAGAGGAGTGTAAACTGCACAACTACAAAAGGTGGGTCTTAGTTGTTGAACGCTTGTTGGTGTCCGCCACTGAACCCAGAGTGTGTGGGGCTGCAGCGCAGTTCCTTCTTCGAGACTTCGCTATCGGCAGCCTCCTCAAGTATTGTTTTCCACCCTCCGACGACTTTTCTACACTGCTCGTAGGCTACTTTTCCTCACAGTGGGCACTTTTCTTCACAGTGGGCATACTTTTCTGCACAGTGGGCGGACTTTTCTTCACAGTGGGCACTTTTGGTTTTCTGTACCAATTCAGGCAATTCCAACACAATCTTGGGTGGGAAGATGCCTAAGTCAAAGAAAAATGAAACTCACTGCCGAAGCTCGGAAAACGTGCTGCTGGGCATGGCGAGCCAGGCAAAGTACGAACGGCGCCACAATCACACCACAAGGGCTCAAAAGTCCTGTGCCACAAGCCAAAAGTGCACCTGTACCACAAGTCCAATTCCAACACAATCACACCACAAGTCACAACTGCGCCTGTGCCACAAGACGTACGAGGCCAAGCTCCCACGGTCGTGTACAACATTACGGTAGGCAGCAGTGCCACTGACCTTCAGCACTCAAGACGCATCTGGCATCACACCCCAGGAAGAGCGTTCATGTGACACTGACTCGTGCTCTTCCGAGTAGATCACCCGTATTTCTTCTTTCGACGACAGATCAGCATGCACAAATACGGCATCTTTCGCATTGCTCTTGTGCCAAAAAGTAGCCTCTCGCAGTGTCTCAAAGTCGTCTGGCAGTGGAAAAACTATCTTCTTGCCTCGATAAGTTGTTTTCTTGCACTCGAGTTTTCCGGATTGCCACTCGGGCCCCGGTTCGTTTAACTTTTTCTCATGCACGGCCCCTCGTTCCGGAAATGCTCCGCGAGTACTGTCAAGAAAAGAAGGCTTTCAAAAGGAACGTGCCTCGTTTCCGTCAACGCCAGAAAGAAAACAAAGAAGTGCGGGACTCGAAGCTAGGCACAGCCCTGATCGTGTGCTAAGAAAAGAACAGGAACAAAAACAAAGAAAACAAACAAAAAAGATGATTCCATTAAGTCGAAACGACTGCATGTGCGTGCGCGTGTGTGTGTGCGTGTGTGTTCTTGCGTGTGAGCGAGTGAAAGGAAGACAGATCAGATACTCGGACACAGCCGAACAAAGACAGCGAAGGAGGGGTCAAACGGTACGGGGAAACGACGGAAAGTGTGCACAGAATAACAGAGGTTGCTACCAGAACAGACGCGTTGGAGCTGCCGGCAAACTGATACGAAGAAGGAGAGGAGCGCTTCAAGTATTTCTCAAAGCGGGGAACGCAAGCGAAGCAAGCACCGCAGACACCTCGCTTCGGCCACGTGAAAGGCAAACTGGGTGGTATACCACAATTTGTCGTCACGTCGTGTCTGCAGCAAAGCAAAATCGACCGAAAGCAAGTAACGGCAACTTGCTTGCATTCCGCGGCAGAGAGACTTTGAGTTTGGCGTCCAAACCCCTGACTCCTCAGCCGGAGTACGACGACGACCATCACCCAACATCAAGCCTACCCGAATGCGTTCGGGAGAATCCGAGTGAGAAACCCGGCGCAAACAACGCCCCGCAGCTTCATTATCCAGAGCGAACATTCTCTCTCCGACTAGTCTCTGGGAGTGGGTTCCGGCAGTCCGCTGAGGAAAATGGGCTCATCGTCATTGTTTGTGGAGCATTGCGTGTGCGTGCGGGTCGTCGTTGGACAGGTATGTTTTGGAGGCGCTCTTTTTCCCCTGGTGGGCTCGTTCGGGGAAGGTGCTTGTGGTGCGCAACAAGCCACTCGTCCCTGTCTACACATTGCGCTCACGTGCGTGGGAGGTAGCACGCAGAATCACCTATCATCGAGGCCCGATACTTGTCCCGTGT
This sequence comes from Diplonema papillatum, assembly GCA_030068145.1. Lineage (NCBI taxonomy): Eukaryota > Euglenozoa > Diplonemea > Diplonemida > Diplonemidae > Diplonema > Diplonema papillatum. Next base: position 230,043 of record JAPJBO010000163.1, read on the forward strand.
GTGTGTGTGTGTGTGTGTGTGTTGCGGACCCGTTTTAACGTGGTGCCTTCCTGTACTAGAGACGTCCACGCTTCTTTCGGTTTCACGTTACTGCAGATGCTCCCCCAGGCTGTGCGTGGGGGTCTGTGTTTTTCTGTGGGTGATGCCTTTGGCAGCAATGCACGATTTCCAGGCCGCCCGCTGTGCAATCACCGCAGCGTCCCAATCTGTGGGCAGGGCAGAAGAGCATTCGTGGTCGCAGGCCGTCCCCCTCACGGTGGTGCTGTTTGAACCGGCAACAGGTTTCCGCCGGCAAACGCTTCTTTGTACAGTCCTTGCAGCGTGGTTTCCGGTGTTGCACACATATTTCTCCAGGGCGGGATGTGTTCACCGCGTCTTCCGGTGCCTTCTTGGGTGGTGACCCTCTGCGAGGTCCAGCGCCTGTTACTCTCTCTACCATCTCCACTCTCTGTTTCCAGTTAGTCTTTCCTTGTTCCCATCCTGCAGGGTAGGCTTTCTCCGGCAGATAGGTTGCCGCCCACGTCAGGTGCTGCGGGTACAAGTTGGTCTCCGCCTGCGCTGTGCCCATCTTCTGCACATGTTCCCGTATGCCTAGGATCACCTCGTCCGTCTCATCCGAAAGTTGCGCCCGCCGCGACGCTCCCCTTACAACTGATCCTCCGACGGCAGTTAAGATCGTTGTTGTTGCTTCGTGGCCACTGAACCACTGTCGTCCAGTTACCTTCTTGAATGCTGAGCCTAACTCAATTAGGCTCATCGCTTTTCCGAGTGCGGAGGCACGGAAGGACTGCAGCTCCGCTTCCTGCTGCTCCCGCGTTGGTCGTTGGCCTTGCACGAGGTCCATTGCCGCGTTGCTCAGAGCATCCGCATCGGTGTTTTGCTCGCGCTTCACGTGTTCTACCCGCAGGGAAAGCCGCTGTCGCAGGGCCACTATTTTTGCCACCGCTCGCGTCAGCAATGGCTTCAAGTCTTCTGAACACGCCAATTGCCGCGTGGTTTGCCCGACTACCAGCGCCGAGTCTCCGCGAATTACACACTGCGCTCCTTCCGTTCCTTCAGCATCCTCCAGGAGCTGCAGCCCCGCGAGAAATCCCTCGTACTCGGCCACGTTGTTACTGCGCACGTTTGGCAGCGGGAGCACTATTTGTGCGTACTTGACGCCCTCCTTGTACAGTACCGCTCCTGCGCCCGCCACGGCAAAGGCAGTCCCGTTGGCCCTCGCTCCTCCGTCAAAGTAGATTGCAACATCGCAACTAGCTGCGGCGTCTTCTGGCAGAGTCTGTCGTGCTGTTGTGGCCTTCTTCGTGTGTTGTGGCACCGCCGTGTAGTATCTACTTTTGAGCGTTGGGAGGCGGCGTCCGGTGCGCAACTCGAAGTCCACCGCCAACTCCACAAAGCTTACCCCGAGTTCGTGCCCCGGCGGCGCCCATTTCAATTCCCTCAGCCAATCCGTGAACGCCATCCACATCTCCGGGCCGTACTTCCACTGGGTGAGTACTGCCGAAGGCGCAACGTCCGGCACAGCCAGTTTGTGTGGTTCTGCTGGTTTCCATCGTCGCGGATACTCAAGCGTTCGGTGGTGCCGTGTAGACCTGTCCAGCATGTCATCTGCCCCTTGACGTGCAGACAGCACCTCCACGAAGTAAAAGTGCAGTTTCTCAAGCAGCTGAAGCCTCTTTCCCTGTTCGGTGGGTAAGAGATTCGGGTCGTGGAAAGCGGGAGCCACCCCGCACAACCGTAAGCATGGCGGCCACCTGTGTTGCACGGTTCTTAGCTCCCCGTACTTTGAGCGTATTGTCTCCCAGGCGGGGCATTCCCAAAACAGGTGTTCCACCGTCTCCGGGACCTGTGTGTCACAGTAAGGGCACTCGCTTGCGTTTAGTCCTGTTCGTCCCGTGACCGGCGTGGCTCCTGCGATTACCGATCTCAGCAGACCGGCCTGGTACGCGGTGAGTGGTGAGTTCCGCATTTCCAAAACGTGCCTCGTTGCTGCGAAATCGACTCCGCCCTGGACGCCTCCAAAGTCATTTCCCCTCCTTGTCGCCAGTCGCGCCATTTCCCGCAAACGCAGGGCATGTCTCAAGTCATGTTGCAGGAGGCGCGAATTACCCAGGACCGCTGCATCATGCACGACTCCTTCTCCTACCTCATTCACGTACGCGACGCTTGTCGGGGTCACCCACCTCCACTGGAGTACGTTGAGCGCTTCTTTCAGGAAAGCGAAGGGCCCATGTAGCCTTGCCAGTTCGTCGTTGTGGGCCCATGCTGTTTCCGCCAACGCTCGGGCGTAGTCCCACTTTTGGACCTGTTCGGCCCAGGTTGTGACTCTCCTGTAGGCCGGTACGACTCCCGGGTCCAGCCTGTGCCCGTGGTGTAGGATGTGTAGCACTGCTTCCTGAGCTCGTCGTGGCGGCCCCGTCCATACCGCCTCCGTAAATCCCCTTCTCAAGCGGTCGACTTCCCCTTTGCCAATCGCCGTTACGGCTGCACCGTAGAACCTCTTTGCCCCTGCTGTCATGCTTACGGCAAGGTCTCGCGCACTAGCCGGTAGCGGGAGGCAGGCCGCTCTCTTCAACACTGTCTCGGCCATCGCGTTTCGCTGCGCCACCCGCTTTGACGGTCGGAGCGGCTTGCTCGGTTCAACTTGCTTCGTCGTGAGCATTACTCCAAGTACGTCAAAGGTTGTTCGCCTTGCTATCGTCTCCGGCTGTACGTCCGCCTCTTCGTTCCCTTTGCTCTCGGCGTACACTATCTGCTCCGGAGCGTCCCGCGCAGTTGTGAACCACAGGGACTTCGACTGCGTACACACCTTCATTCCTGTCAGCCCCGCAAATGTTCCTGACCTCTTGGCTGCCTCTTGCAGCTTCGCGAGGCTCTTCATCAACGCGTAAACGTCATCAACGTAAGACAACGGAATGGTCGCCTCGATGTCTGCTACGTGCCGCATCCAGACACTGATAAGAACGTTTATCAGTATCACGCTCAATGGACACCCCTGCATAATTCCATTAGTCGGTACGAAGCCTTCTCCGACCACGGCTCCAATTCGGAAATGGCGCTGCATGCTGGAGTAGGCCGCTCGCAGAGTTCTCAGCACTGTTGGGTGGAACCCGAGCTCCTCCGCTAGCCGGAAGGCGATATCTATCGGCACCGAGTCGAAGCACTTCTTAAAGTCCAGCCCAAGACCGTAGAGGGGATCCCCCGTCACGTGCGCCTGCTCTATGAGACCTGCGAGGTGCCAGACTAGGTCGTCCGTCCCATGTTTCTTCCGGCACCCGTGCAGCCCGCTGGGCGCTACCTTATCCATCCATTCCAAGGCCTCTTGTGCACGGATCGCCGCCCAGACTCTGTACAGTACCGGTGTGACAGATATTGGCCGCTGTGTGTGTGTGTGTGTGTGTGTGTGTGTGTGTGTGTGTATGTGTGTGTGTGTGTGTGTGTGTGTGTGTGTGTGTGTGTGTGTGTGTGTGTGTCGTGTGATTGTGTGTGTGCGTTCGCGCATGAATTTCGCACCTTCTCTGGACTTGATGTTCAGGTTCACCGGTTCATTGCAACATTTGCTGCCGTCAGAGGCCAGAAACCATGTTGCGTAATCTCGGGAGGGCGGTAGAGAAGTGTGGGTGACGGAGGGCACGGAGCAAGAACTGAACCAAAAGCTGCCGATCTGTCGACGGGGCTGACTCCCCGTTGGGATGAACAAGAAACCGTCGGGGAAAGGGCGGGGCCAGCAATTCACTGAAGTCCCCGCCTGGAAACATCAGAAACCCCCGAAGATTCTGTTGTGTCAACACCAATGGCCGCTCGAACCAGCAACCATCCGCCAATGGTACCCCCGAAACCCCCGTATTGCGCAGTTTCAGCGTAGTCCGTGCGTATAAGTCGATCTTTGAGTGCGTGAGCCCCTCCGAAGAAAGGTCCATCACACTAGCGTAGTTCGTGCGGGGTTTGTGAAACGGCGAGGGCTGCACTTTGTAAGTGTACTGGACTTTCTTTTGCCGCAGGTGGCAAGTTACATAAGCCCTGTCAGGACCGTGTAGACACTCAGTTAGACAAAGTATCAAAATGTTACCTACCCCGTATTGCGTAGTTCTTGCGTACTTCGTTACTTCAGTTTTCGGGGGTACCAGCCAATGGACTAGCAAACGAGCGGCAGGTTGCCCGGTCAGAAATGGGTACAGCAGGAATGGGTTCAGCAGCCAGAGCAGTGTGTCAAGCCTGTCCAGCCTGTCCAAAGAGGCCCGGGGCCTCCTTCTTTTCAGTCTTCGGGACCGACTCCAGAGCATCGCGGAAGTTGAACCTGCAGGAATTCAGCTTCCTCCCCTTCACCCTTCGTTGCATGCTCTGTATTGCTGACCCCTTCAGTCTCCACGTTGCTGTAATGAAAGGCAGGCAAATAACCCATTTTGCTGACGTGTGCTCGCCACAATTTTATGGCAGGGCCGACGCAGCAAGCAAGTGGATGGCTGGTGGGGCGAGCGTGAGCAAACGAGGAAATGAATTTCTTCGAGGGAGAGAAGCCCCCTGGGGTTTGCGTATCTGGCGAAGTTCGCTCAGCAGGCTTCTTTTTAGACTAACAATCTTGCGGATTGCCCTTCAATGTATTGTGCAGGCTAGAAAGACGTAGGCAGCTTGTTTTTGTGGTTGATCAGAATTCCTTACCTGAATATCCACAGGGTAAAAACAAGTGGGAAAACGATCAACCGGCACGCACAAACAAACGGTCGATTTTTATTGGGGATCCATGCTTTTGACTGAGACACTAGAGGAGGCCGCCAGCTACAAATCCTGAAGGACGAGAGTGTGCGGGCGTCAGCTTTCAACAACAAAAGACCCACTTTGCAGTTGGATTGTTTCTCCCCCTCCGGCCTTCGTCGAATTAAGCACCGCGCGGCCCCTCAGGTATTTTGTCGCAGGCTCGGTATCAGTCGGAAAGTATGCACACACTCTGTAAGATCGACAGACACACTCTACGACGAAAGAAACGGCCGGGTCAAGAAAACACTCGGGCGGCTCGGACAGGCGTGGACGGCAGCCACACTGCGAAGAGACGTGCACAGGGAGAGAAGGGAACCCCGCCTGAAGGCTAGAAGCGGGCGTAAACAGGTAGTTGTGGTGAAAGTAGTAGTAGTAGTAGGAGTAGTAGTAATAGTATGTGTCGTCTGCCGAAGCAGGAGACAGCAGGCGCAGGGGGCAGGTCTTGCTTTACTTTTCTCTTCTTCATGGAGACCCGCCCCCGGCAATCCCGACTGACCAATCAGTCGTGGAAAAAAAAAGAAAGAAAAAAACAGGAACTGGCTGGTAGGGGGCTTGAAGGGGAAGGGGAAGGGAACTTAGTTTGATGTTCAGGCGGAACTCCGCCGGCCAGACACTTCGTGCGGAAAAAAAAAGAAGGTTCGGGGGGGGGGGGAGTATTCGGCCTGTCAATAGATATGCCGTTCCGAAGTCAAGCAATTACGCGAGACTTAAACGTCTTCGAAATCGCCAGGGTTGGCACCCGTCGTGCATTTACGAGAAAGGTGTATCATCCCTCTCAGTGGACTGTCGTACCACAGTACGGGAGCCTTTCGAGGGAAAGGGAGGAGAGAGAGGAGAGAGAGAGGCCCGATCCAAAACGGCGAGGGCAGGAAGAAAAACCGAAAGGTCCTCAGATTTTTGGGCTGCCTCCCTCCCTCTCCTTTTTACAGACGCGTCCTTCCGTCTCGCGGAAAAAAAAAGAAGAAGGAAAAAAACAAAAGGTGTTCCCCGAATCAGAACTGCAGGTCGTCCGTACATTTGATTTCGTGCGACGAGGCGATACAATAATGATGCCAGACGCGGCCACAACCTCGCTGATACCAGGTGCCGGCTGTTCCGCAGCAGGGGGTGCGAAGCTTCTAGCCGCCAGCGCTTGCAGGGCAGCCCCGTTTTCTGCCAGACGGGCCACAGCCTGATATACCAAGACATCAAACCGTGTTCAAACTGTGAACCCGCTAGCCGCACTAGCCCAAATCCTGGGCGTGGTTTCAGGTGGCAAATTGGCAAATGATCATGATCAGAAGGTCCTACTTGGGCGGTTCAGTTCCCTCGCACATTGCATGTTTGTTTGTGCGGAACTCTACTAGCGGAACTCACCTGCTTTGGTAAGTTTCATGTAGTACGCTGCCAACTACTAATTTTTAGTACCAACAATGCATTGTTAACACAAAAAAACAGGTGACGTGTCAAACCTTTCCGACTTAACGTGCGGAATCACTTCTTGATCTTATAACAAGAAGTGCAGGACTTCGGTCGGGTTTGGGGTGCAAAAAAGGAAAGGGGCAAGTAAACGGAATTACAAGACCCCAGGGCGGTCCTGTTTGGGTAACACCGAAAAACAGTAATAATAATAATAAGTATAGGGTCGGCAGCTTTTGCCGACCCGGCAAACCGGCGTGGGGTAGAAACTCAAGATTTCTCTTGAGACAACTCGTTGCCGGCTTGCGGATCACCAGGATTTTCAATCTTGATCTCCCGTTAGAGGAGACGCAGGCCGCGAGGGTTTTTCCATCAGGAACAAACCGAACTGCCCTCTCTGTGGGAGACAGAGAACCCTCATAAGCCGTACACCGCAAGAGCAGGAGAACAAGAAAAAGCGAACACTAGTGACCCTTCTGGAGTCACGTAGCGAAAACCTTGCAATCGTGTGGTACTCATTCGCATGCAAATGACTCCCCACTATGGGTGGTGCATCCGTAGATGGTGCGATTGTTGGTGGTGCATCTGTCAGTGGTACACCTGTTGGCGGTGCATCTGTTGGTGGAGCACCAGTCGATGGCATTGTTGTCAGTGGTGCAGCATTCGATGGCGCATCCGTCGGTGGTGCATCTGTTCGTGGTTTATCCGTTGATGGCGTAATTGTTGGCGGTGCACCTGTCCGTGGTAACGCAACAAGAATACGAACCACCAGGGATTTTCGTTGACCGCACTACCCTGAACCCGAAATCCGCTCGTAGTTTCAGGCGGCAATGGATCCTGAACAGGGGGCCCTACTCGGGCGGTTCAGTTCCCTCACACGACTTGGCTAAAAATACTCGGCGTAGCTGCTTCGACTCCGAATGGAAGGAAGGAAACATAGAGGTGGACGGGCAAAATACAATACAAACACAATCTGATTTGTTCTTCGCTTACGCCACCGTGTGTTGTTTTCTCACGCACAACTTTGACCTGTTGTGTTTGTGTCGTGTAGGGGTAGACCCGCATGACCTCACGTCCGTTCAACACGCGGTTACAGCACTTGGGATCCCTTCTGTTCTTTGTCGGGGAGCATCGTCGAGCATTTCCTTTCAAGCTGGCGTTTTGTGTAAAAGAAAAGACCCCGCGAGGAAAGTGACCGCGTCGAATGTTCCGCCACTGCTTTCTTCCCCCTCCCGCGCTCGGATGCCGAAGTGGGGGGGGCGGCTCGTCGTATAAAGGGGTCGTTGTTCTTGGTGCTGGTTTTGTGGGATAAAGTGAGGGAAACAAAATTTCTTTTTTGCTGTGGTCTCCGCTGGTCTGGTAGTTCGTGCTACCTCCTTTCTTTTACACTCGTTCTCTTTCTCTACCCACTACTGTACGTACTCTTTGACTCTTTTACTCTCTTTGGCTAGCCAAAAAAAAGACTGCGACCGACACCACGAACACACTCGCAATGAATGTGGCCCTGGGCCACCCTACGTGCATACATGTTGAGCAGGGGTTGCCATGTAGCCCGTATCGGTCTAAGTCGTATAAAGGGGGGGGTCAAATAATAACACCTGTGTATTATTCGATTTGTCGAATACTACAAAAAATTACCGGGTTGCCAAACAGCCGAACACTGTAGTAGCAGGATCAAATAGTGGTAGTGTTTTAGACAACCAGGCGTGTGTCAAATAACTGTTGTTATTCGACCCCCCCCCCCAGGGGTACCAGTAACTCGGGCCCGGGCCCTGGAAAATTTTTCAGGGTTTTTGGCCCTAACGATTACAAAAGGAAAAACTCTCTGGTACGAGATGCAATTCGTTTACAATTCCATTCCAGGGCCCCAGACTGTCCTTGAGCTCAACGGATTCAAAAGCGTTCAAAAACGTCCTCGGAATGTATTTTTCGCCACAGCCACGAAACCTGAAGGAGGTTTTCAGGTTCTGGCAGGTCTAGCTGGCTGCCTAAAGGGTACCACGGCTCACCGAAGGTCTCAGGTGGGCGTTGAAAAAAAAAAAAAATTTGGGCGGGAATCCCTAAAACTCCACAATTCGGAAAGTTTTTGTCCCACATTTTTCCCAGGGCATTTTGACCATTTCACCTTCTAGCCTCCGCTCGCTCAGCCCCTACGGTAAATGCACGACTGTGAGCTTTTTTTATCAAATTTTATCAAGTTTATTTCTTAATTTTTTCTCGTCTTGCTCTCCGCTTGTTGTGGAAGCTGCAATATTGAAGATTCCATCCTTGGATGGCGTGATTACCGTGGGCCTGGATCCTATCTGGACCCTAGCGCTAACCCGGGGCCCGGGGCCCGGGCCTGGAGACCCTGGATTTACAGGTACCCTTGCCCCCCCCCCCCCCCCTAGGGCTAAGTTGGATGGAAACGCCGTTTCCTTTAGTTTTTTCGAAATAAGGAAACGGAAACGGAAACGGAAACGGAAACGTTTCCGTTTCTTTTAAAAGAAACGCCGGAAGGCTCTTCATGCTGAGGGGTCCTATAAGATACCACTTCGCGGGTCCTTCTGTGTGTCCGTCGGGTGTCCGTTTCCAGCCAAATTTTGGCTTTCCTTTCAGAGGGCGGGATCACCTTCTTCTTTTGATCTACCAGCGGGCACTTCTCTTCCTCCGTCTTCTGGCGGGCTCTCTGACTCTTCAGGGCCCTTCCTGGGCTGTTCTTCGACTTGGCTCGGCCCCTTCTTGTGTGTCGTCGCGGTCTCGTTTGTGCAGAGCAGTCGCCGGTGCTCACCGCTTTCTTTCGTCGGCGATCCGACACGAGCAAATAGGTAACCACAAGCTAATGATGCAGAATGTCGTCACATGTGGATGTTTTCTGACACCAGATTCCACTCTTCTGTGCCTACCACTTCGTCTTCTGATGCTTCCAACCCACGTTCTCATGTGAGTGGGGCTTTTTGAATCTGCCGTCCTCTTCTGCACTGTTGGTGGGTTCTTCCTGCCGTCGTTGTCTATGCTCCGACAACACCGCCCCTTCCGGTGACGGTTGCCACCCGTCGTCGTATGCAAGGTGCACTGTGGCAAGCGATGTTTAACGCACACGTTACTGCGTGGCCATCGCTTTTCTGGCGGGTTCAACATTGCCCCGGCATACGTGTGCCCTTCTCACCTCCTGATGCTGATTGCACTCACTCTTTGTCTTACACCGCCGAAAGACCCGTCTTGTAGCCTGTGGCGCTGAACGATCGTATCTGTAGAGTCTATTATAGTAGTTTATTGGAGCGGATGTGCTTTCCCGATCGTCTTCAGCGCGTTGGCCAACAGCCTCGCATAACAGAGCATCGTCGCCACAACAGCCATTGGTGTAAAGAGCTGCAGACCTCAAAAGTCAGCACAACCGGATGCGTGTGGTTGCGTCTGCTCCACGCGGTCGCAACTCTTATGCTTCTTTCCTCCCTCTTTAGGTACCAGGGAAAACCTGCTACACGGGAGCCAAGCTTCACGTGTTCGGCGGTACTGCAGCGGCGGCCACCGATTTCCCAAACTAAAGCATCAAGGCTTGGCGCACCTTGGGGCTTGGCGCTCGCGCTGAACACAAGCTCGTCGAGGCGGTCAGCCACAGGGCAAAGCGGACGGGGTTGTGGCACTGTGCTGCCTCGACTCAAGCTTTGCAAGCTGTGGTTGACCGTCACGTTCCTGGACCAGGAACGGCCTTTTTCTTTTCTTCTTTCTGTGTTCCTCCCTCTTTTCGGAGCCTCCTTGTCCACTGGATTGCGGGGTCCGCCGTTCGGAACACATTTCCGGTCGGACCTTCAGCCAGTATACTAGTGGCATACCAGCCGTTTCTTTTGAAAAGAAACGGCGTTTCCATCCACCGCCAAAAAGAAGGAAACGGAAACGGAAACGGAAACGGAAACGTTTCCAACGTTTCCATCCTACATAGCCGGGCCCCCCCCCCCCCTTTACTTCTCGGTCATCTCCTTGCCCTTTTTGTTCTTTCATCGCTTTCTGCGTTTTTTTCCGAGTGCATTGGGGGCTTCCTTCTGATTCTTCTTTCCTGCTTCTTCGGTTCTTTTCGTGTTGGGTTCTCTCGTTTGATCGACGATAATCGGACTACCTTCATAAGCCTTTGCTAATGTTCCGTGATTGTCTGCGGGAGGGGGGTGCAAGAACGCGCTTGGAATGGTGGGAATGGTGTGCTCAAACGCCGGTGTCCTTTCTGCTTCCGTGTTTCGGTTCTTCAAGCCGCGGACGCAGTCGGCGAAAAGCGTGTGTGGCACCCGCTTTTTCGGGCATGGACTCGGGGCGTGTCGTGGCGTGCCCACTGTGGTACGTGACTACACAGAACCCTGCCTCTCAAATCTCTTGGCAGTGGAGCTTCCCATCGCCTCCGAAATTCGATGCTTGGCAGCATACTCGAGGGGTTGCCTTGTGCTTGCTTCGAAGGAGGCGCACTACAAAGAGGGACTTTTCTTTTTTTTTTGAACGCTTACGCCCGCCACTGAACCCAGATTCACCTGTATTTCGTGTGGGCTACAGCACATTTACCTCCTTTGATCTTTTGCAGCTGGCAGCCTTCTCAAGTATTTCTGACAAAGCAGGGTTGCTTATACAAAAAGAAAAAGAACAGCAAGAGCGTTTGCCGCCGACGGAGCTGGCTTGGGCGTTTTGAAGTCGGCCATGGAAGACCGTCTTTGGACAGGGTGAAGGTCTTCCACGTATGTCCCCGCTTAGCGGAAGTTGGGCGGCGCGAAGAATGCTGGGCCTGCAGTCGGCACTTCGAAGTCAGTTTTTTGAGAGGCCGTCCTTTGACAGAGTGAGGGGGGTCTCTCTAAGTCTCGCCGACAGGCGTTTGACAGGTGATTGCATGGAGCCTTGGGTCGGCACGTTGACGTCGAAATCGGGGGAGAAGTCCTTTGACAGAATAAGGGTCTCGCTCACGCTCGTTTCTCCGTTTTGCTGGACGGCATCACCGTTACTTTCAAATCGAACCTTGAGAGGTCGTCTTCAGGTTGGCACGTTAAAGTCGAAACCAGGAGAGATGTCCTTTGACAGAGTAAGGGTCTCGCTCACGTTCGTTTCTCCGTTTTGTTGAACGGCATCACCGGTGCTTTCAAGTCGAACCTTGAGAGGTCGTCTTCAGGTTGGCACGCTGAAGTCGAAATCAGGAGAAATGTCCTGTGACAGAGGGTCTCGCACACGCTCGTTTCTCCGTTTGCTGAACGGCATCACCGTTGCTTTCAAATCGAACCTTGAGAGGTCGTCTTCAGGTTGGCACGCTGAAGTCGAAACCTGGAGAGGATGTCCTTTGACAGAGTAAGGGTCTCGCTCACGCTCGTTTCTCCGTTTTGTTGAACGGCATCACCGGTGCTTTCAAGTCGAACCTTGAGAGGTCGTCTTCAGGTTGGCACGCTGAAGTCGAAACCTGGAGAGGATGTCCTTTGACAGAGTAAGGGTCTCGCTCACGCTCGTTTCTCCGTTTTGTTGAACGGCATCACCGGTGCTTTCAAGTCGAACCTTGAGAGGTCGTCTTCAGGTTGGCACGCTGAAGTCGAAACCTGGAGAGGATGTCCTTTGACAGAGTAAGGGTCTCGCTCACGCTCGTTTCTCCGTTTTGTTGAACGGCATCACCGGTGCTTTCAAGTCGAACCTTGAGAGGTCGTCCTTTTGTCAGAGTAAGTTTCGCTCTCGTGCTCGCTTCCCATTCCGCTGTCTGATTGCGCGCGGTCCTGAGACCACGTGAGACGTCTGGTGGGCGACTCACGAATCGCGCGCAGGGCGTACGACCGCTGAAATTGGACACAAAATGGTGCTTCGGCAGGATCTTGCCTCCGATGTGATGTTTGATGCTCAACAACAACGGGGTGAAATCGTGACTGCCATGACAACGTTCCCTGCGGGGGTGCGCGATCTTCCTTTCAGTACTTTCAGTAGGTGGCGCGCAGTTGGGTACTTAGGCAGTACTGTGGGGGGGGGGGGGGCTGTCGTTCAATGAAGAGGCAGAAGGCGAAATGTGGGTGGGATCCGCATCTCCGCTGCTTCTCCAAGGGCTCACCCCACTTCCGATGGTGTGTTTATCATTCACTGCGGACATCTGCTTTTCGCACGCTGTGGTTCGTCTGCGCAGTGACATCGGTATTGGCACTTTCACCCCCCAAGGCGGGGATCTTACTTCACTCTTGTTCCCTGGGGTCTGGCGGTCAACCGCAGCAAATCCTGAACCCGGTAGCTGTTGGTACAGTGAAGGACTGCAAGACCTCGCGGATGCCAGATACCGGAGAAAATGCTCGACTTTTCAAGACTGTTTCTTGTAGTAAGCGGTCGGTTTTTTGAAGTCTCCGTTTCACTTCGAAAGCGGTCGACTCGCGGGATAGAATTCGGACGAAGCAACTGGTGACATTCGCGACCACAGCCACACGAAGCGTCAGCCCCCTCCCTAATCAGCCACAGGACAGTGCCATCGCAATGCCATTGCATTAATCCTGCAGCGAAGTCGCTGCTTGCATCCCGTTCCTCGCGTTCCCGGCTCGGCCACCTCGACTCGCTTGTTTTGGAGTGCCGGGGCGCGCCGGCCTGCGTCGGTTCTCTTGTTTCACGCCGTCGAAGCCTTCATGAAGTGCGTGCCCACGGACGACGGGTTGCCCTGCGCCGCGTTGGCGACCAGCGACGCGGTTTTGCAGGCGTTGCGGAGGCCGACGCTGTGCTCGCTGAGCGGGGTGCCGTAGAAGATGTCGTCAGCCTCACGCTCGATCCTGGCCAGCCTCTCCGTCTGTCAAAGGGGGGAGGGAAGTATTAGCGTACTGTTTAGGCAGGAGACTGCTTCTCATGCGTGTTAAAATAGAAAAGGGAAAAGGATCGCAGAGAGTGTAAGACTCCGAGGAACTAACTAACTAGTCCTCTGTATTATTTTTCACCGCGGTGTTGTGTGCACCTCGTTCTCCTCTCTACTGGTGGGGACATTTCTTCTTGAAAGTATGCCAATACTGCAGGGAATAGTTGACTAGACCTCTTGAGTTTGTGCTGACCACGAATTGGGGAGTCGGGAGAACCTACAAAGCCAAAAGCAGGACCGACCCCCCCGTTCGTGAGAAAAAGCGAAGAATAAAGACACCTTCTTTTTTCCATCTATCTTTGTCAAGAGTTGCAACTCAACTATTCCCGTTACCCACCTGGCTAGCGCTTCTTTTTGTGCGCACTAGCGGAACTCACCTGCTTTGGCGACTATCGTGTGCGCTGTGAACGCAAAGAAATTGCAATATTGCACAAAATACTCGAGGGACTGCCTTGTGCTCATTTCGACGGAGGCTAGAGGGGGAGAGAACAATACAACTACAAAGTGGGTCTTTTTTGTTGAACGCTTACGACCGCCACTAAACCCAGATTTACCTGTGTTTCGTGTGGGCTACAGTACATTTACCTCCTTTGAGATTGGAATATTGTTGCGATAGTGGGGAGTCACCGGCATGCCGATGAACACCACACTAACACCTTTGAGATTTCGCAACTGGCAGTCTCCTCAAATATTTCCTTCAAAGCAAGTGCGTATACAAAAATACTCGAGGGACTGCCTTGTGCTCATTTCGAAGGAGGCTAGAGGGGGAGAAAACAATACAACTACAAAGTGGGTCGTTTTTGTTGAACGCTTACGCCCGCCACTAAACCCAGATTTACCTGTGTTTCGTGTGGGCTACAGCACATTTACCTCCTTTGATCTATCGCAACTGGCAGTCTCCTCAAGCATTTCCTACAAAGCAGGTGCTTGTACAAAGGAAGATGGAAGATTGGGTGCGCGTTTGCATACCGCGTCCTTCAGCTTGCTGGGAGTGCGCTCGACGCCGACCTGCTCCCACATGACCCGGCGGACGTCGTTGTGGATGGCGTCGGTCTCCTCCTTGGGGACGGTCTGCGCGCCCTGCCCGCTGCGGGTCTCCTCCCACTTCTCGAACTGTGCGACTGCGCCCATCACGGGCTCGTCGCTGCTGACCATTCCCTTCCCGCGGCGGGTCGCGGAGAGGTGCTCCACGATCGCGGCTCCCCATACCAAACCTTCCAACAGCGACGTCGACGCCAGCCGGTTCGCTCCGTGCAGACCCGTACATGCGACCTGTGGACAGAGTACCCAGATTCATCCCACATGATTCACGTTAGCGTTTACTTTAGCCACATGCAATGTCCGAACCGCCCAAGTAGGACCTTCTGATCATGACCATTTGCCAGATTTTCCACCAGAATTTTGGACTCAGGGTAGTGCGGTCAGCGAAAACTCTATTTTCCCTTTTCTACTTTCTCCTACTCTCGCGGTGTACGGTTTTTGCTCTGTGTCTACCGTCGAGCCCGACGTCACTTTTGAGGTTCAAAGGTTCGGTGTTTTAGTGTCTCTGGTTGACCGTTGAGGCTGGAAGCCGGGTAGTGAAAGGGATGTAGGCCTACTTGCACACTTTACCTACGGCCAAGTTTGTGACTGATGCGGCCGACACCAAGAATAAACTCGCCACTTTTTTAGACTGTTTCAAGTTTTAAGAAGCCGGTTTTTTGTTTTTTTCGACCGTTGAGGCTCGGAAAAGTGGGTGCCAGAGAAAACGCCTGTCACATCGAAATACATGGAGAAGAACATACCTCTCCTGCCGCGTAGAGCCCGGGAACACTGGTGCGTCCATCAAGGTCTGTCCACACACCCCCGCAGAAGTCTGTTTTTGAAGTTTTGCTTTTTGCTTTGTGCTACCGTCGATCCCGATTGTTTGCTTGATAAAGAAACTTGATCACGCGCCGTTTTCTCGTCTTTTCAGCCAACGACAGCAAGTGCCTACCTATTGGCGGTAGATTCGTTTAGGCAGGGTTATCCTGCCGCCGGAATTTGGGGGTCCATTTTCTTACTCCCGGCACTGCACCCAGAGCATGCTGATGGGCACAAAACACCAAACGCCGTTGTCGTTGGAAACGGATAAGCTACGGATTCGAAGACCCTAGGACAAGTAAAGCGACAACAAGCGTAGTGGTATTTCACTGTTGCGGCCTCCCACCTCTTCTACACCTCTCGTGTCATTATCCTTCCTGATTCGCAATTGGCGGCAACCTCGAGTAGAACCTGCCAGAAAACCCCTCGAAAGGGGGGACTCTCTGGAATGTCAGTTTTTGGTTGGGTTTGCTCAGTTTTCTCATGTGCAGTCGTAGCCTCCCGGCACTGCACCCAGAGCATGCTGATGGGCGCAAACCTATCCTTCCTGATTCGCAATTGGCGGCAACCTTCGAGTAGAACCTGCCAGAAAACCCCTCGAAAGGAGGGACTCTCTGGAATGTCAGTTTTTGGTTGGGGTTGCTCAGTTTTCTCATGCGCAGTCGTAGACCCGGATGTGTTTGCGCCACAGACCTACTATGAATAGTTAAGTCGCAGCCCTTGTCGGACCAGATGATACTTTCCTACCGCTGCAGGAAGATGTATGAATATTTGAGTCGCAGCACTAGTCGGACCAGATATCCCCTCCTCTTGCCTTTGTGCACCGTTTCTTTTTTCGAGCAACACGTGCTCAACGACGCCTTCTTTTTTGAGCAGGCCGAGTTTGGGCCCTCTCTTCAGGTTGTTCTTCTACTTTTTCACCTGGCATGTCTTGAGTTAGGGATCTCCATGCGAAGCACGGCCATGTAAACTGTGACAGGGGCATGATCTTCATTATGGTGTTGGTTCGCTCATTGCTTACATTTTTGGAACACAATGCAATGTCTCGAAAAGAAATGATAAACAGCGGCGAACCAACGATATTCGTGGGTTTGCCGCGTTTGCAGGCACTTCCTGCACTACCCATGCAACTAAAACACGCTGCCCACACCGGCACAGCACGTTGAAGGGCAATCGGGGCTACCCGCAAGATTGTTCGTAGTACTAAGTGCTTACTTCGCAACTGGCAGTCTCCTCAAGGATTTCCTACAAAGCAGCTTGTACAAAAAATGCTCGACGTAGCTGCTTCGACTCCGAATGGAAGGGAGGAAATATAGAGGTAGAGGGGCAAAATACAATACAAACACAATCTGATTTGTTCTTCGCTAACACCACCGTGTTATGTTTTCTTACTGAGGACTTTGACCTGTTGTGTTTGTGTGTCTTGTCGTGTTGAGGTCGACCCGCATGACCTCACGTCCGTTCAACGCGTGGTTCGGGTAGTTACAGCGCCCTTGGGATCCCTTCTGTTCCTTGTCAGGCAGCACGGGCGAGCATTTCCTTTCAAGCTGGCGCTTATGTAAAAGAAAAAGCATACAGTGGGCGGCAGGGACGACGGGGAGCGGGTCCTTCGCGATGTCCAAACCCTTGCTCTTGCAGTGGGCGGAGATGGCGGGGAACCGCTGGTGCAGGTACGGCCCGTCGAGGTGCGACACGTCCAGGTACATGCACTCTTTGCCGTGCTTGGCCATCTCGGTCGTGATCATCCGCGACACGATGTCCCGGCACGCCAGCTCGCCGTCGGGGTGGTAGTCCCGCGCGAAGGCACGCCCGTTGTGGTCGATGAGGCGCGCGCCTATCCCGCGGAGGGCCTCGGTCAGCAAGAACCGGCGCTCCCCCGGAATGTACAGCGTCGTCGGGTGGAACTGGACGAACTCCATGTTCTGCAGCTCGGCGCCGACCCTCGACGCCATCGCAAACCCGTCCCCCCGCGCGGTCTCGGGGTTCGACGTGTGCTCGTACAGGTCGCCCAGGCCTCCCGTCGCCAGCACCGTCACGCGGCTCGGAATAAGGACCGTGCTTCCTGTGGGGTCGTTGTTATTGGTGCTGGTTTTGAGGGAGGAAAAAACAAGAAATTTTTACGGTGGTTCGTTGGTATGGCTACTTCCGTTCTTCTAGACGCGTTCTTTACTCTACTCACTACTGTACGTACGTTTCACTCTTTGGCAAAAATGTAGTTTGCACCATCACCGTGCTTCCTGTGGGGGGTCCCCCGGAATGTACAGCGTCGTCGGGTGGAACTGGACGAACTCCATGTTCTTAAGCTCGGCGCCGACCCTCGACGCCATCGCAAACCCGTCCCCCCGCGCGGTCTCGGGGTTCGACGTGTGCTCGTACAGGCTCGGAATAAGGACCGTGCTTCCTGTGGGGGTCGTGGTGCTGGTTTGAGGGAGGGAAAACAAGAAAACTTACGGTGGTTCATTGGTATATATATATGGTATGGTCGGACGCTGTACGGATATCCGGACATCGTCCGCCAAAGTCGAACTGACACGTTTCCTGTACCGGCGATTGAAAAGGGTGCCCAGGTGTTCTACGGATATCCGGACATCGTCCACCAAAGTCTAACTGACACGTCTCCTGTACCGGCGATTGAAAAGGTTGCCCAGGTGTTGTCTACGGATATCCGGACATCGTCCGCCAAAGTCTAACTGACACGTTTCCTGTACCGGCGATTGAAAAGGGTGCCCAGGTGTTCTACGGATATCCGGAATGATGTGATGCAAGCTGCTTGCGGACACAACTGGCGTCGGGGTAAGTGGGGGTATCCACAGAGGGTGAGAGTCCCGTACTTTCTCGAAGAGTCATGTGGTTAACTCCTTGCTAGCACGAGTCGCTCAGTTTTTTTTGTACTAACAATCTTGCGGGTTGCCCTTCAATGTATTGTGCAGGCTAAAAAACGCAGGCAGGTGTTTTGGTGGTTGATCAGAATTCCTTATCTGAATATACACAGGGAAAACGATCACCCGGCACGCACAAACGCTGAGCTAATCGGCAGGTATCCCTCTGTTAAGGCTAAATATCTCCCGAAGACCGATAGCGAACAAGTACATGATGTGATGGAAAGTCTTTCCGAAAGATGCGAACAACTTTGAAAAGAGGGCTAAAAGTCCCTAAAACCCCCGATGACGGTGGTAAGAGTTGGAAATGCGTTCATATCTTAATCATTGCTCCTTTGACTGGGATTTATGGTTGAGACGTCTAAATTGGAGGAACGGTGTAAACAAAACGGAATGATACTGACTGGGATTTATGGTTGAGACGTCTGGACTGGAGGAACGGTGTAAACAAAACGGAATGATACTGACTGGGATTTATGGTTGAGACGTCTGGACTGGAGGAACGATGCAAACAAAACGGAATGATACCTGTTTTTGTGTCCATCACCACGGCACCGACACAGTGGCCGTTGTGCTGGAGGAGGTCGACGGCAGTGGCGGCTTTGACGAGGGTGACGTTGTCGTGTGCGGTGGTCGTCGAGAGCATGGCTTCGGTGATGGCGGCGCCTGTTTGGTCCTTGAAGTGGATGATCCGCGCCCTGTTGTGCGAGGCTTCGAGGCAGAGGGCCAGGTTGTTGTCGTTGTCCCTGTCGAACGGCACCTGAGCGTCGTCGATGAGGATTTCCTCAACCCTCGTCGGCCCGTCGCGAGCGAGCATTTTGACCGCGTTCTCTACACACCTTCCCGCCCCTGCAGCCACCACATCCGACGCCAGCAGCTCCGGAGTGTCGTCAGCCGCCCTGTAAATGATACCACCCTGCGCCCAGTAGCTGTTGCAGTCATGCGGGTCCTCCGACGCCGTCAGCATCGTCACGTTCAACCCCTGCCGCGCCGCGCGCAGCGCCACGGTGCAGCCCGCGATCCCGCAACCCACAACCAACACGTCCGTCGACTGTCCGACCCTCTGCACCGGGTTCACCGGCACGCTCCGCACTGCCCGCATGGCGGAAAGGACCTTTCTGGTGGCCATTGCGTGATTTTTTTTTTTTTTTTTTTTAGAAGAGGGGAAGGGGGGAGAGTGATAAGGTCCTTTTTTTTTTTCTTCCTTTTTTCCTGGTGTGTTCCAAGGTACCAGGGAAAGCCTGCTACACGGGAGCCAAGCTTCACGTGTTGGCGGTACTGCAGAGCCACGGGCCTACGGGTCAAGTGGCTACCGATTTCCCGAACTAAAGCATCAAGGCGTGGCGCACCTTGGGGCTTGGCGCTCGCGCTGAACATAAGCTCGTCGAGACGGTCAGCCGCAGGGCAGAGCGGACGGGGTTGTAGCACTGTGCTGCCTCCGACTCAAGCTTTGCAAGCTGTGTGGTTGACCGTCACGTTCCTGGACCAGGAGCGGCCTTTTTCTTTTTCTTTCTTCTTCTTCTTCATGTCCTTTTTGTTGAACGCTTACGCCCGCCACTGAACCCAGATTCACCTGTGTTTCGTGTGGGCTACAGCACATTTACCTCCTTTGATCTTTTGCAGCTGGCAGCCTCCTCAAGTATTTCCTACAAAGCAGGTGCTTATATAATCCTCGAGGGACTGCCTTGTGCTCATTTCGAAGGTGGCTAGAGGGGGAGAGAACAATACAACTACAAAGTGGGTCGTTTTTGTTGAACGCTTACGCCCGCCACTAAACCCAGATTTACCTGTGTTTCGTGTGGGCTACAGCACATTTACCTCCTTTGATCTATCGCAACTGGCAGCCTCCTCCCACATCGGGGTTGTGAACATGCTTCGCCCATGGGCGAGGACGGCGGTTAGCAGAACCACAGTGACCAGGCACAAAATCCCCGAGACAAGGGACCCGACATTGGGCGACATGGCGACGTGAGTTTCCCTTTTGCTTAGCTGCTAGGGGTGAAATTTTAAAGTTTAGTTTAATAGCGTTTATTGTGGTTTAGAGGTTCGGTGTTTTAGGGTCTCCGGCTGACCATTGAGGCTGTGAGGCGGGTAGGATGAGGGTAGTAGGTATGCTTATACACTTTAACTATGGCTAGCCATGTTTGTAAGTGTTGCGACCGACACCAAGAAGAAATTCGCTTTGAATTTAGTCTTGGGCCCCCCACGCGCATGCATGTTGAGCAGGGGTTGCCATGCAGCTCGTATCGGTCTGTAATATGCTTTTTACTTCCTTTTGGTTGAGTTAATGTTTGAGAACACGGTCACAAAAGATTTGTGCCCTACAGTGATGAGGTGGTTGGCCAGGCTCCCACGAAGCCTTATACGATGACTTCGAGTCCAGCGGCGACCAGGGCAATGTACGTCGCCCCCTCCAGCAGCCTGAAGCGGCGCCTGGAGTCGCTGCAGAAGTGGAACGCGTTCGCGGAGTCCCCTCATCAGTATCCCCGGTAGTCGTACGACGCTCCGACGCCAGCGCGCCCGTTCTCCGACACGAACATGCTGCGCCCGTCGGCGAGAACGGCGGAGAGCATCGCCACAGTGAACAGGCACAAAATGCCCGAGAGAAGGAACCCGACGTTCGACGACACGGCGCTTCCTCTTTCTTTCTCTCGTGTTTGGGGCGGACAGCCTGGGGTTCATTGGGTCAGCAGCCGGATGCCCCACTATACGATCCAATCGCTGGTTTGGTCAACACCATTTACGTGTTCAATTGATCAACGAAATAGACATGCAGCCTATGTGCTGATCAATCGACGCATCTGGTTGTGCTGATGACCTCGTCTTCCCAATCCCTTAGTTGAAAGCTCCTGATACCCCGCCTACAGACAGAGATAGATTCCGCAAGAAACTGAAGTCTTCCACGCCAAGCAGCGCCAGAAACCGCGGTTTTCTGGCGCGGCCTCGCCACGCCCGGCATAGGAGCCACGCTGCATACACGGTAGAATCCAGCCTCGGAAGCTGGAGTTCAGTTGAAAAAGCGGGTGTCACACCCGCTTTTTCGGGTGTGGATTTACACGCGTTTTGATTGTAGCACACCCGGTTTTCAGGTGTGACTCGGACACACCTCTTTAACTCCAGCTTCTGAGGCTGGACCTCGCCGTGGAGGTGAAAACTACGGGTGCTGAGCACCTCTGGGGCCCCACTGAACCCATTTCACCATCAGGAGGAGGTGCGCCTGGCAGCGATGGTCTACGGAGAGGGAGTAGTTCCTGCGCATGCCAATGCACACCGCGCACCTCTGCTTCGAGCACGCATTGCAAACTGCGCGTGCGGAGCACAAGAAATAGAGAGATAGAGAGAAGACGAGTTGGAGTGCAGGGACCATCTCTCCGAGGAGTTTCCGGTCGCCTCACTTCAAACCCGTACTTCAATTAGGTGGGCGTTGGTCGTTCCGTCGGAGGCACGGTGCGGGCCGCTGTCCCGTCACTGAGGGTGACGGCGTCGGTGTTGACACAACCGGGGCCGATATGGATGGCGGGCGAGCCTGTTTCGCTGGGGAGCACCGTTTTTTTTTGGACGCGTCGCGGGCTCTCGGCTGGATAGACAGCGAGCTGCTTCGTGCGCTTCCTGCCTATTTACTTTTTCTTCGCTCTCTTGTGGATGAGAGTTGGCCGCTCCATCTTAGTGTCAAGCGGGATGCTTCTGCGAAACAGCCACCCAGACAATTTACGAAAACTGGTTCGTGGAATGGCCTGCGAACCCATCAGCCAAAATCTTAACCATGGTTAAGTGCGCCAATGGTGTCAGCCGAAGCTGGTAAAGCTTCGGCGCCACCGGGCGCTGAACTTGTTGTCACGAACGAGCTTCCCTATCCCACAGCCAATCGGTAGCACCAACGGGCGGTGTGTACAAATGGCAGGGACGAAATCAGTGTTCAGACAACTTGCGGAAACTGTTTCGTGGAATGGCCTGCGAACCCATCGAGACAAATTGCGAAAACTGCGAATTGTTTCGTGGGATGGCTCAACAGCACAGGGTCCTTGCGACTCCGAGACCAGCCCTTTGAGATTTCGCAACGGGCAGTCTTCTCAAGTACTTCTTACAAAGCACGTGCTCATGCAAAAATAAGAGCTCGTCACTCGGACAACCGCGGCTGATACAAAACTAATGATGATGACTACAATGGGAGAGAGCTGTTTTAGTTAAACGCTGTGCCTGATCGCTTGTGAGCTGGATTCAGGACGCAAGTGAAAACGCCACGGTTTTGCGGCGACGAGCTTCTCATTTCCTCTTGAACGCTTACGCCCGCCACTGAACCCAGATTCACCTGTGTTTCGTGTGGGCTACAGCACATTTACCTCCTTTGATCTTTTGCAGCTGGCAGCCTCCTCAAGTATTTCCTACAAAGCAGGTGCTTATACAAAAAAAAAAAAAATGAAAGAGCAGAACAAAAGAAACAAGCTCGGCAAAGGAATAGATATCGGTACTGTCTGCCGTGGGGAGGCGAGAGGGGGGCAGGGTCGGTGCAGCCGGATCGAGGATGGTCCAGCAACAACAAGGTTAAATTCTGGAGAATCTTCCTGTACTGATACTTTTCCGTTGTTCGTTTAACTCTTCGTGCGCAACTGTTGTTCCGGAGATATTTCCTTTCAGTGCAGATGTATCATACAGATTAATCGTACACCGCAAGAGTAGGAGAAAAAAGGAGAATTTCTACATGGGTATGGTTCCAAGAGGCAATTGACTCCTTGCCGAGCGCTTCAGTTTCCTCACACACCGCGCGTGGCTAAGTACACAAATTGTCAGATCGGTTGACCGTTGGAGGAAGGAGAAAAGGGGGGTGAAGGGGATCTTTGTCTAATTTCTTAGCCGAGCACAACGTCTGGTTCCACTATTTCGAAACAGGGTTTCCCTGAGAGGTCACCAAGGTAATCCAGCACTGAAGTTCAACAGGGAGTCCCTTGGATAAAATTGTCGGCTCTGTTCTGGTGCAAACGCAAGAGAGTGGAGACGGGTGTCGTCTGTGTCTTCCTCGTGAAACCCGTAACAAAGTGACTGCCGAGAACGGAGACTGTGCCAAAAACAGGCCGGGGAAATAGCAGTTTAGGAAACAGTGCACTGTGTCTCATGCAGGCTTGAAGCATCTAGTATACTTCGAAGCCTGCATGAGACACAGTGCACTGTTGAATCTGCTAAATCGAAGGTGCTAAAAAAAATACTCGACGTAGCTGCTTCGACTCCGAATGGAAGAGGGGAAATATAATATAGAGGTAAGGGGCAAATACAATACAAACACAATCTGATTTGTTCTTCGCTTACACCACCGAGTGTTGTTTTCTCACTCAGGATTTTTTGACCTGTTGTGTTTGCGTGATTTGTCGTGTAGGGGTAGACCCGCATGACCTCACGTCCGTTCAACACGTGGTTCGGTAGTTACAGCACTTGGGATCCCTTCTGTTCTTTGTCGGGCAGCATCGTCGAGCATTTCCTTTCAAGCTGGCGCTTATGTAAAATAAAATCAACAGAAAAGGGGAACGTGAGTCAGGGAAGGTTCATATACTCGCTGACGGCAAACTCCAGCTTCAGCAGCTGGAGCTGAATTTCGGGAGGGGAGGTCGTTGTAGATTCGTTCTGGTTCTGCACGGTGAGGTCAAGCCTCAAGAGCTGGAGTTAGATAGAGTGAGCCCGAGTCACACCCGAAAAGCGGGTGTGCGACGTTCATTGTATAACTACAGCTTCACCTCCAGCTTCTGAGACTGGACTCCACCGTGTGAGAATGAGGGAGGTCAACAGGAGCTTGTGGTGGTCTCCGTCGGTGGGTACATGTCACCGCTGTTTTGTCTCTCACTTTCAGAAAGTCCCTCTCTTCGGCCGGGCAAGAGAGAGACGCGTATGACTGACACCACGATCACACTCGCAACGAATGTGGCCTGCCCCCCCCCAGTGCTGATGCTAAGGCCCCTAAACTCGGCATCGTTGTCAGCCGGACGGCAACGAGGGGTGGGTGGGTACCCCCCCCTCGTTGCCAAAAAAGCACTCGAAAAAAAAAAAATTTTGACCCACGTTTTCCACCATTTCACCTTAGAGAATTTAGCTAAGGTGGGTCCCACAGTAGGTCCACAGTGGGTTGCACCAGGAGGGGGGGGGGGGGGGGGGGGGGGGGGGGGGGGGGGGGGGGGGGGGGGGGGTTCACACCAAGGTTAGCAACTTCGTTTTGGGTCTCAGGCTTAGTATCAGCACTGCCCCCCCCCCCCTAGGGGGGGTCAAAAGGTCTTTTTTTGCGTCAAAATGGTGACATTTTCAGCCTGTAGACCTAACGGCAGTTTAAGGCTACAAAAACATGCAACCCGCCTCAGAAATGCCCGGAAACGTGTTTTTGGGGAAAGTTTCATGGAAAATGGCCCAGGGGGGGGTGTATTAGTTGATGGTTTTAGGGTGGACACCGTTTGGTACCGGCTAGCAGCCTGTGTGTGTGCTTCACTGTTCATACCATGCAAAGATGAGGCTACAATCACGTGCAGGCAGCCACAAATGGAAGCAACAAAAGGGCAAACGACACCCAGGAGGAAGGCAGCTATGAACGTTGCTCGTCTGGATGGTTAACAACGTCCCAAAAGGCTCTCTGAGTCTTGCGCAAGCTGAGGTGTTGTTGACACCGCAGGCAGCAGCTCTTCCCCGAACTGCTGCTGGGGCGATATTCACAAAGTTCGATGTCTTTCCGAGAAAAACAATGAGATGCTCTCATCCGTAGTGGGATTTTCCAGATCCCAACGTTTTTGTTGAAGGGATGCACGCGACAGTGTCTTTTATTCAAGTTCGCCTTTCGTACACCACCCCGAAAGGGTCGCATTGCACACGCACGGAAGACAATACTGGTCACCGGGGTGTATCTCTGGTACCTAACCCCAACGCACGTTGAGCTTGAACAAAAATAGAAAACTGGACTTGAACGAAAAGGTTCGGCGGTGGATTCATAGGGCTGCCACGACATAGCAGCTCAGGGCAGGGTATCTGCAGCTTGCGGTAGCACGCTACACGACACAGGCCACTACGAAAGCTGGCGCTGACGTCAAGGACTCGAGGGGGCGGCACGTTACGAAGCCGTACCTCATTGAGTCGCTTGTCGATGCCTCCTACGAAGCCCCACCATCCCCAACTCTCAGGAAAGTCTTTTGAGTAAAAATACATAGGTTTGGGCAGTGTTGTTTTCCTTCTTCGGTTCATGCTGTCACTATTTTTGGGGTTGTCACCTAAAAAGAAGAACACCGGTACCAAACGGTGTCCACCCTGAGTCCAAAAATTGGGCACTCGTAAAAAGGCCTTTTCGGGGCACTTCAGCAGCCAAAAAGCATGTTTTAGGCATTTCTATACGGTTCTGGGGCGGTTTACCAAATTTTATTGCCTTTTAGGAGCCCCTATGTGGTTCCCAAAAAAATGACCTATTTTGACAGCTTTTGACCCCCCCTACCCCCCCCCCCCCCCCACATCGGCCTTGCAGGTGTGTGTGTGTGTGTGTGACAAGGAACAAGCAGCTGCACACCTGCTCCCCTTCAAGTCCACCTTCTGTGGCAGGAGTTCACCGTCTTATCGTGCAGTCGGAGCCTTCGCTTTCCATTACTCAGGCAAGCCCCAGAGGGACTTTTTAGTTGCCGAGCCAATCATCAACCGAAGTGCCTCGAACTGCAAACAACTAACGAGAAACGTTTTCTGATAGTTAGAATAGAACAACTATTCGGGAGGGGTGAAGGACAAGGAGAGAAAGGGTTGGCAGCGTTCGCAGGCAGGCAGGCAGGCGGAACTCTGCTTGCCGGTCCTGTACGTTCAAAGCTGAGCTACAAATATACCAGCTCTTTTTCCTCAGATTACCAGCACCATTGTCGAACGCGTTCAAAAATGGTGCAAGAGCGGTGGTGGGTTGATGATTGTTGATGTGTGCAAGGTTACTGAATTGCAACCCCAAGAAGTAGGTAGACTGAATCAAGTATTGAGGGTTAGCATAAAGCATCTATTTGGTATCGGAAAAAAGTGGGGAAGCCTTGTGCGCTAGGTTCGTTTAACCGTGAATCTAATAAACAGGGCGGACCCCAAATTCTCACTTTCATTTCATCAACCCTGCGACAGTCATTATCTTCACCGTTTCTGCCAACGCGAGAGAGAGAAAGAGAGAGGGGGAGGCTCGTTCGGACCTTAACTCTTAGAGTACCGCAAAATCGATCGAGGGGAACGAGGTCGGGAACAAGGAAGAAGGAGGAGTTGCCTGTGCTATTTTTCCCATTCAACTTTGGAAGAAGGAGGAGTTGCCTGTGCTATTTTTCCCATTCAACTTTGCTTCTGAAGCAAGTGGACTTGCCTCACTTGCCTCTGTAGGTCCTCACTCGACCCACCGAAGGTGCTCAAACAAGTTTGCTAGAAAAGAGAACAAATGTATTTTGAGTCACGTACGCCCGTAAGACCCCCCTGTAGCAGTCTATGGAGTTGAGAACGGCCAGGACTACGGTGATCCGTGGTCTGCTCAGACGCCGTGGCCCACCACTGGCTCATGCACCATCACAGCTTCCGCGTTCACATTCCTGCTACTTAGAGTACCGGTGACAGCAAGAACGATGACATTAACCAGCCCGAAGATGAAACAGAAAACCAGGAAGATCGGACCGTAGCTGACATCGTAAAAGTCCTTTATCTTAACAGAGACAAGTCCACATTCGTACTCTTCGGACCACAAAGCCCAGCCGACGGCCATCGCAATCAGAACGAAGACAAACAGCCCGATGTTCAGCACAAACGCGATCAGCCTGAGTGTGAGTGGAGAATAGTTGAATTGGAGCAGCACTTGAAAACTAAAGAGACGTCGAAAAAAAATTACGAAGCGCGGGTTTGAAGTCATTCCGGCAACTCTCTATTTCCCATCCCAGGATTGAATGACGCAGTTGTGCACGCGTTAACCCGGCTACGAGAGTTAAAGTGTTCGTGGTCCATCTCGTGGATCAGTACGAAGGGGAACCCGGCCGATGTCCCTTCAAGAGTTGCCCTTGCCGCCGACGCCTCGGACGAGGATCGACAGCGGCTTTTACTTGCGGTGAGGGCATTCTTTACTCGCGAGGGGGCAGGTGGCGTGACGTCGTCCCAGCGGCGATCATAGCTTGCCTCATGGTCGGTGTTCTTCCCCTCCGTTTGTTCTTTTATGTGAGTTCCATCCTGACTGGTTTAACCTTTCCTTTTCGACTGGAGTGGCCAGGGCGGAACGGGACGATCCCGTCAAGTGGGAGAGAGCAGCTGTGGGAAAACGGAAAGTAGGTGCGAGAACAGGCAAACCTACCTTGTGCACTAGCGACGTTCAACCGTGAATCCGTGAAACAACAAGCAGGTGCCTTCCCACATTCCCACTGTCAAAAGAGAGAGAAAGCTGCCAGAGGAACGCCAGCCGAACAGCGGCTGCAGACCCCGCCTCAGAACGAGTGCGATCATGCCAGTAGATGCCAGCCACAATTCCTATGGTTTACCGTGGGAATTGGAGCAAAGCGCATGGCAAGAATAGAGCACCCACCCAAACCATCAACAGAAGAGTTTGGGAGGAGGCGGGGGTTACTACTAGACAGTCACACTGGCAGCAACAAAAAGCCCAAATCCAGCAGGAGCAAAGAATGTCAGTCTCACCTTCCTCTTTCTTTTTCCCACCCTCCATCCCCCGCGGGCAGGTGGCGTGACGTCGTCCCAGCGGCGATCATAGCTTGCCTCATGGTCGGTGTTCTTCCCATCCCAAATGACCAAAACCTGGAAAAATCGGCAAAAATAGCCAAATTTTTCCAAAATCTGGAGGACAGTGTGACCTCCCATGGACTGGTAAAAAACCGTTATATAACGTTATATAACGTTATATAACGTTATATAACGTTATATAACGTTATTATAACGTTATATAACGTTATTATACCGTTATTATAACGTCATATAACGTTATATAACGTTATAACGGTCAAATAACGTTATTTTTCGACCAAAAATGGCAAATAACGGTTTTATAACGGTCAATAACGGTTTTTCTGGATTTAGGGGGGGGGTAACAAATAACTCCGGGAATAACGTTATATAACGTTATATAACGTTATATAACGGCCATCTATGAATCCCTTTGATTTTATTCCGCCGGCAGTACGATGAGACGTTGAAGGAAGACGTTGGATAGAAGGAGGAAGAGACGATTCTTCGTTTGGGGTTTTATTACGACGCAGCGAGCGTCGGGGTCCCGTGGAGAATGCCCTTGAGAGGTTGCGAGGGGGGCCGGTCTGCCATCCGTAACGCACAGCTCCATAGGAGTGTCGCCGCAGCCGCGAGCTCCGCGTCTCCCGATACGATGCCTATGATCGTCTGTGCCTCCTCGAAACTCAGCGGGACCGCGTGGCTCGGCGTCTCCCTTCTTTCCAGACGTCGCTTCAAAATCGCCCTTTTCGTCTTCGCCAGGTCGGCCGCTGGAACACCCCATCTTGAGCCCAACACGCTGACGTATTGCTCCACCGACACCTTTGGACTCTCCAATGGACACGTGAGCTGAATGGCGCGGTCGGCCAGCAAACGCAAGCTTGCTCGCCGCCAGCTGAGCTCCGTCTGTTAGACTCACAGCCACGGTTGCGCGCCTGCCGCCTCCGGCGCTTAGTCAGTCCCGCACAGGCCGCCCCTGCTAGCACAGTGTTCCAGGTAAACGGTAAACGTTTACCGTTTATAAACGTTTACGTTTACTCATTTTGGAGTAAACGTTGAGTAAACGTTGTGTAATCGTTTACTGTATCAAGGTCGGCATCCACTGGAAACGCAATCTATCAAGGAAGAGGGGCAACTAAGTATATATCCAGACGGACCTTTCGTCACAAAAGGCGAACAAGCGCAAAGGAGACGCCTGGGAGGGGGTGACAATCACGGAAGTACCCGGATCGAAGATGCACAAGGTAACCTGCAAGTTCTGCGATGAGGCCTTCTCCACCGCCTCTGCTGAGCACCTGCTCGGCCAAGGCAGCGGCATTGGCGGCTGCGCTCCAAAAAGATCCCATGGTGGTAGACACACCCGCCTTCGTCGTCAAGCTGAAGGCAGCAGAAGAAAAACGAGAAAGCCAAGACGAAGCAGCTGAATATGGTGCAATTCCTCGCTCGAGCGACCACTTCAGTGGACGCCCACGAAGCCATCAGGGACTTATTCTATGAAGAAGCCATCGGGTTTAACAAGGCCACTGGTCGTTCGTTCCTGACCATGGTTTCAGTCCTGTGCGGGCTATCAGCACATGATTAGTACACCCCCCCAACGCCCGAAGAACTCGGTGGGGTGATGCTTGACACCGCCATACAAGAGATGGCCAGCCTGATGGAACGTGGGTTGCCAGGGGCCAAGTAGGTGCTCTGTAGGCGAGTAAACGTTTACCGCGAGTAAACGTAAACGTTTACCGTTTATAAACGTTTACGTCTACTCATTTTGGAGTAAACGCGTTTACTCAACGTTTACCAGCTTCACTGTGCTAGCAGCGGCTGCGCCGTCGGCTCTGTCCCACAGCTTTAGCAGGCCAGCTAAGGACCGCAACCACGTATTCTGTTTAGGCGACCGCGGCATTAAATGTACGTTAAATGCACGGGACGAGTGGGAGCAACGGCTCCGAGTGACCCCTCGAAGGAGCGGAATTTAACTGTAAAGTAGCATGAGCTGGGGTGGCCGGCTACATTGGACGCAGCACACTGTTCCACAAAACTTCTCAGAAATTCTCAAGATTTCCCAGAATTTCGTTCTCTTTCACGCTTTTTCACGTTTTTCGTCGTCTTGTTGGCATGCAAATGAGTACCACACTATGCCTGTAAATTAGCGTTACACGAGCGTGACATGTCAAACTTTGAGTGCAAAGTAGCGTTACATGAGCGTGACATACTACATATGACTGTAAATTGGCGTTACACGAGCGTGACATGTCAAACTTGAGTGTAAAGTAGCGTACATGAGCGTGACAAGCTAAACATGACTGTAAATTATCGTGACACGAGCGTTACATGCCTTGGGCTCAGGGTAGTGCGGTCAACAAAAACTCTAGTTTCCCTTTCTACTTTCTCCTACTCTCACGTTGTACGGTTTTCGTCTGTGCGCCGCGTTGTCGTGACGTACGCCGTGTTGCAGCGGCCGCCAAGACTTGCCGTGACACCTATGTTGTTGACAGAAAAGAGTGCACACCCCCAAATCCTCGACAGGCTGCCGGTCCCGAGCATCGAGACGATTACTGCGAGCCCAGCAGCGAGCAGGGAGATGTACGTCGCTCCCTGCAGCAGCTTGAAGCGGTGTGTGTAGTCATCGCACGAGTTGAAAGCGTTCTGGCTGTCGCCCCAGCCGTACCCGAAGGTATCGTACGACGCACCCACAGCTTAGCGGCCCAAGCTCGTCGGGGCTGTGAACATGCTTCGCCCATCGGCGAGGACGGCGGTTAGCATAACCACAGTGACCAGGCACAAAATGCCCGAGAGAAGGAACCCGACATTGGGCGACATGGCGACGTGAGTTTCCCTTTTGCTTAGCTGCCAGGGGTGAAATTCTTTAAAAGTTTAGCTTAATGTTTGAGAACACAGGCCAGCGGTCTGGTGAGGTGGCATTTCGAGTACTTATCAGAAGCTTTTGAAGCAGTCTGCAGAACTATCACGATTGTTGAGCGGTAGCTGAATGGTCTTGGCAGGCAGGATGTGAAAAGCTGGGCGTTTTTGGTGGCTTAGGTGCGGTGTAGCAAGGTTCGGCCGGGCGTGTGCACGAGTATTTGGGATCACCAGGAGGACCTTGTTTTTTTAGACTGTTTCTTGTAGTAAGCGGTCGGTTTTTTGAAGTCTCCGTTTGACGTATGAAGGGGGTTTTCCTTTTGTGCTGTTAGAGCAGGGTCTGGGCAGTGTGGTTTCATTCCTTCGTACTTTGTGTCGCTTTTACTTTACTGTTTACTGTCACATGTGGATGCGCATCCGTGTAACTTCTTGTTGTTACTTTTGCGTTTTTTTTTTTTTTTTTTTTTTTTTTTTCCCGACGACAACTAGTGTCAGACTAGCCTACCCGAAGGCAGTTGATTTCTTTAGGCGAGGTTTCTCTACCGGCGGAAGTTGTTTGGGTTAGCGTTTTTTTTTTTTTTTTTTTTTTTGCTGTTTGTTTGCTCCAGTATTCGTTTTTTTTTGGCCTACATTGGGGGGGGGGAGGAGACCCGTGGACGACGCCCGGGACGGTGGCCGCCATGCGAGGGGACGTCGGGGTGCTGCGGGTGCTGCGGGTGCTGCTGGCGGGAGCTGCGACCAGCGGGACGAAGACGGCAACACGCTGGCCTCGTGAAACCCGGAACAAAGTCTTCTGCAGCGAACACGCAGAGACTATTCCAAAAAAAGGCGGGGGAGATCGCAGTTTAGGAAACAGTGCACTGTCTCTCATGCAAGCTTGAAGCGCCAAGTCTACTTCGAAGGTGCTCGTTATAATGAACAGAAAAGGGGAATGTGAGTCAAGCGAAGGTTCATATACTCGTTCACGTGCACCGCCGGAGCCGCGACTACGCGTGCCTAAAGGCGCTGGCTGCACATGGGCGCGGCGGTCGAGGTGCCGAACTTCGCGGCGGAGACGCCGCTGCACACCGCGCACCTCTGCTTATGAAACTGGTCAATCGAGTGATAGCACACGACTTCAAGTCGGTGCAAGCCCGCAAGAGCTTCTGCCCTATCAGCTTTTGACGGTAGTGTAGTGGACAACCGTGGCTGTAACGGGTAACGGGGAATTAGGGTTCGATTCCGGAGAGGGACCCTGAGAAACGGCTACCACATCTAAGGATGGCAGCAGGTACGCAAATTGCCCAATAGCAACACTGCTGAGATACTGCGCGCGTGCGGAGCACAGGATTAAAGAAAAACATCAAAAACCCCAAACTGCAGCCGTTGTTGAACGCTTACGCCCGCCACTAAACCCAGATTAACCTGTGTTTCGTGTGGGCTGCAGCACATTTACCTCCTTTGATCTATCGCGACTGGCAGTCTCCTCAAGCATTTCCTACAAAGCAGGTGCTTATACAAAGAAATTAGTGTGGGCATTGGCGCTTTCTTTTGTTTGTGCGCACTAGCGGAACTCACCTGCTTTGGTAAGTTTCATGCAGTACGCTGCCAACTACCAACCTTTAGTACCAACAATGACACAAAAACAGCCCGACTAGTACCCAACCCCACAGAAACATTCGGAAACCCCTGGAAAGTTTGATCCACACCGGTGTAGGTTGATAAAACGCCTGCAAAACGTGTCGCCAAACCGCCAGGACCCTCCGCTTGCGACTCCGGGACTAGCTTTTGAGATTTCGCAACTGGCAGTCTTCCGAAGTATTTCCTACAAAGCAGCTGCACAGGTACAGAAAATCCTCACTCCTATGCTTGCGTCTGTCACTCTCATCCACCGCTCCTGCTCCGCTTGCCGCGCGCCGTATGTTAGAGTAAAAGGTGAAGCCAGAAAGCTGCTAATCTTGCTGCTGACCACATGAAGTGGTGCAAAGAAACAAGCTCGGCACAGGAGTAGATATCGGTACTGTCTGCTGTGGGGAGGCGGGGAGGGGGGGCAGGGTCGGTGCAGCCGGATCGAGGAAGGTGCAGCAACAACAAGGTTAAATTACGGAGAATCTTCCTGTACTGGCACTTTTTTCGTTGACTTCGTTTAACTCTTCGTGTGCACCCGTTGTTCCGGAGACGTTTCGTTTCAGTGCAAATGTATCATACAGATTAATCGTACACCGCGAGAGTAGGAGAAGAAAGGAGAAAACTTTCGTTACCTTGAACCCGAATGGGTATGGTTTCAAGAGGCAATTGACTCCTTGCCGGGCGGCACGTGGCTAAATACACAAATTGTCTCATCGGTTGACCGTTGGAGGAGGTGGAAAAGGGGGGTGAAGGGGATCTTTGTCTAATTCATTGGCCGAGCACAACGTCTGGTTCCACTATCTCGAAACAGGGTATGAGAGGTCACCAAGGTAATCCAGCCCTGAAGTTCAACAGGGAGGCCCTTGGATAAAATTGTCGGCCCTCGTGAAACCCAGAACAAAGTGATCTGCCGCGAACACGCAGAGACTGTGCCAAAAAAAGGCGGGGGAAATCGCAGTTGAGGAAACAGTGCACTGTCTCTCATGCACTTGAAGCGTCTAGGCTTCGAAGGTGCTAATTATAATGAACAGAAAAGGGGAATGTGAGTCAGGGGAAGGTTCATATACTCGTTTACGGCAAACTCCAGCTTCAGTAGCTGGAGCTAAATTGCGGGAGGGTGGGTCGTTGTAGATTGGATGAGGGAGGCCAACCGGAGCTTGTGGTGGTCTCCGTCGGTCACCTCTGTTTGACTCACTTTCAGACAGAAAGTCCCTCTCTTCGGCCGGGCAAGAGAGAGACTCGTATGACCGACACCACGATCACTCTCGCCACGAATGTGGCCCGAGCTCCCTCCCACATCGGCCTTGCAGGCGTGTGACAAGGAATAAAGCACGTGCAACACCTGCACACCTGCTCTCCTTCAAATCCACCTTCTGTGGCAGGAGTTCACCGTCTTATCGTGCAGCCGGAGCCTTCGCTTTCAATTACTCAGGCAGGTCCCAGAGGGGATTTTTTAGTTGCCGAGCCAATCATCAACCGGAGCGCCCCGAACTGCAGACAAATAACGAGAAACGTTTTCTGAGAGTTAGAATAGAGCAATTAATTAGTAGGGGCGAAGAACAAGGAAAGAAAATGTGAAAACGGGTTTTTGCCTAGAGGCTTTTCGTGCTATTTTTGCAAATGCTTTGAGCTATCTTTGTGTCTGTGCTTTCAGTCGTCTTCTTAACCGTGGTTAAGTGCGCAATGGTGTCAGCCGAAGCTGGTAAAGCTTCGGCGGCGCCCACGTTATGTTTGTTTAGCGTTGAGTTCTTTTAAGTACACGAACCACATGGATCAACATGCACTGCCTTGAAAGGCAGGTTATCGGATGACGTCGTCACCTGCCATTGCGTCGTCAAGGTCGAGCATTTGTGGAGCTAGCGGGGTTTGGCTTTCTTGCGATTCCAAAGACTGAGTCGGCGAGTACGATGGCGGGCAGGAGTGCCCGTTTTCCACTTTCGAGGGCATTGGTGTGCCCGTGGTCCCCGGTCGTTTCTGAGAGCTGCTTGCCCTCGGTACCTTCTGTGTAGCATTGAGTTCTTTTAAGTACATGAACCACATGGATTAGCATGCACTGCGGGATGTTTAGCCGCGGCTGCCAAACATCCCGTGACACCGCGCAAGGTGGTAAAACGCTCTTTTGTTTTCTAGCGTTATTTGTGGATTAGATTTCTTTTCGAAAAATAGTGGGTAGCGTCGGCAGGCAGAACTCTGCCTGCCGATCCCTACCCTGTGAACGAAGGTCTGCCTGAGCTACAAATATATCAGCTTTTTTTCCTGAGATTACCAGCACCATCGTCGAACGCGTTCAAAAATGGTGCAAGAGCGGTGGTGGGTGATAATTCTTGATGCATGCAAAGTTACTGAATTGCAAAGAAGTAGACTGAATCAAGTATTGAGGGTTAGAATAGTGCATCTATTCGATATCGGAAAGTCGGTGCGAGATCAGACAAACCTTGTGCGCAAGCTTCGTTTACCCCAAATTCTCGCTTTCATTTTATCTAACCCTGTGGCACCCTGCTGGAGAAATCAGCAAACTCTATCACGTAGTGTTAGATCGTCCACTTAGACGTACACCTAGCACAAATAAAAGAAGGGATCTTATTGGAAGACGGGATCACTCAGATAGAAAAGATTGAACGAGTAGCACAAGAGCATAGTCATGTTGGGGTAGAAATCCATATGGGACGAAATAGGATCGTACGGTCTGCTTCTCAGACGCCGTGGCCCACCACAGGTTCGTGCACCTTCACAACTTCCGATTCAGCATTCCTGCTACCCAGAGCACCGGTGACTGCAAGAACGATGACATTGACCAGCCCGAAGATGAATCCGAAAACCAGGAAGATCGGACCGTAGTTGACATCGGCACTGTCCTTTATCTTGATGGAGACAAGTCCACAATCGTACTCTTCGGACCACAAGGCCCAGCCGACGGCCATCGCAATCAGGACGAAGACAAACAGTACGACGTTCAGCACAAACGCGAGCAGCCTGAGTGTTGTGAGTGGAAACTAGTTGATTCGGGGCAGCACTTGAAAATTAAAGTGGCATCCGCTCGGACCAATAACAAGAAACCCGTTAACCGTAGTACAGAGAGGGCCGGAGGGTCATTGTCTGGGTTAGAATGCAAAGAATCTGTGGCGATAATCTGCATCTGCTTCTTCTTCGATGCACGCCGTCCGCGGGTTTGCTGTGCGATACGCACACAGCTACGGCAATCATTCCGCGCTGTGATGGATTTTTCTGAACGCTTACTCCCGCCGCTAAACCCAGATTCACCTGTGTTTCGTGTGGGCTACAGCACAGTTACCTCCTTTGATCATTTGCAGCTGGCAGCCTCCTCAAGTATTTCCTACGAAGCAGGTGCTTATACAAAAAGAAAAAGGGCATTCGCTTATATCCAAAAGTCAATTTTTCGTTTCGCTCATATCCAAGTTTGGATATAAGCGAAACAAAATTTGGCTCATTCCACCTGGTCCAGACGAAAATATCGGGGAGTATCGGGGAGTTCCGGGGAATTTCGGGGAGTTTCGGGGAGTTTCGGGGAAATTCGGGGAGTTTCGGGGTATTTCCTTTGTGGCGACCACTTTCCCTGCAGCCGGCCTTGGCGAAGGCGGGGAGGGGGCTACGCTATTATGGCCCTACCTTGCGCAGAGCGGTCCCGTGTTTGGCTATGCCCCGAAGACGAAGATAGAGGCTGAGAAGGAAGGACAGACTGGGAGGTACAGGTTGGCACGGTTTGACACAGGTAGCGACAAGATCCGCTGCGGCTAGGAGAGCAGGAACTGTTCCACCAGAGGTCGTGCGGGTACAGAGACAATGCTCGTGCTCGAGTCGCAGCTGGGGACGAACAGGCACGCCTTCAATGATGAGGTCTGGGGGATGGACGTATTTTCCACGTATGGGCGGACGTGCTGGTGGGACGCCTTCGAAGACGGCACCTCCGGCAAGAGGGGCAGAAGAGGGTAAATTTAGTGGGCGGCGGAGACCCAGTGCATGGAGGTAGGCGTGCCCAGGCCACCACCAAGGACGAAAGAGTGCGTACGAGACATCACAAAGCGAAATGCGAAGAGTGCAAGCAGCGGCAAGCGTCGTAGCGCGCTGCTGCCGAGGCACACCACGCGGCAGGGGACGGCCTCGCCGTGAAGTATTGCGAGAAGCACAGGATGACGCAGTGCGGGACGTGCAAGACGATCGCGGAATGCTGCAGGAACTCACACCGCGGATGCCTGCCTGCAGCACGATATGCCGATGTGCGGAGTCGGCGGCAAAGAGACGGAAGCGCGGGCCTTCGCCCCTGGGGACGCCCGAAGCGACACCGAAGTCGAGACGCAGGCTGCGACCATCGGCCCAAAGCGCCACAAGGGAAGCGGCGGATGCCGGCGCCAACACCGCCATCGAGAACGCCGAAGACAAGGCGACGACACTAGGACGGCCGCTGCAACGAAGCGGCGGCGTAAGGACTCGCCATCATCGAAGACAGAGACGTGCACTCCGCGGCGGGCAGAGGTCAAGATAAGGTACCAGTGACGAAGAGAGGTAGCACGAAGAGGTAGTCACGAAAGAGAGCAGATGCAGATTATCGCCACAGGCTCTTTGCATGCTAACCCTAACCACCAGGACCAGGGGCAGCTACGGTCGAAGACGGCAATTCGAGCGAGGAGTAAGGTTGATAACCAAAATGAGAGGCACGATGGCCATCCGAAAGCAGGGTAGCAGGATGATGCTTGGCCAGGATGGCGACTGGGACAGAGAGATAACGCAAGATAGAGAGTCCTCCTTATGGGGTGGTCACACCTTCGCAGTCCCAGGGCCTCCACCCACCTGCATACGGTCGTCGACTGACCATTCCCGAGACGAGTTGGAATGCGGGTACCATCTTTCCGGAGATTTCCGGTTCCTCCCGTACTCTACAACTCCCCACATAAGTGAACGTGGACTCCGAAGTGGACACTCCTTTCAACCGGGTGCACGAATTCAGAATTCCGGGATGGGTTGACCCACTGTTTCCGATGCGGCTTCCAATCATCGAAGGCTAAACTCGGGTGCAGGAGCGGTGCTCGTCGTTCGGGACCAGATGGGGGACGACTGGGTCTGCCCGGTTTACACGTGACTGCTGCAGCGTGGTCAGAAGTGGGAAGGTCATCGGGAGATGGCGGGCGCGAATACTTTTTGCCCAAACCAAAACCCAAGAGGGGATTGGAGAGTTTGACATAAGAATGGCAAACTCGTGGTACCGAAGGTTGCAACCGCAAACAGAAGAGTCAGATGATGGTTGAACCTGCGCACATGCACACGACGCGTCCTGTTCAGACTCCTCCCTGTGTCCAAGGACTCAAAGGCAGGTCCTGCAGGTTTTCCAGCAACTGCTGGTTCGCCTTGAGGCCCTCCGAATCCGCAGGCTGAAGGGTGTGCCTCAACAACTGCCCAGGAGTCCAAGCAACAGTTGGTAGATGCATCCGGTTACGGCTCAAGAGAGCCGCGTCCGAAGCACACTAGCACACCTACCTGCACACCTCACCCACTTGCCCGCACCCGTCTACCCAACTACCCACTGTTCACCCATCCACCGACCTGCCCACCACCATCCACCCATCTGTCCACTCAACTACCAACCTGTACACCTGCCCACCCGCCGGCAGCCCCTCTTTTTCCCACAAAAATCGGGCTGAGTATCAGGGAGTTTCGGGGAGTTTCGGGGAGTTTCGGGGAAGCGTCGGGGAGTTTCGGGGAGTTTCGGGGAACTTACCAGGAGCCCGGACCAGGTGGGTCATTGGATATTAGCGAAACGAAATTTGGCTTTTGGATACAAGCGAAACGGAAATTTGGCTTTTCGGATATAAGCGAATTTTTCCCAAAGAAAAATCACATTTCTACACATCTTCACCGTGGTACTTCTCTTTAGACGAGTGCCCTTCATGCCTTCCATGCTCGGAAATGCTTGTATCCCAACGGGACAACAATTTCTGTTCCCTTATATCCCAATGGGATTGCCTAAACCGCATCGCGTATACAGACGAGACTTGACTTCGCGTTGTCGTCATGTACGCCGTGTTGCAGCGGCCGCCAAGACTTGCCGTGACACCTGTGGAAACCATAAGTTCGGTATTCATGTTGTTGTCGGAAAAGAGTACACACCCCCAAATCCTCGACAGGCTGCCGGTCCCGAGCATCGACACGATTACTGCGAGCCCAGCAGCGAGCAGGGAGATGTACGTCGCTCCCTGCAGCAGCTTGAAGCGGTGTGTGTAGTCATCGCACGAGTTGAAATTGTTTTTGCTGTCGTCCCAGCCGTACCCGAAGGTATCGTATGACGCACCCACAGCATAGTTGCCCGAGCTCATTTCGAACATGCTTCGCCCATCAGCGAGGACGGCGGTTAGCATAACCACAGTGACCAGGCACAAAATGCCCGAGAGAAGGAACCCGACATTGGGCGACATGGCGACGTGTGTTTCCCTTTTGCTTTTGCCAGGGGTGAAACCTTAAAGTTTTGTTTCATGTTTGAGAACACAGCCTCTCTTGCATGGGTTGATGCTAGCATCAACATCAGGTCTTTTTCTCGAAGAAACAAAGAAATACTCGACGTAGCTGCTTCGACTCCGAATGGAAGGGAGGAAGTACGTGCGCTCGGCTAAGGCCGGCGCGTGGCGAGACTGGAAGCAGCTGCTAAGTTCGGGCGAAGCTACGTTCTGGTGAAGCAAAGTTCGGGCGATGCTAAGTTCGGGAAGCAAAGTTCGGGTCTGGTGATGCTGAGTTCGGCGTGTGGTAGCAAGTTTGGCCTGTGATGGCAAGAACGGCGGCAGTACCCGGGGGGGAGACCCCCCCGGACACCCCCGACTCCGTTTCCCGGGGTGACCCAAAAACCGCGAGATACTGATGGGCGGGGTTCGAACTTTGGCCTGAAGGCCGACCGCTCACTCTGCCACCCCTATGCATTTTGGCAGGGGGAAAAAAAGCTTGCTCCGCACTATTATCTAGTCCAAAAACAATACACTTTTTCATAGACAAAAGCCGGGTTGGCTCGAATAGATGCTATTCAACGTTGCATGTTCATAGGACCTCCAGTCTCGAAATATAGAGGTAAAGGGGCAAATACGATACAAACACAATCTGATTTGTTCTTCGCTTACACCGCGGACGGAACTTGGAGCCCCGTCGCCTGCTTCACCCACTCCACCGCGGCCTCCCTGCTCCACTTCATCCCCTTTGTTCTTCGCATACACCAGGAGCCCCGTCGCCTGCTTCACCCACTCCACCATACACCAGGAGCCCCGTCGCCTGCTTCACCCACTCCACCGCGGCCTCCCTGCTCCACTTCATCCCCTTTGTTCTTCGCATACACCAGGAGCCCCGTCGCCTGCTTCACCCACTCCACCGCGGCCTCCGTGCTTCACTTCATCCCCTTTTGTTTTTAGCTTACACCACCGAGTGTTCTTCTCTCACTCAGGACTTTGACCTGTTGTGTTTGTGTGATTTGTCGTGCTAGGGGGGGCGAATAGTTGTACTTATTCGACAGACACCTGTACGCCAAAAAGTTTCTTTTTGTTTGACCCCCCCCAATTATTTGCCAGACAGAGACGAACAGTATGCGACGGACAACAGTCAGGTAGCACCCAAAAAATTGCCCTCCCATGTTTCCAGCAGATCTGCGTCATTTCGCACCACTCCGGTGCCCATAAAACGCTCCGGAAGGACGGGAAAAGTGGTCGAACCCTCGTTTAGGCTGAAATGATGACTGCAGAATGCGAAAGCAAGGCGAAATCACCCCCTCAAAGCAATTCCTAGGCAATTCCTTAAGGAATAACATCAAAACCGGCACAGAACAAGACCACTGAACAGGACACGCATTTTCTTCCGGGTTGACACAGTGGTCTCTGGACTGCCCGGCTGCCCGGCGTGACTTCTTATAGACTTAGCGGTCTGTCCTGCTATCAGTTGCCGCCTTCTTTCTTCAAGCTTCCGGGTAAACATAGTGGTCTATGGCCTGCCCCGGTTGCTCTGTGTGACTCCTGATAGACTTAGTGGTCTCTGTCCTGCTATCAGTTGCCGCCTTCTTTCTTCAAGCTTCCGGGTTAACATAGTGGTCTATGGCCTGCCCCAGTTGCTCTGTGTGACTCCTGATAGACTTAGTGGTCTCTGTCTTGCTATCGGCTGTCGCCTTCTTTTTTCGAGCTTTCGGGTTTGACTTAGTGGTCTGTGGCCTGCCCCGGTTCTGCGTGTCTCCTGATAGACTCAGTGGTCTTTGGCCTGCCCCGGTTGCGCGCGTAGCTTCTGATAGACGTAGCGTGCTATCGGTTACCCGCCTTCTAAGAGGCTTCCGGTCTGGGTTTGACTTAGTGGTCTGTGGCCTGCCCCGGTTGCTCTGCGTGTCTCCTGTCCTGCTATCAGTTGCCGCCTTCTTTTTTCAAGTTTTTCCGGGTTTGACTCAGTGGTCTCTGGCCTGCGTGCCGCCTTCTTTAAGCTTCCGGCCTCTGGCCTGCCCCGGTTGCCGCGTGTGACTTCTGATAGACTTAGCGTGCTATCAGTTACCCGCCTTCTTTAAGCTTCCGGAGGTGTCTGGCCTGCCCCGGTTGCGCGCGTCGATCGACGAGGCTGTCGATGAGTCCGCACGCGTCAGCACGAGGATGAAGCGCAAAGAGGAGCAGGACGGCTGCTACGTGGCCAGGGCGCAGATCGAGGAGGTGAAGCGGTTTGTGGCAAGCAAGCCCGCCTGGCGGGGAGACGCGACACCAACCTGCATCGGTTCTCGCAGGAAACAGCCACCCACGATGCGAGCTCGATGCTAATGTACATCGAGCGATACCTGACGTGCATTCATCCGCATGTCGTGCAGTCGACATCGCATACGGTCTGTCTGTTGTCGACTTGGGCCTGTTCAGCTGATCCCCACACCAGGGCTCGTCGATGCCACAAACGGTCTTTTCACACTACTTCAAGTTGCGCCGGCCTTAGCCGAGCGCACGTACTTTTTTACGGACAGATGCCGGCATGGCAAACCTGCTACACGTGCCCAACCGACCCTTTTCGGGCAGGAACGGGGATGTGAGAGAGCTCAGCATCGACGTGCCGCCCCGGCCACAGCTTTGTCCTGTGGGTATAGTGCGTTGCTCAGGGTAGTCGAAGGCCTGACAATCACACTAATGCAACAAATTGTGAAGTGCTTCGACCGGCTGCCGCACGAGATCATGCTCCGTTTGATGGAGGTGATGGGGCTGGACCCGGGGGTACTGAGGGCGATGAAGGCGGTGTACGGAAGCATGCAGCGCCACTTCAAGACGGCGCGGGCAGTCGGGGAGCCTTTTGTTGCGACGAATGGCATCTTACAAGGGTGCCCCCTCAGCGTCCTGTTCCTAAACGCGCTCATCGCGGTCTGGGTGCGGGCCGTGGGGGCGTTGACAACACCGGCCCAGGCGATGGCGTACCTGGACGACATTCATGCGATGTCGGAGTCCCTCAGGGGGCTCAAGGCCGTGGCTGAAGTCACGACGGACTTCGCCAACGCGACCGATGGGGGCGTCAACGCTGGGAAGTCGTTCTTTTACGCCACGAACGCGGACGCTCCGGGAACGCTCACAGTGCAGGGCAACAAGGTACTGCGGAAGACAAGCTTCGACGTTCTGGGGGCGATGTTTACGGTCGGGAAGGGTGCGCCGCCCCCCAGCAGGCGGATTCAAACCCGGTTCGAGGCCGCGAAGAACATCGCGAGAAGGGCGAGAAGCCTGCCGATCCCGATGGACCAGAAGGAAGGTTACGTGGCTGCGTCGGCCACAGCG
The DNA here is from genome assembly GCA_030068145.1 of Diplonema papillatum. Classification (NCBI taxonomy): domain Eukaryota; phylum Euglenozoa; class Diplonemea; order Diplonemida; family Diplonemidae; genus Diplonema; species Diplonema papillatum. Next base: position 271,625 of record JAPJBO010000163.1, read on the forward strand.
AAGGCGTTGTACGGCGTCTCGGTGTGGCAACCGGCGGGGACGTACATGGAAGGCCTGCGAGTTGCTACCCTGGCGGGGCTGTGGACCGGCGGCAACAGGAGGTGCGATGCCGTCGTGCTGAACACGCTGTGTCGGGGGCACAGATTGGACCCGCGTGTCGCCGCGATTCATCGGCGGGTAAACACGTTTTCACAGCAGATGGTGAAGCAGTCGCACTTGGCGCCGCTGGTTGTTGCCATCCGAGCAGCTCGACAAGCAAGGCGGGACCGCCCCCCCGGCGCTCCAGAGGCACCGGGGCGAAGCAAGGAGGGGCCAGTGTTCCTGCTCGAGCGAGCGATCGCAGACATCGGATGGACGTGGCCCAGGTTCGACACCCTGCAGGAAGGAACGGGCCGGCGGCGCGAATGGACGGTGGTGCAGAACGTCGAGCCGCTGACGAAAGAGGAGAGGCAGCGGGCGCAGACCGCTCGGCACAACTTCCAGCACGAGCTGCGGGAGGCCGGGCGGACGATGCGCTACAAGGACGTGGTCAAGACGAGGGCATCCCTCCTCGGCATCGAGGACGGCATCGACGGGGGTGCCACGCGAGACCTGCTGGAGAAGGGCGCCATCACCGGCTACCAGCAGGGCCTGGTCAGAGCTGTCATTGCCAACGCGGTACACACCGGCAAGCGATGGGAGCAAGCAACCTGCAGATTCTGCGACGCGGGTGTCCCGGAGGACGAACAACACATGTGGTGGGACTGCGTCAAGTGGAGCGACGTGCGCGGCGCGTATCCGAATGTGCTCGCTCGGCGGCCCGAGATGAAGCCGTGCATGGCTCTATGCGGCGTCATGCCCAAGGACGCGATGGGACTCGACTTCGACGAATGCAGGGAGCTGGCGGCCGGGATGCAGCTGATGTGCGTCGAGATCCTGCTCGGGAGGCAGCGGGCCGACGGCATCCTCGAGCAGGACTGCCGGCGCAAGGAGCTCAAGGTGTCGACATATCCGTGGGGGTGGGAGCCGCAACGGCCGACGGCCAGCCAGACCATCAACGTCGACGGTGCGCGGCCGGACCGCAACGCATGGAAGGACACCCACGAGATGCTCCTGGCGCTGGCAGAATGGTGCTCGACGAAGCGGTGGTCCGAAACCGGCAAGGAGGCCTCCATCTCGTATTTCGAGCTCGCTGTCGATTTTGAGCTGCACAGCGGCCTGACCCTCACGCCGGCCGGCACACAGCGGAGGCAGGAGAACATCGCGCAGCGGCAGCCGAAGGAGCGCTGGACCGTGGCGGACACGCTGCCGGGAGAGGAGACGGCGGCGTTCTTCGACGGCGGCAGTCGGGGGAACGGGACCAACGGCGCGGTCGCGGGAGCCGGGGCGGTCTTCTACGACAAAGGCGTCAAGCAGTGGGAAGTTGAGAAGCCCATCGCCGGGAGAGCGACGAACAACGTGGCGGAATACGTCGGGTTCGTCAGCGTGTTGGCGAGGTTGCTGCGGGACCCCGTGCCGCCGACACCCCGCACCATCGTCGTCAAGGGCGACAGCGAACTGGTCATTGGTCAGATAAAGGGCACGAAGAGGTGCAACGAAACACTCCGGCGATACTACGACCAGGCGCAGAACCTGTTGGCGAAGCTGCACGACCGACGGACGACGATCGAGCCGGTGCACATTCCTCGCGAGCTCAACAAGGATGCGGACGAACTGTCGAACCGCGCCATGGACACCGCACAGCGACAGGCGGCACAGGCCTACAGCGACTCGGCGACCGCGAAAGGGTGGGCGATGAGGACCGCGCTGAGCAGGTTGGGCAAGATTGCGCGCGTGAAAGCCGTCCACCCGGCCCTCGAGATGCGCGTCAACCACCTCACCAGCCTCGGGGGACCCATCCTCCAGGGCCTCAACAAACGGCCGCAGATCAACAACCGGGAGGCCTTCGAAGCGGTGATGCGGGCGTTCGAAGTCGCCGCCGTACGGCACGTGCCCAAAAAGATGGCGAACAAAGGACGGGGCGACCAGGGCGGCCACTGGGAGAAGGCGGGTGTCCTGACCGGCAGCTTCCGACCCCAGGCCCATTACCCACGGGGGTGGCAACACAGCGGCGAGAAGTGGAAGGCACGGGCAAGACACGACCGGGCGACGCACCGTCGCGCACGCGGCGGCGGCAGCCGCCACCTTTGGGACGTCCTAGCGAACGCCGAGAAGAAGAAAGCCGACGCGCAACGGGCGGGGTGCAGACCGGGATCGTCAACCAACCGCCCGACAGCGGCTGCAGCGGCAGCAACAGCGGCAGTGACATCGACAGCGGCGACGTCGCGAGGACGCACGGAAGGACCCGCGGCACAGCACCAGTCCATTCCCCACGCGGGGGGAGATGGCCGTGGAACCCTCCCCCGGGATGACGAAGGCCGGGGAGAGCCGGGGGCAGTGAAGTAACGAAGCCCGCGAACGGTGGGTGGTGACCGCTCCGAACAGTCTCCCTGGCCCTGGCCCACGCCTGATGCCGCAACCCCTTAACCCGGGCGGCGGCGCTTTGGCATGAGCCAGGAACCTCAAGGGGAGCAGCGCGGGAGGCATCATCCACGCTTCAAAGGCCCACACACTAATGCAACAAATTTACTACTTTTACGCCACACGGTGAAGTCCAGCCCCAGAAGTTGGAGTTGAAGAGGGTGCCCGAGTCACACCCGCTTTTTTAACTCCAGCTTTAACTCCAGCTCCTGAGGCTGCTCACATCCCGCACAGGGTGTGTCAACTTGCAGCCAAAACCGAAAAAGATGTCGTGCATACGAACCTCGTCGAGAAAAGAAACGGGGACTCAGGTTCCGCGCTGATGATGGTCCGCCTTATGTGTCCGTGGCTTAAAGGACCGAAACACGGCGCAGACGGGACCAGTGCGGTGTTGAGCACATACCCATTCCAAGCACGTTCTTGCAATCTCCTCATGCCCCCGGCAAGGTGCAGCCATGGCTCTGGCGGGTCCCTTTCTTTCTCCACCCTGCTTGTTCTTGGTCTTTCCCGCACCTCTAGTTTGATGTTTCCGTCACGCGTGCGCTTGTCAGTGCAAATATTAGATAAACTGCGCGTCTAGCCTCGATTTTTTTAGCAGTCGAAAACCTATGGCGCGTGGCAACGCCGTCCGTTGTTTTTTTGTGTTAACAATGTATTGTTGGTACTAAAAATTACTTTCACTCTAAAAATTAGTAGTCGGCAGCGTACTACATGAATTTACCAAAGCAGGTGAGTTCCGGTAGTGCGCACAAACAAAAGAAAGCGCCCTGCTAATATTTTCTAAGAGCACCCGCTTTTGTAGGAAATGCTTGAGGAGACTGCCAGTTGCGATAGATCAAAGGAGGTAAATGTGCTGTAGCCCACACGAAATATAGGTAAATCTGGGTTTAGTGGCGGGCGTAAGCGTTCAACAAAAATACCCACTTTGTAGTTGTATTGTTTTCTCCCCGTCTAGCCTCCTTCGAAATGAGCACAAGGCAGTCCCTCGAGTATTTTTTGAAAACCCCGGCTGTGCGCACAAATAGAGCCACGACACTTTTTGAAAAAAAAACGCGCGGGACCGTTGGGGTTGCCCGTCGCATGCATTTCACCGCCCACGTGTCTCCCGATCCAAACCACGCATGCAGCCTTCCTCCTCGGACCATTCCGGGGCCAGCACATCCATCGTCTAATGACCGTGAAACTCTGAGATTAGCATGCAGATAACCTGAGGCGGTGACCTGAATCACCGCAATTATGGTCTTCCGGCAGGAAGCCGAGAGGGACTCCCGCAAACGCAATAAGGGTTGGACCCAGCCTAGCGTAATGACTTTCGGGCTCTTCTGTTTCGGTGAATGCTGTTAGCGCCTCTTTTTCGTGTTGGCGTACAATTCATCGTTCCTACGTGGGATTGATCAAAGAGATCGGGGGAGTGCAAGTGTAAATCAGCGTGGAATTGGTGTTGATATGATGCCTTCGCCCGCCATGCTCCAGAGTGCTTCCAACGGAAGTTGGATGGCTCGAGCAGTCAAACCCGAAGGGAAACGTTGTGCGCCTCAGGTCCTCATTGCCACCCGTAGAAGCTGGTGCTATAGCTGGAGTTGAAAAGCAGATGTCACACTTGCATTTCAGGTGAAAAGCGGATGTCACACGTCGAGCCCATTGAGCTTCCTCGGGAGCCCTGTGGCTGCGTAGTAAAGCAGTAGTGGGGTAACGTGACCAGCATTCCCGTCTTCGCTCCCGATGGGGCGTGCAACCAAAGAGTGCACTCGAACACCCCCTGTTTCGGAACAATCTTTTCCGGGTGTCTGCGCGCTGGCGCTGGGTTCTACTGAAGAGTAGCGACCCCCCCGGCATCCATTGCCCAGTGGATCACTTGACCCGGGACCCTGCTGCGCCTCCGGTAGTGTCCCGCGGGCTTCTACCGGGTTGGGCTCCGCCTTCAGGCGGGTACGCGGACCACGCTCCTGCCCTTTGAATCCCTTTTTGCGCGCCTTTATCGCTCTCTGCGCGGATATCTGGGTGAGATATCAGGACACGGTGGAGCCTAAGAGTGCATCCAACGGAAGTTGGATGGCTCGGGCAGTCAAACCGGTTGGGAAACGTTGGCTCAGGTCCCCATTGCCACCCGTAAAAGCTGGAGCCAAAGCTCGAGCTGAAAAGCAGGTCACACCTGCATTTCAGGTGAAAAGCGGGCGTCGCACCATTTCAGGTGAAAATCGTGTCATTTCAGGTGAAAAGCGGGTGCCGCACCTGCATTTCAGGTGAAACGTGTAACACCTGCATTTCAGGTGCGGTCCGAGTGACTCTCGCTTCTGAGCCTCGGCACTGCTTCACTCCGCAGTGCGCCCGGGGGGGAGTCAGGGAGCGCCCATTCTCCTCCAGCCTCCGCCGGAAGAAACACGGGCGGCCCCTCGAGTTTTTTTGCGTACCAATAGCCGCTTGACAAACCAGACTCACACCCGCTGTCCTGTCGGCAGACAATCAGGTTCCGCGCTGATGATGGTCCCGCCTCACGTGTCCTGTGGCTTAACGGACCGAAACACGGTGCAGACAGGGCCAGTGCGGTGGTGAGCACATACCCATTCCAAGCACGTTCTTGCAACCCAGATCACCAGGCCCTTCTTTGAGTGCTTGGTTGCCACCAGGATGTTGACCGCGCAGTTCGGGACTATTTCGGAGACAGCACCGTTTGCACAGATATATTTGTTTTGCTGGCTCGTTGAGAAATACCCCTAATTTTTTTCCCCCCCGCCCATTCCGTTTACTTGCCATCCCTATCCCCCCCCCCCCCCCCCCCCCCCCTTTTTCGAAACCTGGGGAGGTTCGATGTGCACTACCCCTCGGACTGAGTTGGGCAGGGTTGCTGGGGCCTTGATGGGAATCATCTCCCCTGTATATAGCCGCGCCGTTGAAAAAGGATGAGAGGAGCAGCGCGCACCCAACTGGAACTGTGCGCACTGTCCAGCCCCTTTGCCCTGAGACTTTTGTTGAGCTAGTTGACAGCTGCCGAGGAAAAGCGTCTACAAAATGAGAAGAAACGGAGGCAAGAGAGAGTGGTGTCGTGCCAAATTCACAACAGTGAAACACACTCTACAATGGCGACGTGAGCGGGGAGCGGGGAACCCTGGGCAGAAGCGGCCACCTGACTGTTGCGAATACTTCCAGTCGGTCCGAGCATGCCTGCCACTTCCCGACACGCTTCGGCACGGAGGCTTTGCCCAAGCAGGGATCTTGACATTGTTGTTGCCGCAGTAAGGAGTTCCACACAGCCCATCAATGTAACACTCGGGCTCGACCATAATAGTCAGAAATTTGTGAGGTTTCGTAAACATGAAAAAGCGGACGAGGCAGCAGGAAGAGTGCTGAACGGACGAAGCGTCTTTGATGTGGATCGGTCTACCATGATGCAGGCCTCCAATATGTATGCGCCCAAGATGCCGCCGGCCTAGTGCAGATGGAAGAGATCGGCAGGTTTGCACGGGGGACCCTCGAGCATCAGAGGAACCGCAGATCCGAGAGCGACTAAACGCGCCACAGAGCAGCATCAACGGCAAGACGCTGCACCAACTCCGGAGGTCCAGCGGAGCAGTGCGCTAGTGAGGCAATCGATTCTACAAAACGGCACAACGGAGATATGTGGTTTAGGGTGCAACGAAAAGGCCACCTCTCAACACATTCTGACAGCGGGCGACACAGCGCACCTTAGATGGTTTCAGCCGGAGGCGGACCAAGGCCGGTGTTCGGGCACCCACCCGAATGCAGGCCCTGGACGCCTATGCGAAGAGAACCACGCGGTAGAGTGTGGCTCTACGCGTGCCAGCTGCCCGGGAGACAAGTGCGCTGAATGGGCAACATGGGCCCTACAAGCATAGGAAGAAGGTGAGAACGCAAGCACGGCAGCGGCAGCAACACCCCAAGAATCAACGACAATATAATGAAGCAGTAGGCACGCCGCGTTCGTTCCCAACACCCAGACCCGACCAAGCAACCGCCAAACCCCAAGAAGTACTAATCTCACGGCAACAGCCCAAACAACTTCCCCTAGCACCAAAACTTGTACGCTAGCTTCGTTTAACCGTGAATCTAATAAACAAAGCCTACCTCAAATGCCCGCTTCCGTTTCATCAACCCTGCGACAGTTATTATCTTGACCGTTTCTGCCAACGCGACCTTTTCCGAGACAGAGAGAGAAGGAGAGAGATATATATAGAGAGAGAAAGAGATACGAGAAAGACGGAAACCGCGGGTTCGATGCCAGAAAAGTATAACGAATGGAAGAGGGGTCATAGGGCTAGAGGTGGCGATGCAGACTATCGCGGGGGGCGCGGAGAGGGAGGGCGCAAGTAGAGTTACGACCCACGTGGGGACCGTGCAAGACAACGCGTGCTTGGAACTGGCATGTGACCAGCACCACATAGTATTCTGAGCCGGTCCACCCCCTGATGGACTGGTGATAGACTGTGCTAGGCTATGCTTGCTGAGGTTAGATGGCGATGGCCTGCACCAGTCACTAGGTGACTACCTCTTCGATCGTACCGTGTCGTGCTCTTCTGGTGTTTGCACTCATTCGAATCAGCGTCTTCCTTCGTGATAGACTATGCTTGCCTGTGATGATGAGCTATGATAGCCTGCAGTGAACTCCAGCAACTTTTGCTCGACCTAAAGTCCGGCCTCAAATGCGGGTGTGACCACACCCGGAAATAGGGTGTGAAATAGGGTGTGCACACTCTATGCACACTCTATTGCATGGTGAACTCCAGCAACTTTTGCTCGACCTAAAGTCCGGCCTCAAGCGCGGGTGTGGCCGCACCCAGGAAAAGGGTGTGCACACCCTATTTCACACCCTATTTCACACCCCGTATTTGCGGGTGTGGCACACCCGCTTTTGGAGAGTCTGGTTTCACTCGAGCAAAAGTTGCTGGAGTTCACCGTGTGTGATAGACTGCAGATAGACTGTGATAGCCAACGGCAGTTGAGGTTAGGATGCGAGAATATGTAGCGATGGCCTGCATTAGCCTCAGACAATTCTATGCAATACCAGGGATGGACTGGCTCATATTCCTCCGGATTCGCTCCGGGGGCGGCGCCCTTGAAGCGGAGGCGGATTTAACCTGGGTGTCTGCTGACAGTGATGAGGTCTTCCGGCCAAGTAGCTGTGCCGATACTTCCAACACCAAACGCGTCGAAGCGTGCAAACCGTGGCCCCCGGGGCGTTTTTTTTCCGGGAGGAGCTTGTGGCCAAACTCCGCTGGATCCCCGTACTCCCGGTATAGAGCTACGTTTGTGCAGACCCATGCCAAATTCATCTGAACCGGTGCTTTTGCGCGAACCCCTGCATCGTCTGAACCCCCGTATTCCGGGGGAAGAAACGCGTAGGTTTCGTTGGGAAACACTGATGTGCAAAAAGTATGGACCAAAGTCATCTGCTGCGTACCCGGGTTCGCTTCAGGCTAACCTACAGACCGAGCTCATGTGAACGCGTATGTTTGGTGCGAGACTCAAAGGTTTCATCATCTGGATCCCGTATTCCGGGTGAAAAAGAAGAAGAAGAAGAAGAGAGAGAGAGGCGAGTTGTAGTGCAGGGACCATCTCTCCGGGAGTATCCGGTCGCCCCACTAAGAAGAAGAAAAAGGCCGTTCCGACGTGACGGTCAACCACAGCTTGCAAAGCTTGAGTCGAAGGCAGCACAGTGCTACAACCCGTCCGCTCTGCCCTGTGGCTGACCGTCTCGGCGAGCTTGTGTTCAGCGCAAGCGCCAAGACCCAAGGTGCGCCACGCCTTGATACTTTAGTTTGGGAAATAGGTAGCACCCGTAGGCCCGTGGCTCTGCAGTACCGCCGAACACGTGAAGCTTGGCTGACAAAATAATATTTTTGTGCAAAAGCCCCATGGACCAAGCTCAAAGGCTTTCTGATGCCAGAATAAGGAGCCGGAGGCGCAATCGAAAGGTCTTCTGACAGGGCAAAGCCCCGTTTCCGCGGATGTGAGGAGAAGTCAGCAACGTGCGCACGCCTCCCGCCTCCCCCGCAATGAAGTGTCAGCTTGGAACTGTTACGAACATAAAAGAGAATCCAACTGGTTAATAATTAACCACAGCATTTCGCTTCATCACAGCGGTGGCGAGTGGAACGTGACTTCTGCCCAGTGCCCTGAATGTCAACGCTGAGAGATCAGGTCAAGCGCGGGTAAACGGCGCTACTCTGATCCAGCCTCAGGAGCTGGTGTTAATGGGTTTGTGTGCCCGAGTCACACCCGAGAAGCGGGTGTGCTGCACCAAAAAAGGAGGAGACACCAGTCAGGCGGGGAGTTTGGCTGGGGCAGCACATACTGTTGCACATTAACGCAGGTGTCCGAAGGCAAGCTCAGCGGGGACAGAAATCTCGCGTAGAGCATAAGGTTAAAAGCTTGCTCGATACACGATCTTCAGTACCGATCCTCGGTGTACACACCAACAGACCGACTGTGCACGGTGGCACGTAGCCGCGTTGTGTAGCGTACACACCCACGAGGATGGTAGCAGGTAGATGGGTAGGTTGGTGGTTAGCAGCACTGACCTAACGATCCTTTGGTCTCGCTTCATGTTCAGGGCACCGGTTGGGACACCCGCTTCTTCTGAGGCTGGCCTCCAGACGGAGAGGGATACACAGAGGCAGAGGGGGCTGGTGGCTTCCTCAACAAAACGAAACAGGAACCAGCTCTTGCGAGCTATAACACGGCGCCACGGTGAAAGAGACGGACCGCAACCGATTGAGAACGAGGGCGACGAGTGAGAGTGCAGCAACATACAAAACCCGATATTACGCCACGCCTCGACAGGTGACAAATGACAGATGCCGTGGCAGGTGACAGATGCCGTGACAGGTGACAGGTTGCCCCGTGTTAGACTTTACTTGGATATTTGGTAGTTATCCTGCTGCAGGTTCACCTACAGCAACCTAGTTGCGACTTTCGTTCTTCGTACACACGAGTCCACTAGATGACAAGTACGACACGAGAGCGAAGGGGGTTGTGCTACTGACTGATTGCTTTCTTCGTTTCATTTTCAATTAATTAACTTCGTTTGCTGGCTAGCTTTTGGCGGATCCGTTTCTTTCTTTTCTATCATTTCGGTTTTGCTTGGAAGAAGTGCGTAGTTTTGTTTTATGAAGGGAGGTTAGCTAGCTGCTATCACCGGCCCGATGTCTGTGGTTCGCGGCACCTGTGGAGGTACTTCGGTTTTCAGTGCGGCCTCGCCCAGCGACGGATGCAACACTGCGCCGGTCCATCCCCTTTTGATAGACCGTGGTAGACCGAATCATACAGCACCGGGCAATTCTATGCAGCTGTAGGGACTAGGGATGGACCTGATAGACCGTGGTGGACCGTGATTCACTGTGATAAACAGCGCAGGCACGTCGAGTCCAGGGACGGACCGGCTCGAACACTGAAAGCCGACACCAACAGGGGCAGTACTCGAGTGCCGCGGCTGGAAACCCGGTTCCTAGGTGGCGTCGTTCTTGCACGGGCCGTGAGGTGTGTCTGTCGCTCCGTGTTGGATGCCGCGCTCGAGGTCGACGTCAACGGGCAGCACTCTGGCATCGCAGCCAGGATGTTGCCCTGAGGGTACGACCATGGCTCAGTGTCAGAGATTTCGCACACCCACGGCACGGAGGGAACGTCGACTTGCTGGACAAGATCCGCAAGGGAGAACTGGACCCGCTGCAGATGACGTCTCACCGCATGCACATGGGAAGACTTGGATAAGGTTTACTGGGAACGTGTCAGTCAGACTTTGACGGACACTTGCCGGCGTACACGTGCACTAGTCATGCCATTTACTAGTCACTGCAGAGGCCCCCGTCGCGTCGCAGGCGGGTGCAAACACAGGCGGAACCTGGAGAAGCGCGTCCTCGCCTCGTTTCTTTTTTTAGAATTATCGTTTTTACCACATTTGGAAGATTGCTTGGCACGGCGGCATTGCGTGCACGAAAGGCGAGTTGCTAAAGCAACAGGCCTTGTTGCGCCCTTCGCGTTGTCTCAGTCCCCCCAAGGGAAGAACCTCGAAGAATGGTTGAGTCGCAGCTCTTGACAGATGGGAAAAAGAGAGTGGGTTATTATTCGCTCTTCACGAAATGGGGGAAAAATACTCGAGGGATTGCCTTGTGCTCATTTCGAAGGAGGCTAGAGGGGGAGAAAACAATACAACTACAAAGTGGGTCTTTTTTGTTGAACGCTTACGTCCGCCACTAAACCCAGATTAACCTGTGTTTCGTGTGGGCTACAGCACATTTACCTCCTTTGAATCGCGACTGGCAGTCTCCTCAAGCATTTCCTACAAAGCAGGTGCTTATACCTTTAAAAAAAGGACGTAGTTTTTAGTGTTTGGGCAGAGATCTGCCTCTCATGTGATGTTTGCTGCTAGCATATCAGGTTTCCCAAGAATGCGGGTCGGTCCTTGTTTTAGGGTGCCTTGGGCTTTCCGACTCCCGCTATTGTGAGCAGCGCAAACTGACCTAAGAGGTCCTGACTCGTCAATGATTCCCTGGACTTGCATACTTTCGAGAAGTACTCGAGGGGCTGCCTTGTGCGTATTTCGAAGGAGGCAGAGGGGGAAAAAACAATCCAACACTACAAAGTGGGTCATTTTTTGTTGAACGCATACGCCGGCCACTAAACCCAGATTTCCCTGTGCTTCGTGTGGGCTACAGCACATTTACCTCCTTTGATATTGGACCGGTCCTGTTCCGATAGTAGGATGCTGATGATAACCACACTATGCCAGCCTTTCGCTACGTGACACCGTTTGATATTTCACAACTGGCAGCCTCCTCAAGTATTTCCTACAAAAGCAGGTGCTTATACAGAACATTTCCGGAGTTGGGGCTTGCACTGATAAACGAAGCAACGGACGATCAGCATCAACTGACCAAAGGTGATGGAAATGATAAGGCAAAAGTACTTTTTTCGTTGGCTTCGTTTTCTCTTTCATGTGCAACCGTTGTTCCGGAAATGTTCCCGTCAGTACAGATGTACTATTAAAAAAAAAAAAAAAAAAAAAAAAACAGATCTTGCACTCCCTGCCAGGTAGAACGTAGAGTGACAAACTGTTGTGCAGCCAACAGATGCCCTCGGAAGCTACCATCAGTGAAATGCGGAGTGACATCTTGTTGTGCAACCAACAGATGCTGACAAACGAACTACTGTGCGGTTTACAGGTTGTCACCGGGCGATACGCCGAGTGACAAACTGTTGTGTCAACAGATGCCGACTGGCTCGTGGCAGCCAAGCGTTCACAGCGACGTTGCCTTTTGATCCTTCGATGTCGGCTCACCTAACCTAGGCAAGAGAATTGTCTAAGGGTTGGATTGTTCACCCACTAACAGGGAACGTGAGCTGGGTTTAGACCGTCGTGACAGGTTGGTTTTACCCTACTGATGGAGAGCCCATCGGGCCAGCCCATTCTGCTGTGCAACCGATCCTCGCATTGCCACCAGGCAAGATGTAGAGCAGGAGATGTGAAGAAGTTCTGAGATCAGGCGAGGGCGACTACGCTTTCGGTGCCCTGTTGTTCTTATTCCCCTGCAGGGATTGGGTAATGCAGCTTTCAAGCTCGCAACGGTGTTCACACCGTTGTGTCCAAGCGTGTAGACTTGCGGCGTGACCAACGCCCTCAGACGTGCTAAAAATTAGTATGGCGCTTTCTTTTGTTTGTGCGCACCAGCGGAACTCACCTGCTTTGGTAAGTTTCATGTAGTACGCTGCCAACTACTAATTTTTAGTACCAACAATGCAATGTTAACACGAAAAACGAGGAATCAACGCATAAGCCTATTCTCCCCTATCTCCTGCAACTGCATCGAATTGCCTGCCGTCTATGACAGTGAGTCACGGCAAAGGCAAAGGCTGCAGAAGCATGCAAACCGGCAAGGAAGGGAAGAGTCGCAAAGCGACCGCGCGAAGACGATGATTCGAATGAGTGCAAACGCCAGAAGCACGACACAGTACGATCGAAGAGGTAGTCATCCAGTGGCTAATGCAGGCCATCGCTACAGATATTCTGCATTCTAACCTCAACTATGACGTGCGCCACGGTAAACCACGCCCGTCCGTGTCCCCTGGAGCTGCATAGAAATCGCCTTCAGCGGTTTTGCTACTGTAGTACCAGTCAGAAATAATGCAGGCCTTCGCCACAGATTCGTTCTAACCTCAGACCTTGAAGACGCCCACAGTCTGCACCAGGAGGGGATGGAACGGCTTGCAAGTGGATAACCAACCTAGCGCTCCTGAACCCCTCCCCTCGCGTCTTCCGCGGCTTCTGGACAGCAGTTCTCCTGCTTCACCGCCGAAGGCTTCCCCTCGCGTCTTTCTCGGCTTCTGGGTTTCGCCTGTAGTCCACGGATAGTCCCAAGCGACAGGTGCTTCTCCAGACACTACACACAAAGCGCGCTTCGTTTGCTTCACCGCCGAAGGCTTCCCCTCGCGTCTTTCTCGGCTAATATCCGTAGATGGCGGTTTCCCAGAGGACAAACGAAGCGATAGTCAAGACACTCAACAAGATTGTGAGCAGGGTCAGGCCGAGTTGAGGGGCGGAGCACAACCCTTCGCAGATGCCGAAAATGAATGCGACGAAGACGCAGTAGAGCAAATACGCGCAGAACGCTGGGGAAAACTGTGTGGTACGTTGGGGGAAATCGTAGTTTAATGCTGGAGTGGGGGGGTCGCAAGAACGTGCTTGGCATGGATAAGTGCTCAACACCGCACTGGTCCAGCCTGCGTCGTGTTTCAGTCCTTCAAGCCACGGGTACATAAGGCGGACCATCATCGGCGTGGAACCTGAGTGCCTGCAGACACAGCGGTGTGGGTCTGGTTAGACAGGCTACGGCTAGTACTCGTCACAGCCAGTTGGAGTGGGGGGAGGATCCATGGGAAGACCTTTTGTGGTTACCAAACATGAAATGTTGGAGGAAGGAAATGAGAAGCTCGTCAGTAAGCCGTAAACGGAGGAGTCCAGCCTCAGAAGCTGGACTTAAAGCTGGGGTTAAAAAGCGGGTGTCACACCCGCTTTTCGGGTGTGGATTCCCACGCGTTTTGGTTGTAGCACCCTCTTTAGCTCCAGCTTCTGAGGCTGGACCTCACCGTGTAGCGTTTTCACTTGCGTCCTGAGTTCAGCTTTCCGTAGCGAACGAAAGGGAGCAATGATCGAAGCGTGGCATACCTCGCGTCGGCAGGCTTTGCTCCACGACATGGTAGGGCGGTGGCAATGCTTCACAAGCGCAAACAGTGCGACGAACGGCGGCCACGGTAGCAGGGCCCCCGCCGATGCAATGATCGGCCACAATCTGTGACAGGGGGTCGTTGTTATTGGTGCTGGTATTGTGGGATAAGGTAAAAGGGAAAAATTCTTTTTTGCAGTGGCCTCCGCTGGGTCTGGTAGTCCGTGCTACCTCCTTTCTTTTACACTCGTTCTATTCTCTACTCACTACTGTGCTCTTTGGCTAGCAGCCAAAAAAGACACCTGCGACCGACACCACGAACTCATTCGCAATGAATACGGCCCAGGGCCGCCCCACGTGCTTACATGTTGAGCATTGAGATCTTTTGAGTACATGAACCACATGGATTAGCACGCACTGTTGAGCAGGGGTTTGCCATGTAGCCCTTATCGGTCTAAGTCAACACTGTTACTTTGATGGCATGTTCGCCGGGGAAGAATCTGTGACAGGGGGGTCAGCCGGCTGATGGATGGATGGATGGTTCTTAACAAGATGCCTGGGAGGTTTTCGTTTTACACAAGCGCCAGCTTTGGGGCAGGAAATGCTCGATGAACCCTCAGACAAAGAAGGGATACAAGTTCCACAGTGCTCAACGACTTTATCACGCGGGCGGCCATGAGACTACCCATCCTCAGGTGGTACCACTGAGCTGCGTTTTTATCCTTACTGTAACGCTCTTGCCAGCCGGCGAGGTTTCTAATAAATGCGCCTCGTCGTGCAGCTTTTATGCCTCCAACAGCGGATCGAACATCCCGTGCTATGGTTGCGTCCAAAAGCGACACCTTGCTTCTTCTTTTTACATAAACCTTGCTTCTTCTTTTTACATAAGCGCCAGCTTGGAAGGAAACTTTCGGCAAAAGCTGCCAGACAAAGAATCGAAGGGATCCCGAGTGCTGTAACTACCGAACCACGTGTTGAACGGACGTGAGGTCATGCGGGTCGACCCCAACACGACAAAACACACAAACACAACAGGTCAAAGTCCTCAGTAAGAAAACAACACACGGTGGTGTTAGCGAAGAACAAATCAGATTGTGTTTGTATTGTATTTTGCCCCTCTACCTCTATATTTCCTCCCTTCCATTCGGAGTCAAAGCAGCTACGTCGAGTGTCTTTAGCGTTTGTTGTGGTTTAGAGGTGTTTTAGGGTCTCCGTGTGACCGTTCATGAATGGGTTCTCTTAGAGCAAGTAAGGGCTATATGGTTACGGGTTGTATGTTTAGTGCACGCTTTCGATATGGGTTGTGGCTAGCCATGTCCGGGACTGTTTGTGACCGACGCCAAGTACACTCCTTCGTGGAGTGTAGTCTTGGGCCCCCCACGTTCTAAAAGTTGAGCAGGGGTTGCCTTGTAGCCCGTACCGGTCTTCCTGTCGTCCGCGTTGTTTTGTGTGTCTCGCGATCCGTTCGGCGTATAGATGGGTGTTTTGTGAGCAGTACGAAGCCGTGTATAGCACCAACAGTCGAAGTACCAAAAGGGAAAGTGTACGAGGCTATCATCCTGCAAGCTGAGGGCAGCATGTCGCGTACGCGTAGTAGCCTACTGGAATGTGGGGGAAAGCAAGAACGTCCTCGGAATGGGGGTTTGCTCAGCATGACATCTATCTACCAAAACACGCTGAAGTCGGTATGTGAGAGGCGTGCAGCAGGGTGTTGGTTTTGAGTTCCCCTATCGTGGGTGCTTATCCAAAAACCGTACACCGCGAGAGTAGGAGAAAGTAGAAAGGGAAACTAGAGTTTTCGTTGATGCACTATCCTGAGCCCAAATCCTGGACGTGGTTTCAGGTGGAAAATCGGGAAATGATCATGATCAGAAGGTCCTACTTGGCCGGCGGTTCACTTTCCTCGTGCATTGCACGTGGATAAAACGAAAATAGTTGCGAGAGCATGCATACATCATCATGCACTCAACTTCGTCCTCCCGGAGAAATCGAGCGGCTAGATACATTGTGGCGATGATGGGCAGGGGCGCGGCCATGCTGAACCCGAAAGTCGCGAGCCGATGCGCAATGTTGGACCACCCGGGCAGGGTGAACCTAATTGCGCACAGAACAAGGCACACGTCGAGCGGGATCGTTGTCGTAGACCAGCCGTACGGCACGCTTTCGCGGACAGCGAGTTGCAGCATCATAACGCCCGTCCCCGTGATCCCGACGCACAGCAGGGTGAAAAAGACCAGTCCCTCTTTGTTGGCGAAGTACGTGAATATGCACAAAAAGCTGACGGCGATCGTGAGACTCAGCGTGGCCAAGTCCGCGCACAGATACCTCGTCGCTTGACCGACTTGAGTAGACCCGGTCTGCAGGAAGCGTTGTGTGATTAGAGAGGAAACGCACGATTCGCACTGGACCTGTTAAACTGGCTAACAGTCATGATTCTTACCTGGGCGGGGCGAGCGGGTAGATTCATCACGTTTCTACCTGACCTGCCAAACTGGCTAACAGTCATGATTCTTACCTGGGCGGGGCGAGCGGGTAGATTAATCACGTTTCTACCTGACCTGCCAAACTGGCTAACCATGCAAACAATCATGATTCTCCCCTGACCTGCCAAACTGGTTAACCATCATAATTCTCGGGTAAAGTTACAAACAATCATGATTCTCACCTGACCTGCCAACTGGTTAACCATCATGATTCTCACCCGACCGGTTAAAGTTGGCAGACCCTTCCTCTTTCTGCCATTTCGTTGGCCTGCTTGTCCAGAGAATGAACCGTTGTGGGATTCTCCTCCAGCACTGTAAAGGTGTGCAATGCACCTGGACCTTGTCCGCACTCTTCCAAACTCTTTAGCATGGCCGTTCTTGAAACTTAGTTTTTTGGATCGAAGCATGTGGGTACGGTGGCGCTGATATCGTGTGATTCGCAGTGCATACGTAGTCGAGGAGTTCGAACACGACCAGGGCGAGGCAAGAAGACGTGAAGAAGACGGCGGCAGGAGCGACCAGCTGCGGGCCGTAGTCGCGGAGCTTGCTGAGGACGCGCTCCGTGCGTCTGCCCTTCTCGACCAGGCGCCGTTCGCGGTCGCGCGAGAGCTTCTGCTTCTTCACCGCCTCCAGGAACAGCTGGAACAGGTTCTCAGGGAAGACGACGAACTCCTCGACAGCTGCGAGCTGGTCAGCACGGCACAAGTCGCGCGGGAGGCACCTCGCTGGCACATGCGGCACGCGGATGAGGCCCTAGTAGTCGTGTTTGTGTCAGCTTAGTGTGAGTTTGATCGAAGTAACATCAAGGCAGGCCTTGCAAAGACCAGTCACCGTCAACGCCGCGTGGGTGCGGCGTTTGGTATTACAGGGGGCTAAATACAATTGTCTTGGAATACAATTGTGTCCTTTGAATACAATTGTCTTTTTTTTTTGGCCGGTTTCAGAGTCCGTCCAGCTGAATAGAATTGTGTTGGAACACTGTTGGTTTTGGTGCAGTTGCCTTGGAATACAATTGTGCACACGGTTTCTAATCGTGGACCCTCCACAACAGGTCTGGACTCCGGTAGACTGGAGACCGGTGGTCACGTTTGTCAAGTTGTCAGTGACTGTTGTGAAACCTTTGTAGGCTATTACGTGTAAGTGATTTTGGAAGGTGGCGCATTCGTCGGCGGAGCGTTTGTAGGTGGCGCTTTGGTGGGCGCCCTTGAACGAATCGGCTCGTGCAGCTTGGCCGGACTGTCTCCGTCTTGGCCGCGTGACAAGGCGACTTCTGTAGAAACAATTGTATTCCAAGACAATTCTATTCAACAACTGTCAAGTTCTGCCGGGGCAGGGATTGGCGTGCGTGCTTTGGAATACAAATTGTGCACAATTGTATTTAGCCCCCCCTGTAATCATCATGTTTCAACCCCTCGTTTGCGCGTAACCTGGAAGCACCCAGAGGGTGTCGGTGGTACAAAGGTGCAGTTGCCCGCATCCATCCGGGAATCAGCTCGCATCGGGGAGGTGACGCTACCCACCTGGACGAGGTGTCCTGCTGCCCCGTGTTAGTTGTTTGAACTGTTTAACCTTTCAAAGACCACGGAGGTCAGCGGACCGGGAGCTACCGGAGAGAGGTGTGTGTGCGTTCCTGATACGTGTGTGTGCGATGATGTGGGTTTGCGTGGCAGCCTGATACGTGTGCGCTGGCTGTTACACGAGCTTGATGCTCCGCGTGGTTGCTTGGTGCCGTGTGCCGTGGGCACCGCCCGCTGCACACGGGGATTCGTTTGCGACATTAAAACCTCGGCGGGAAAAAGCGTGCTTATCCCACTCAAGAAACAATCTGTGACGATAGACTGCACACTCGTGTTTGTAGACGATTTCACGCTCCAGATTATAGATCACGGATCCGAGGGTCCTACTCGAGCGGTTCAATTTCACACATTGCATCTGCGCTTCCCCACGGAGGTTAGAGCCCGGAGGGAGTTCTTAGCTGAATATTTAGACGGAACACTGCCCTCTCATACACGATTGAGGCCGATGCCTGATTGTTACGAAAGGATCCTCCAGGGGTTGCCGCAGCAGGGTCTTTTCGGGAGTCTTTCACGGCGCACAATCTCGCCTAGTCGTGCCATTCACTAGTCATTTACTACTGATCTTACCAGTCATAAATTGTGTTAGTCCCTATGACTAGTGTCACTCGCTAGTCATTCTTAGTAGTGGCACTAGCAAGCCATTTTCAGTAGTAAGATTTGCTAGTCATTATCATTAGTGCATCGTGTTGCGAGGAGACATACCTCAGCTCCGTGCCGGTCTTCGAACGTGCTGTGGACCCAGTATTCTTGCTTCCAGAGCTGGTCGTTCAGGGACGCGGCGCGGAAGGCCGCGCACGCGCCGCCGGCCGCGCGCACCGCCTGCGTCGGCAGGTGCTTGAAGACGAGGATCAGCACCGCCTCCGGCAGCAGCCCGACCGTGGCCTGCACGTCGACCGCCAAGCACGCAGGGGCGGAGCACGGCGGCGGCGTGTACCCGCTGCGCCGGTCACGCCGCACCGCGGCTTCGCCGACACCACCCGCCGGCCCGGAGCAGTTGGAAGGCAGGAGCTGCGCCTGCGGCGCAGCTGAAGCGCCACGGCGCCGGAGCAGGGTCTTTCCGGGAGTATTTTCACGGTGCACTAGTCATGCCATTCACTAGTTATTTAGTGGTGATCATACTAGTCATAAATCGTATTAGTCATATGACCCGCAAAGCCGTAATAATGACTAGTGGCACTAGTCATTATTACGAGTGCACTAGCAAGCCATTTAGTTGTAAGATTTCTAAAGTGCAAGTTCGCTTAGGGATCCGCGGTTTTATAGTCTCCGGGTGACCGTAGTCATAAAGGTTCCTTTAAGGTATAGTATGTTTGTGTGTACATCTTTGCTGCCTGTTGCCGACTATTCGACTTACTTTATCGCGCGATTTCTAGTTATAAGTGTTGCGAGGAGGCATACCTCAGCTCCGTGCCGGTCTTCGAACGTGCTGTGGACCCAGTATTCTTGCTTCCAGAGCTGGTCGTTCAGGGACGCGGCGCGGAAGGCGGCGCACACGCCGCCGGCCGCGCGCACCGCCTGCGTCGGCAGGTGCTTGAAGACGAGGATCAGCACCGCCTCCGGCAGCAGCCCGACCGTGGCCTGCACGTCGACCGCCACGCACGCCGCGGCGCCGGAGCACGGCGGCGGCGTGTACCCGCCGCGCCGGTCGCACCGCACCGCGGCTTCGCCGACACCACCCGCCGGCCCGGAGCAGGTGGAAGGCAGGAGCTGCGCCTGCGGTGAGCTGAAGTCCCGCGGCACCGGCACCGGTACCGCCGGGCCGCGGGAGGTCGCGTGGAAAAAACACGCGCCGCTCGGAGCGTTCGCCGGCGCATGCGGGTTGGTCGACGGCGCTGCCGGCTGCGGGCCCCGCGACGAGGGAACGGGCAGGAGGGGGTTGGAGGTGTCCACGGGCTCGGGCAAGACCGCGGCGAAGCACGGCTTGCCGGCGGGAGCGCCGCAGGGGGGTGTTCCTTCCATCGGCGGCGTCGACGGCTCGGACGCAGGCGTGCACGGCGGTTCGACGGCCCTCCGCTGCGGGGCGACTGCCACCTCGATGTCCTCCCACGACACGACGTCCATCGCCGGTAGTTCCGCGAACAAGTCCGGCAGTTCGAACCCGCCGTCGTCGGACCCATCGGCCTCCGATTGCGACTGGCGTGCGGCCCTGCGAGGCCGCTGGCGCCGCTTGAGGAGTGCCTCCTCTCGCTTCGCCTTGCCGCAGACTCTCTTCCTAAGCAGCTCAGCCGACCGGGGCCAGACGCACAGCCCGATGAGCAGCATGTCGTGCTTGCACACCGTCACGTCCGCCCACTTGAAGGGGAGGGTGAGGGTTGTTTCCTCGTCGGACGGGCTGTCGGCGGACAAGTTCGCCATCACGCGATCTGGCAACGAATCGCAGCTCAGCTGCACCCTCGAAACAACCTGCTTGTGCGAGAACCCGGGTGTGTGCACTTGGACGAAGATCGTGGAGGCTGGGGTTTGTTCGCCCGAGGGGAACGTCGGCGCCGGCGGCTGGCTGGACGTCAGCTTGACGTAAACGTCCATCGTGATTCCGGGCACCAGGCGCGCCGACCAAGTGTGTGCGGCCTCCCGCAAGCGGGGCACTTTGAAGTAGAACGTCCGCGTGATCGCCGTCCGGTCTGTCCACTGCACCAAGGTGCTCGGATTCGGCCTCCTCTCAAGCTGCCCCGGGGGGGGCGCCGTCTGCCCTCCGGACCGCCGGTAACGCGTTCTGACCCCCATGATCATCGCGACGGCGGAGGGGTGTGCTCCGTTTTCCGCCCAAGCACGGGGGGTCGTGTTGTTATTGGTGCTGGTTTCGAGGGAACCCAGGAAAAGGCAAGAAAAATATTTTTTGCGCGGGTGGCCTCCGCTGACGGAGGGGGGAGGGGGGCGGCGAAAAGCTGGGGTTTTGCTTTCTTCCTTGTTCCAGCTCAGGGGTTTCTTTTTTCGTCCCCGCTGCCGCGGTCGTCGTCACGACAGCAAGTGGCCGGTTTGCCGACCCGAAGGCGATTGGCCTTTTTTTTTTTTTTTTCAGCAGCGGTCTTTTGCGTCGCAGAGTATCGGCCGACCGCAGTCTGGCGGCGTCGTTCGACTTTCTTTGTTTTCCGACGACAGCGAGCGGCCGAGGGGCAGTCTGGCGGCGCCTTTTGACTTTCTTTGTTTTCCAACGACAGCAAGCGGCCGAGGGGCAGTCTGGCGGCGTCGTTCGACTTTCTTTGTTTTCCGACGACAGCAAGCGGCCGAGGGGCAGTCTGGCGGCTTCCCCCTCCCGCCAGCGTCCCAAAAAAATGGCGCCGGCAGGGGTTGTCCGAACGAGACCAGCCGCCGCCCCCTCTTGTGGGTGAACGTCGGGGAGGCGTCCACCAGAGGGCGGCAATCTCCCCGAGCGCAGCGCCTCGGCGGGGTCTGCAGTGCCTTTTTTACTTTTGTGGCCGTGTTTGGGTAGGAAGGGGGGAAAATCTCAGTAGTTTCGTGTTCAGGCGCTACTTGTGTTTGATGCGGGGGGGGGGGGGGGGGGAGGTGGGGGGCAGGGGGGAGGGCGAGGGGGGTATTTGTAGGGCGATAGGGGGAAAGGGAAGTGTCTTCCTCTACCCCCCGCCGCCACTCCCGTGTCCCGAGGCGGCCCGCCCCCCTGGTGATGTTCGGTCCGTACCGGCAGCGAGCCTTCCTTGAAAAGACTCGGCGTAGCTGCTTTGACTCCGGATGGAAGGGAGGCAATAAACAATACGAACACAACCTGATTTGTTCTTCGATTACACCGTGTGTGTTGTTTTCTCACTCAGGACCTTGACCTGTTGTTGTTTGTGTGTCTTGTCGTGTAAGAGTAGACCTGCCTGACCTCACGTCCGTTCAACACGTGATTCGGTAGTTACAGCACTTCGGTTCTTTGTCTGCCAGCATCATCGAGCATTTCCTTCCAAGCTGGCGCTCATGGAAAAAAACCTTAAAACTATCGCCAGGGCAAAGAACGCCAAGCCCATGTCCGACGCCCTCAACGGTAGAAATAAGAGCTCGTCACTCGCACAACCGCGGCTGATACAGAACTAATGATCATGATTATGGGAAGAGAGAGTTGTTTCCGTTGAACGCAGTGCCTGATCGGTTTTGCGTAAAGCTGGATTCAGGACGCAAGTGAAAACGCCACGGTTTGCGGCGACGAGCTTCTCATTTCCTCCAACATTTTTATCTCGTCCGGTGTCGAAGGACACCGGACGAGAGCAACAGCTCAACTCCCTCGCAGCAAAAGCGAGAATTCTTTGTCCTGGATGTGGCACGGGACAGATAAGGAAGACGTGAACGCAGGAAGGCAGATGAGAAGAGGTGCCGGGCGTCTGGAATCAGGCCCGCGCACGTTGGCCCGCTGGCCGTCATGCGTCTGGAATCAGGCATGACATTGGTCAGCAGTACCGAGCGTCTGGAATCAGGCTCGAGTACGGGTCAACGCTCCGATCGCCATGTGCTGGAATCAGGCATGTGCGGGAGGAGGTGCCGGGCGTCTGAAATCAGGCCCGCGCACGTTGGCCCGCTGGCCGTCATGCGTCTGGAATCAGGCATGGCATTGGTCAGCAGTACCGAGCGTCTGGAATCAGGCTCGAGTACGGGTCAACGCTCCGAACGCCATGTGCTGGAATCAGGCATGTGCGGGAGGAGGTGCCGGGCGTCTGAAATCAGGCCCGCGCACGTTGGCCCGCTGGCCGTCATGCGTCTGGAATCAGGCATGGCATTGGTCAGCAGTACCGAGCGTCTGGAATCAGGCTCGAGTACGGGTCAACGCTCCGAACGCCATGTGCTGGAATCAGGCATGTGCGGGAGGAGGTGCCGGGCGTCTGGAATCAGGCCCGCGCACGTTGGCCCGCTGGCCGTCATGCGTCTGGAATCAGGCATGGCATTGGTCAGCAGTACCGAGTGCCTGGAATCAGGCTCGAGTACGGGTCAACGCTACGAACGCCATGTGCTGAAATCAGGCATGTGCGGTAGGAGGTGCCGTGCGTCTGGAATCAGGCCCGCGCACGCTGGCCCGCTGGCCGCTGGCCGTCATGCGTCTGGAACCAGGCATGGGAATGGTCGGCAGCCGAGCGTCTGGAATCAGGCTCGAGTGCATGCCCAGCGCAGGAGCTGTAGCAGTCATGTGCGGGAGGGTCTTGAGTAGAACGAGCTGGCCCGCTAGCCGGCATGCATCTGTATTCAAGTGCCACCACCTCGAGCAGGAGTGAAGGAACTAACTACGAAGGAAGAATGGAGTCGATAACGGAAGATCAATGGCGGAAAAGGCTTCTGCCGGCGGATGGAGCCCTAGGAGTCGCCTCCGACATGAGACAGGCGTACGACAACCTTGGCTTGGATCCGGCGCAGCCGCTAGCGCCGGCAGATAACTTGTCTGCGGAGCAGAGGCGCCAGCTGATGACGACAGTGTTCTACGAGGTGGTGACTGCGGGGAGAGCGACCGGGTCCGACGCCTTCTTCTGTCGGGAGGGCTTCAGGGTACTTCTTCGGACTCTCGTGAAAGTTGCGTGCCTGAGCGTCACCGAGTTCGTTTCAGTGTACGAGGCTGCGGCGGACATGCGCCACGAAGGCCTGAAGCCGAAGGAGATCTCGGTCTGCCTCAAGATTAGGAAGCTGGTCGAGAGGTTCGAGGTGCAGAAGAGGGACGCCGAGAGAAAGCTCTCCAGCAGCAGGAAACTTCCGGTTCGGCGAGTTCTGGTGGAGGAGGCTTGGCCCAAGATGGAGCTGACGGCGGTGTACGGGATGTTGAAGCCGACGCAGGAGATGGTGGACACCGTCAGGTGCAAGCAAGAGCAGGAGGAGAGGAGCTTTCCCCTGGTCGACTTAAAACGCGCGCCTTGGGTCCCAAGAGATAGGGACTGGAAGGACCCGGAGAACGGCAGCTCCACTCTAGACAGAGGGGACAAGGAGCTCTTCTGGGAGAGCGTCGGCCGGGAACTCGAGAACTCTGCGGACGGAGCGGTCGACCGGGCGATCAGCACGTCCCTGATGAGAACCGCGCAGAAGGAGAACGGGGTGCGGCTCCCGTTCAACATGCAGCTTGCAGCGCTGCAGAGGCTGATTGTTTGCTGGGGGGTAACGGGCTGCTTCGCCCAGGAGACGACGGGCGTGCACTCAGTGAACCACGGGAGCAGGACACTGGGGGCGGCGCTGAGCTACTCGGCGGTGCTGGAAGAGCTCGCATCGCGGGTGAGCCAGGCTGTAGCGGTGGAGTATGACGCAAAGCTGAGGCGCAGGCTGTCATTGACGACGACTGATGAGGACGCATGGCGCATGCTGGTCAGCCTCGACAGAGAAGTGTTAGACCAGATCAGCCTCAAGCGCCAGTTCGCTCCAGGAACCGAGGCGCCGGCTGCGAAGACGCGACGGACGGAGGAGCCTCAGTCGGAGGCGCCTCTGCCCCCATTACCGAAGACCACATTGAAGGTAGGAGGCAAAGGTATGCAAGCCACAGAGGGGGGGGTGCGTGAGTTGCCTGCAGTCAATGCGCTGAAGTCAGCTGGGAGCCCGGAGTGCGGTAAGCAGAGAGGCCTGTATGAAACGATAGCGGGGGCAGTGAATGAGAGTGATCACGTGCACAAGGCGGTTGAGGCGCTACCGGTGATCTTTGGAGCGCAAAAGTGGAAGGTGGAACCAGATATCCGCGAGGCGATCGAGAGGGCGGCGGTGTTGACGAGGGCGGAGTTACAACGAGGAAGGAAGGCCGCGATCGAGCTCTGGAGGAGAAAGGGCGCGGCCCTTTCCCACCGGGAATCCGAAGGCGTCTTCACACTTGCTCCTGGAGATGATGCGGGAGACTGGAGTTTGCGCAGAAGCAGAGGGAGTACCACAGCTTATTCGGAACCTGAGAGAAGGCTGCCCCATGACGGGAGTGATAGGATATCCTGAGTACTGGCCCTCAAGAGAGGAGAGTGTTCCAGAGATATCCGTGGAGGAGCTGCTGCGGGAGCAAGATGCTGTGCACAGGAGGGCTGTGAGAGCCATCGACCAGGACGGGCAACAGGAGAGAGAGGCTGTTTGGAGATCCGTAGAGAAGGACGTTTTGGAAGGGCACGCACACGAGGTGGCCCAGTCGCAGCTGCCAAGGAATGCGGTGTTCTTCAGGAGATTTGTGATACAGCAGCTGAAACAGGACCAGAGCGGGTGGGTCTACAAGACCAGAGGCTGTGACGACGGGAAGAGAGCGGGGATCAACGAAGCTGTTGCCGTCGAGACGAAGGTGTCGCTACACACGATTGACAAGTTCGCGGAGGTGGCCAGGCTGTTTGTGTGGATGGTAGGGGCTGCAGGCCGGCGTCATTTTAAGTGTGTCAAACTGGATCACAAAGATGCGTACCGACAGGTCAAGGCCTGCAATGACGAGGTAACGAGGATTATTGTCGCCAAAGACCCCCAAGGGATGCTGCGATATTTTGTGATGGATAAGTTGACCTTCGGTGAGAAAGCGTCGGTGCCGCATTACAATGCGTTGGCGACGGTCCTATGTAAGCTGGTTAGGAGGATCCTGTGGATTCCGTTAGTAGCATACTTTGACGATTTCATTACCCCTGGTGACGGAGAGGATCGGTATCTGAAGGACGACCTGTGCGTATTCCTCGGCGAGATCTTGCGAACGAGGTTCAAAGAAGACAAGGTGGAGGATGGTCAAGTGGTAACTTTCCTCGGTTTAGTGACAAGAGTGACTAGGGGAGGAGTCGAGTTCTCTTTGAGTGGTCCGCGGAAGGAGAAGCTGAGCTGGAGTGTAGGACGGCACCTCCGAGACAACAGGATGTCGACCGGCGAAGCGGAGAGCCTGGTAGGGAAGCTTTTGTTTGCATCTAGCGCCCTTTTTGGGAGGTGCGGGAGAGCCATGCTGAGCGCCCTCTACCGGAGAGCGGGCGCGAAGGAGGCGTGGTCCACGCTCAACGGTAACCTCAGAGACGCCCTCGAATGGTGGGCGTCCCTGCTCAAGAACCCGGAGATGTGCTTCTCACGGACCGTTGGAGCTCGGCAGAGGCCTCCAGTGAGGTACATCATCTACACGGACGCGAGCGAGATCGGCCTCGCGGGGATCCTCTGCGACGAGAAAGGCGTCGCGCAGGAGTTCTTTCAGGAGGAAGTGCACGATGAGGGCCCGAACATAGCTTTGCTAGAAGCCGAGGCTGTTGAGATGGCTCTGTGGGCTTGGGCACAACGGCTGGAGGGCTGCCAGGTACTCGTTGTCGTTGACAGCACGACGGTCCAAGGCAGCATGGTGAAAGGTGCGTCTAGAATGGAAGCGATGAACCCTCGCATACATCGTCTGTGGTTTTTGGCCGCGCAGAGACGGATTGAGTTGTGGTTCGAGAGGGTTCCGAGCAAGCTCAACCCGGCGGACCCTCCGAGCAGGAGGCGACCGTTGACTCTCGACGGGGCGGAAGGCGCGCGAAGGGTACGAGTAAGACGCTTCTGACTTCTGCAACGAAGGGCTCCCAGTCTGATGCAGCGCGTGGCGAAGTGAACGAGTCAATGAAAACCACACAGGGCACGGCAAAGGCATGCAGAAAGGAGGTAAGGGGAGCGCAGGAAGTAACAGACGCTAGGTGCTGGCCGAACTTCGCTGTCTCGGGACTTCAGGAGTGTCCGTTTCTTCGTCATTTCTCCTTTTCTCTGCAGATCAGGACGGACCCCTTTCACGTTGACCCTTCACGTGTGGTGGAAGAGCGGGCCTCTCGGACGGCGATGGGAACGAGGCCCGGGTCAGCGATGGGAACGCCGCTCGGCACCTGCCCCGCTCAAGCGCGGCTCCACCTGGAAAGAGACAAGGCTAGCGAGCCGAGCAGGCCTGCTAGCTTTCCAGGCCAGCGGCTTACCCGGGCCGTCGACTTCCCAACGCGTAGTAAGGTAGCTAACGTCGAGTGATAGTGGGATACTATGGCAACCGCCTCTTTCTGCCTGAGGGAGTTGAGAGAAAATTAATTGACATTTCAATGAGAACCCTCAGGATGGAATTGAAAGAAGATTAATTATCTGATAACTCTCGGCGACGTCGAAGGACACCGGACGAGAGCAACAGCTCAACTCCCTCGCAGCAAAAGCGAGAATTTTTCCCACCCGCCCGCCCGGAGCATTCATCAGGAATGGGGAGGAAGGTGAAGTCATGTACCGAGAGAGGAGTCGCGAAGCGAGGCGGAGTCGCGGAAGGGAGCCTTCTCGAGAGGATGGCGGTCTTTTCGACGGAGGAAGCGCGGGATGCGATACGGAATGGAATGCATGCTGTTTCCACATGCTCCGCTCGCCGCTCGGCTTTGACAGCCTATGAAGGCTTCTGTGAGCTGAAGGAGCTGGTGCCATGGCCGACGTCAGCGAGGAAGCTGGAG
This sequence comes from Diplonema papillatum, assembly GCA_030068145.1. Taxonomy (NCBI): domain Eukaryota; phylum Euglenozoa; class Diplonemea; order Diplonemida; family Diplonemidae; genus Diplonema; species Diplonema papillatum. The sequence goes on from JAPJBO010000163.1 coordinate 298,684, forward strand.
GCTTTCGGCGGAGCCATGAAGCTTTGCGGCCACCCTACCACGGGAAAATGCTACATATCGCATGTACGCACCCACAGCGCCCTCAACTTCCAAGGGATGCCCGCGGCGGACCAAGACTACCTGAAGTTCGTCAACCAGTCGCTCAAGAGAGGAGCCGGAGAGGAAGACTGCTGGCCGATCGGGACAGAGATGATCGGGAAACTGGCGTTGGCGGCTGTGACGAGGGAAGACCATGAAGTCGTCTCTGCGAGCGTGGTCATGTTCTTCTTCCTCATGCGGGTCAGCGAGTTCGTCGAAGCGGACATGATGGTGGACGACGTCCAGAAGGTTGTGTCAGTCCGAGTGTGCAGGAGGAAGAACGACCAACAGGCTATCGGTAGAACTGTTGCAATGAAGGCGATCGAGGAGCCCGAGCGATTTGGGAGACACGCCATCTGTCCGTACGTGGCAGCAAGCATCTGGGTGAACACCAAGGCCAAGACCAACCCCGACCGGTTCCGAAGAGGACTTTATCGGCTTCTGGGACAGGCAGGCTTCGGGAATTCCCAGGATGGACGCAAGCGGCAGCTGTACTCTCCACACTCACTCAGGAAGGGAGGAGCGCAGAGCTACGTCCTTGCGGGAACCCAGCGGGACCTGGTTCAGAAAATCGGAGGATGGAGCTCCGAGGAAAGTCTGAAGCGGTATGAGGACGAGGTGATGTTGAACCCCTGTGTTCAACCGATCAGGCCGCCTCTGAAGTCCTTGTCGACGAAAGATGCGGACTCTCGTCCCCAGTAGAACGTTGTTCTCTTGCACGTCGGTATGCAAAGTTGTGCACTCACCAGTGATGCGTCATTCGTATCTATCGCTCGACCTGCCTTACTCGGCGGCCGGGAACGCCGCTCGGCACCTGCCCCGCTCAAGCGCGGCTCCACCTGGAAAGAGACAAGGCTAGCGAGCCGAGCAGGCCTGCTAGCTTTCCAGGCCAGCGGCTTACCCGGGCCGTCGACTTCCCAACGCGTAGTAAGGTAGCTAACGTCGAGTGATAGTGGGATACTATGGCAACCGCCTCTTTCTGCCTGAGGGAGTTGAGAGAAAATTAATGTTTGGTAAAACCCAAAACTGCTTTCCCGCGCGCACCTTGCCCTCGTCTGCATCTGCACTGACAGACTGCAAGAAGGCTCCGTTTGTACCCTGGGTCCGGAGTCTGACAGGTTGAACCCAAAATGTGGACCCAACATGGGCCCAAAACTTGCCAAGATGTGACCCATTCTCGTTCTTAGACCGTGGACTGTAATCGACAAGTAGTTGCCCTTCAATGTATAATTGTGTTGAAAATGACACAGGGTGAATATAAGTGGAAACCCGATCAGCCGGCATTCAACCTGAGCTTTTGATCGTACCGTGAGCTCTCTACTAGCGTTTTTTTCAAATCGACAGCACGCGCACGCAGATACATAGTAAACTGGGCTGGCTTGTAACCTGAGCTTTGATGCAACCTTTGATGAGCGCAAGCAACAGCAGCCGTATCCACTGTAACTGTCGGTAGTCGGCCCCAGACCTGTCCACGAATTGTGATCGTTGCCGGGTTTAGACACCATCCTTTGCTTCAAGATCGAAGACGTGGTTCAGGCGCATCTCCAGCCGCCTGCCCTGAGAGCACAACGAAGCGATACAGTGAAAACAAACCAAATGGCGGAAGGAACAGACAGATACAGATGTACAGACAGGAATAGTCTGGAAAAACAGACTGGAATAGGCTAGGGGAATAAATCGATCTACGGCGGTTGCCTACTAATATAATATACACAACTCCAGTCTCCCGATCTGTGCACAGATCGGGAGACTGATTGCGAGCAATTCCGCTCGTTTGCACTGGTGGTTCTGAGCATTTCCTGTGCAGTCACACATGTTGACAGCAGTCAATCGTGCATCAGTGTGATTAGCAACGCACTGTGCACCTGGTTCTGAGCCTTTCCCGTGCAGGCATTCAATCAAATGCTGGTTCTGAGCCAATCCTGTGCAGTCAACACATGTTGACAGCGCATTCAATCACATGGTTCTGCATTTCCTGATGCTGACAGCGCATTCAAACTGATGCTGGGTTCGGCTCTCACCCAGCTCCGGCGAGAGGTCAGAGGTCAGCCAGGTTGATGTGTGGAGTTCGTCGGCCGCGTGATGGCCGGTTCGCCCGCGCGAGGGGACAGGGACAGCCGGACTGGCGACTGGGCGGCGGCGAGCACGGCGGACTTATTGACCAGCGGCTCGCCGATGTTGCGGGAGACGTTTCGCCGCCGCGTAGAACTGGTTCAGAACCTGCTCCAGCTGCGACGACCGGGCCTGCTCCTTCTGCAGCTCCAACAGCAGCAGATTCGTTCCTCTCGCGCTCCGCGCGCAGCGCGGTGGTCGAGTACTCCGCCTCTTTGTGCACGACGCGGCTCAGCTTGTCGCAGTTGCGGTTCTTCTCCACCTCGAACTCGAGCGTTGCTCCGCAGCCGAACCGAGTGGCCATCACGCCGTCGCCGAGATTCTCAGAGCCCAGCACATGCTGGTTCTGAGCATTCTCTTTGCAGTCACACAATGCTGACAGCTCATTCAGTCAGATGATGTCAGTCAAGGCACCCTCTCTTCACGTTGTCCGTCTCTGTCTCCCGCGGGGCTAGGTCAGAGGTCATCCAGGTTAATGGCCATCGGAGTGGGCAACGTGGAGTTCGTCGGCCGCGTGATGGCCGGTTCGCCCGCGCGAGGGGACAGGGACAGCCGGACTGGCGACTGGGCGGCGGCGAGCACGGCGGACCTTTTGACCAGCGGCTCGCCGATGTTGCGGGAGACGTTCGCCGCCGCGTAGAACTGGTTCAGAACCTGCTCCAGCTGCGACGACCGGGCCTGCTCCTTCTGCAGCTCCAACAGCAGCAGGTCGTTCCTCTCGCGCTCCGCGCGCAGCGCGGTGGTCGAGTACTCCGCCTCTTTGTGCACGACGCGGCTCAGCTTGTCGCAGTTGCGGTTCTTCTCCACCTCGAACTCGAGCGTTGCTCCGCAGCCTCCGGCGAGAGGTCAGAGGTCATCCATCCAGGTTAATGGCCATCGGAGTGGGCAACGTGGAGTTCGTCGGCCGCGTGATGGCCGGTTCGCCCGCGCGAGGGGACAGGGACAGCCGGACTGGCGACTGGGCGGCGGCGAGCACGGCGGACTTTTTGACCAGCGGCTCGCCGATGTTGCGGGAGACGTTCGCCGCCGCGTAGAACTGGTTCAGAACCTGCTCCAGCTGCGACGACCGGGCCTGCTCCTTCTGCAGCTCCTACAGCAGCAGATTCGTTCCTCTCGCGCTCCGCGCGCAGCGCGGTGGTCGAGTACTCCGCCTCTTTGTGCACGATGCGGCTCAGCTTGTCGCAGTTGCGGTTCTTCTCCACCTCGAACTCGAGCGTTGCTCCGCAGCCTCCGGCGAGAGGTCAGAGGTCATCCAGGTTAATGGCCATCGGAGTGGGCAACGTGGAGTTCGTCGGCCGCGTGATGGCCGGTTCGCCCGCACGAGGGGACAGGGACAGCCGGACTGGCGACTGGGCGGCGGCGAGCACGGCGGACTTTTTGACCAGCGGCTCGCCGATGTTGCGGGAGACGTTCGCCGCCGCGTAGAACTGGTTCAGAACCTGCTCCAGCTGCGACGACCGGGCCTGCTCCTTCTGCAGCTCCAACAGCAGCAGGTCATTCCTCTCGCGCTCCGCGCGCAGCGCGGAGGTCAGGTACTCCGCCTCTTTGTGCACGACGCGGCTCAGCTTGTCGTAGTTGCGGTTCTTCTCCACCTCGAACTCAAGCGCCTCCGCCAGCTCGCTTATCCGCAGGCGCACTGAGTGGGCCATCACTCCCGCTTCGGGGTTCTCGGAGCCCATGCGGTGATGCGGAGAGGACGCTGGACCCGGCGCGGACTGCCGGCGAGGCAGCGCCCTTTCGGTGCTGCCCGACGGAGATCGGGGGGCCAGCGGCGATAACCTTGCGTCGTACAACACTGCATGTTTTGGGTGTGCGTGTGGGAGTGTGCATATCGAAGTATAGCCCGCTAGTGTGTGCGCGTGTATGGGTGGACCGCGCGTGTTTAGGACTGTCCTTTAGAGTGGAAATGGGAATACGTGGGGTGAGGGGCAAATACAACACAAACACAAAACGGAAAGAGCATGCCATCAAGATCCTGCTTACGGGCCCGGTCATCTTCGAACAAACGCTCAAACGAGGCTGCACCCTGCTCGGCGGCCACAGACCGCATCTCGGAGTATGAAGGCGGCAGGTACAAGGCTGCGTGCTCCGTTGTCAGAGTGGCTCCGTCGTCCCATTCTTGCTCTTCTTCGCTGTGTGCAGTTTGGCTGAGATCAAAGGGGTTTTTTTTGGCGGTCGCTTTGTGGACATCTTCATTTCCTGTTCTGGCTAGCCATACCTGGGGTTCTTGCAATCGCGGGAATTCCACAAAGGCAAACGAACGCTCGCCAGGAATGTATCGGTTGGCCGGGCAGGAATATATTTTTCGACCCGTCGAGTGCACATTCGTTAGGAATTGGGGTCATTTGTTTAGACTGTTTCGAGTGTTAAGAAGCCGGCATTGAGTCTCCGGTTGACGGTTTCTCAGAGTGAAAGTACCGTTTCACTCTGCCGCTCATAGCCGACATTTTCGCGGCATTTTTAGAGTTAAAGTTCGCTTGAAATTCCGGGGGTTGAGGGTCTCCGTGTGACCGTTGATGAATGAGTTCTCTTAGAGCAAGAAAAGGGCTATGTGGTTACGGGTTGCATATTTGCTGCACGCTTTCGTTATGGGTTATGGCTAGCCATGTTTGTGACCGACACCAAGTGTAAGTTTGTTGCACTAGTGTGGTTGTCAGGCCTTCGACTACCCTGAGCAACGCACTAGACACCAAGTACATTCCTTCGTGGAGTGTAGTCTTGGGCCCCCCACGTTCAACAAGTTTTTATGCCATTTCTGTTGTATTCAGTGAGAACATCCGAGCGCGGCGGCTTTTATGCCGTCCTTCGCCGTGAGTTTCTCTAACAACGCGTACTACGAATGATACGCGCCGATGATCGCGCCCTGCGCACCCTACTTTTGGTCGGACCGCCAATTTTTATCCTTCGTTCTTCAGCGTTTTTTTCTGCCAGGTGTTTTTGTTCGTGTAAGCCGCGCCCATACCCGTTCGTGGCTCTCCTGCGGCCTTCCACAAGGCGCCGGCTGTGTTCGTTGATGATGGGCTCGAAGTTATCTTCGCAGAGAGGCGTGCACCGGCGGTGGTGCTTGCTGCAGCTGTGCCCCGAAGGCCGGCGGCTCTGGAGGTAGTGAGACAGGTTCGCCTGCCAGCCCTCCTTCGACTGCGGCGAGTGGTAGCCCTTCTTGCCGTTGACGATGGCGCGCGACCCTTTGTCCATCGTCCACGCCTTCCCGTCCCTTTTTTCGTCCTCGTCTCGCTCCGCCTTGGTCCGTGCCTCTTCGCGCCGTCTCTTGTTCGCGATGTCGTGGGTCCACTTGGTCTGGAAGGACAAGAAATCCTCGAACGTCTCGCGGCCGACCGCATTCGCCAGGTCGGTGACCCACGGCTTCTGCTTCACCTCGTCGAGCTCCTCTTTGTCCTGGATTGCCCGCTGCTTGTCTATCTTGTTCGCGCGCTTCTGCTGGAACCGTTTCCCGTCTTCCCACAACCGCTTCTCCACGTCGCCGTCGCCTGTTTTTTTTTTTTTTTTTTTTTTTTTTTGTATAAGCACCTGCTTCAGGGACTTAGATGGGTCGGAGAGATTTGGCGGGAAAGTTGGGAGTGCAGTGGGCGAAACTTGGGCAGTTGGAATGTTGCCTTTTGGCAGAAGTTTCCGACGCTTCTCGTCCCACGTTGGACACTGCTGCAGGTGCCAACTTGGCAGTCAGAACGCGCTGCGGCAAGAAGATCGGGTAAGGGCGTTGGGGAAACAGGGTCTGTTTGTGTTCCAACTGAGAACGTTGGCCCCGAACTAGTTTCCTGGCGCCAGCACCTGCTCCGGTCAATACAAGACACCACGGAGACAGCTACGTAATCTAGACTTCTCTGCGATGTTGCATAATTCCCGCACATAGTTCCTGCATGCGTCGATTGGTATGCGAATCCTCTGGGAGCGAGTTGTTGTTTCATGAAGTCGGCTAGAGTGGTGCGGTAACCCGAATATTGGCTGATGTTGCGCTTTCGACTTGAGCTGCTGGCACTTCTCCTTCCTGGGCGCACTCGAGCATGCCCAGCAGGTTCTGCATTTGGAGCTAAAAAGCCGTGCCATCGAATCTCGCCCGCTTCTTCGGTGGCATGGTGCCCTGACTGACCCTGGCCAACACCCAAAAAAAGAACTGCCAGAAGATTATCATTTTTTTTTTTTTCCCCGCCCGCCCAAGTTTTTTTTTTCGGGTAAACAGTAAACTTGGGAGACGGCCCAAGTTTGCTATTCATATATAAGCCCCTGACCTGCTTTGTAGGAAATGCTTGAGGAGACTGCCAGTTGCGATAGATCAAAGGAGGTAAATGTGCTGTAGCCCACACGAAACACAGGTAAATCTGGGTTTAGTGGCGGGCGTAAGCGTTCAACAAAAATGCCGAAGCAACTCGACAGGTCGGGCGCGGTGAGTTGGGTGAAGAGGGTGGTCGGGACTGATGTCCCGTGGACTGATGTCTCGACGGTGTTGAAGGTCGCCCGCGAGGTCGAGGGCGTAAGCGTTCAACAAAAAAGACCCACTTTGTAGTTATATTGTTTTCTCCCCCTCTAGCCTCTCCTTCGAAATGAGCACAAGGCAGTCCCTCAAGTATTTTTAGCGTTTGCGGATTAGAAGGTCGGTGTTTTTAAAGCCTCCGGTTGACCAGAGAGGCTTGGGTATGGAGGGGGGTTGAGAGGGTTGAGAAAAGTGGAGGGTGACGCGTAACTCCGTTGTGAAACCTTGTGAAGTCTAACGCGTTTAGGGGGTGTTTGGGATACGGGTAGGGTGTGGTCGTTCTGCTACGGCGCGAGAAGCCAGGAAGTTTCGACGCTAATCTTCGACTCTTTTTCCCAGTACCAACAATCTTGCGGGTTGCCCTTCAAAACGTTTTGTGCAGGCGAGGTGCCGAAGTGTAACGCGAGGCTTTGGGGCCAAAAGGCAATACTCACACACGTCAGTGGCTGAGCTTTGCGGATCACGTAGAGGCTTGGTAGGGGAGACAAGCCCCTCAGAAGTAGTGCGCGTTGCAGGTAAATGGAATGCAACAGCCCCCCTAGAAGCGGCACACTGTACACAGAAGCGGCACACTGTACGCAGAAGCGGCACACTGTACACAGAAGCGGCACACTGTACACAGAAGCGGCACACTCTAGCAGCAAGATAAACACTGATCGGGGCGCACTGTGCTCTGTAGTGGCGCATTGTGGACACAGTAGTGACGAACTGTATCGACGCGCCACACACTGCACACGGTAGCACTCTGGAGTGGCACACGCTGCAATGACACACTGCAGTGGCACACTCACACCTAGCGACACACCGTGCAGCGCTAAGAAAACAGGCACGTGGCTGCAAGGGTATCAGGTGGGCGCGTTGTTGCCATGTGACTCTCGCGCGCTGCTCTCTCTCTCTCTCTCTCTCTCGGGAAAGGTCAACGCGGTAGCGGTGACCACGAGAACACATACAGGTGGGTGGGGAGAGGCCCTGGGACTGCTAAGGCGTGACTAACCGCCTTACTGCTCTCGGGACTCCGAATGGTAGGGTTGGAATGGCGGTGACATGGACGCGCGCGTGGTGGAGATGGACGGGAGGGCCCACAACCCGTCCGGTGGAGCGCGTGGTGCGGGTGGACGGCCGCAGTCGGGCGGACGAGCCGGACGACGAGCGGCAGGCCTTTGGTCGCTGGGTGAGGAAGCGACCGAGGGTGGACGGGGGAAAGCGCCGCGGGGACGGGTGCGGCCGCCGTTCGCTCTCGCCGACGTGGGTGCTTGCCGTTGGGGGCCCGCAGTCGGCCGGTCGCGGTGGCCGTGTAGGCGGAGTGGGTCGGGATGCGTCGCGTCTTGCAGGGCTGCAGAGGCGGCTGCAGGGCATCGCGGGCGGGCTGGCGGTGTACGACGAAGCCCCGGACAACGTGTCCAGCTCGACCTACTCGTCGACGCCCTCACTTCCAGGGTGTCGAGTGGCTCCGGGTAGGCGGGCGGACGCGGGGCTCCCTCTGGCGAGGGTAACGTCGAACCGCATCGACGTGGAGGCGTTGGCGGCGATGGACGGTGTCGGTCGATTCCGCGAGGTGCTGCCGATGTTGATGGATCCGGTAGCGTTTGCGGAGGCTTTCGTGTCTGGGGACGCCGCAGGCGGGTGCCGGGTGCCGTCGCGCGGGATGGAGCGACACCGGGCGACTCTGCGGTCGTGCGGGGTGGCGAGCGACGCACGTTCGCGGCCGGCATTCGCCATGAAGGCCTTCACGACGCCGAAGAAGGACGGACGAACGGCACGTCTCGTTCTGGATGCCCGGCCGCTGAACGACGCGATGCGCCGGCCGCCCAGCATGGACCTGCCCCGGCTGCGCGACTTCATCGCCGAGGTCGAGAGGCACCGGTTCGCCATGCAGTGCGACGGCGTGTCGTACTTCTACCAGTTCCCAGTAGACGCGAGCATTTCGCGATATTTCGGGATTGGTATGAAGGGGTGCGACATGCTGTTGAACGTGCTGTGCATGGGGTGGTCTTGGGCGCCGTGCATTGCGCAGCGCGCGTCGAACGTGCTGGTCCGGGACCTGGGCCTCGCCTGGGTGGACAACTTCCTTGTCTTGGGTGGGACGCTGGACGAGGCAGAGCGGAACGTGGCCGTTTTTCGGAAGCGGGCGCAGGCGGCGCGGGTCGAAGTGCGGGCGGAAGGCGACGACGCGTTGTGGCAGGTTCGCTCGCGGTTCGTGTGTGTGGGTGTGGAGTTCGACCTGGCTGCCGAGACGCAGCGGCACAGGCTCGACCCGGCGTGGGCGGAGCGGTGGGTCGACGGCAGCGGGATGACGGCGGTGCTTTCCGGCAGAGCGACGGCCCGTCAGTTCGCCGAAGTCTTCGGGGGCGCCGTCTGGGCGACGGACATCCTGGCGGTGCCCCGCTGCCATTTCGCGGCGTTGCTGTCGTTCGCGGGGAGGCTCGGCGGTCGCATGGTGGGTGCCGCAGCGCCGGTGTGGGACGAGGTCGTCGACGTTCCTCCGTCGGCGAGACGGGAGCTGGGCGCGCTCCGGAAGATCGTCCGGGAGAACCCGTGGGTCGTGGGCGGCGTCCCTGAGGACACAGGGAGCGTCCTGTGGACGGACGCCAGCTCGCGGGCGTGGGCGGCGCTGCTGGAGGCGGAAGGCCGGTTCGTGGACGGGCGGCAGGGCGTGTTCGCGGGACCGGACGCGGACGCCCACATCAACTTGAAGGAGATGTTGGCGTTCGCGGAAGGTGTGGTTCGGCTGTGCTGGGCGCCGGGGGCGCAGCGGTGCCGCATCGACAACGCGGCGGTTGTGGGCGCCGTGGCGAAGGGGAGTTCTTCCTCGTACGCCGCGAATCGCGTTTTGTCCCGGTCTCTTCGTGTTGCCGGGCGCAGAGGGATTGTCCTCCGCCCTGACTGGGTGCCGTCCGGCGGACAGCTGGCGGACCCGTACACGCGGGGGACCTCGTTGCCTCGGTTCCCGGCGCAACTTCCGCTCCCGCGGTCACGTGCCACACCCTTTGACTTGTTTTGATGTGTTCTCGGGAAAGGTCAACGCGGTAGCGGTGACCACGAGAACACATACAGGTGGGTGGGGAGAGGCCCTGGGACTGCTAAGGCGTGACTAACCCCGTCCCTGTCCCTCCCAGGGAGCCACCCCGGAACTAGCCTAGCCCACCTGACGGTGGGGGCCCACCTGACGGTGGAGGCCCACACCCTTTGACTTGTTTTGATGTGTTCTCTCTCTCTCTCTCTCTCTCTCTCTCTCTCTCTCTCTCTCTCTCTCTCTCTCTCTCTCTCTCTCTCTCTCCTCTCTCTCTCCTCTCTCTCTCTCTCTCTCTCTCTCCTCTCTCTCTCTCTCTCTCTCTCTCTCTCTCTCTCTCTCGGGAAAGGTCAACGCGGTAGCGGTGATCCTGGCGGTGCCCCGCTGCCATTTCGCGGCGCTGCTGTCGTTCGCGGGGAGGCTCGGCGGTCGCATGGTGGTTGCCGCAGCGCCGGTGTGGGACGAGGTCGTCGACGTTCCTCCGTCGGCGAGACGGGAGCTGGGCGCGCTCCGGAAGATCGTCCGGGAGAACCCGTGGGTCGTGGGCGGCGTCCCTGAGGACACAGGGAGCGTCCTGTGGACGGACGCCAGCTCGCGGGCGTGGGCGGCGCTGCTGGAGGCGGAAGGCCGGTTCGTGGACGGGCGGCAGGGCGTGTTCGCGGGACCGGACGCGGACGCCCACATCAACTTGAAGGAGATGTTGGCGTTCGCGGAAGGTGTGGTTCGGCTGTGCTGGGCGCCGGGGGCGCAGCGGTGCCGCATCGACAACGCGGCGGTTGTGGGCGCCGTGGCGAAGGGGAGTTCTTCCTCGTACGCCGCGAATCGCGTTTTGTCCCGGTCTCTTCGTGTTGCCGGGCGCAGAGGGATTGTCCTCCGCCCTGACTGGGTGCCGTCCGGCGGACAGCTGGCGGACCCGTACACGCGGGGGACCTCGTTGCCTCGGTTCCCGGCACAACTTCCGCTCCCGCGGTCACGTGCCACACCCTTTGACTTGTTTTGATGTGTTCTCGGGAAAGGTCAACGCGGTAGCGGTGACCACGAGAACACATACAGGTGGGTGGGGAGAGGCCCTGGGACTGCTAAGGCGTGACTAACCCCGTCCCTGTCCCTCCCAGGGAGCCACCCCGGAACTAGCCTAGCCCACCTGACGGTGGGGGCCCACCTGACGGTGGAGGCCCACACCCTTTGACTTGTTTTGATGTGTTCTCTCCCTTTCTCCCCCTACAGGCAACTTGTGTGGGCATACCCGAGCTCCGAACGTCTGGACGCGCGCGAACTTTCATCTCTGCCTCAATTTCCCTCTTGCGCTCGGCCCGCGCCCGCTCCAGTTTCTGGTCCCTTTTTTCAGTCCATTTCTTGCCTTCGTTGTACAGACGTAGGGCGGTTTCGTCCATCTCTGTAGAAGTGTGTATTTCAAGCAGGAAACGACATGTAAAGAGGGATTGCAAGAACGTGCTTGGAATGGGTATGTGCTCAACACCGCACTGGTCCCGTCTGCGCCGTGTTTCGGTCCTTTAAGCCACGGACACATAGGGCGGACCATCATCAGCGCGGAACCTGAGTGTCTGCAGACAGGACAGCGGTGTGAGTCTGGTTTGTCAGGCGGCTGTTCGTAGCTCGTCACAGCCAGGACCAAACAGGAAACGACAGGTAAAGGGGGATTGCAAGAACGTGCTTGGAATGGGTATGTGCTCAACACCGCACTGGTCCCGTCTGCGCCGTGTTTCGGTCCTTTAAGCCACGGACACATAGGGCGGACCATCATCAGCGCGGAACCTGAGTGTCTGCAGACAGGACAGCGGTGTGAGTCTGGTTTGTCAGGCGGCTGTTCGTAGCGCGTCACAGCCAGGACCAAACAGGAAACGACAGGTAAAGGGGGATTGCAAGAACGTGCTTGGAATGGGTATGTGCTCAACACCGCACTGGTCCCGTCTGCGCCGTGTTTCGGTCCTTTAAGCCACGGACACATAGGGCGGACCATCATCAGCGCGGAACCTGAGTGTCTGCAGACAGGACAGCGGTGTGAGTCTGGTTTGTCAGGCGGCTGTTCGTAGCTCGTGACGACTAGGACCACCCGTGCTACTAGAGCACAGGCGAATCCGTCACGGGGAGAAGGCCCCTACAACCGTGTCTGAGCAATCAGCTAAAAAACTCAGGGCACTCGCCCCCTGATTGTGACTGCGACTCGCTAGGCAGCACTGACTTGTCTTCTTTTTACAGTGGCAATCTGCGAAGTAAACTCCGCAGAGCACAGTGGACATGGGGTTGCCGTGTGCAGCACCAATGGTTGAAGTACCAAAAGGAAAAAGAGTGCAAGGAAGTAATCCTGCGTGCTGAGGGCAGCAAGTCGCGTTACGCGAAGTACCCTACTGGATTGGGGGGGTTTGCAAGAACGTGCTTGGAATGGGTATGTGCTCAACACCGCACTGGTCCCGTCTGCGCCGTGTTTCGGTCCTTTAAGCCACGGACACATAAGGCGGACCATCATCAACGTGGAACCTGAGTGTCTGCAGACAGGACTGCGGTGTGAGTCTGGTTAACGTTAAAGGAAACGACAGGTAAAGGGGGGTCGAATAATAACACCTGTGTCATTATTCGATTTGTCGAATACTAAAAAAAGTTCCGGGTAGCCGAACAGTAGCAGGATCAAGTAGTGGTAGTGTTTTTAGACAACCAGAGCGTGGGTCAAATAAATGTTATTATTCGACCCCCCCTTTAGTAAACGGGGAGAAACTTCTTGCGGGGGAGGCCGGCAGTGAACTTGCTGGCCCTCTCGGAACTCGCCGACCCCCTACACAGGGTAACCAATAACATCTGCCACTCCCCCTGGCCGAGTGCTTCCAAGATAAACACGTCGGGTCCGAGCCTCAGTTCATCAGCGGAAACTTGTTCCGTCTGCCGGTACTCACGTGCGAGTTGTTTAAAGTTTGAGAGAGAGAGAGAGAGTGCAGGGACCATCTCTTCGAGGAGTATCCGGTCGCCCCACTACTATCCCGTACTACTACGGCGGGCGCAAGTCGTTGCGCCGTGGGCGCGGAGCGAGCCGTGGCCCAGTCAAAGATGATTGTTGCACCGATGGTGGCGCAGCCGGGGGCGTTCTTCAGTTTGACATGAACCAGCGCATCCATTTTCTTGAACGCCAGCTGGCTTCGTTAGTTGGTCTTGACATCCGCAAAAGCGGACCATCCTCTCTCGCAGAAGCCAACTGAAACGACTTGCGCAGCACCAGCAACTTTTTTCTGCGGCCATCCAGCCCCTGCTGCGGCCATTTTGCTTGCGGAGCACACCGATTGGGAACGGATCAGCGGCGGTCTGTGCACTGATATAGACTCCGACGAGGATGCAGCCCCGCTTAGGTGTGCACAGCCATCACATGCCACTCTGGCGGCGGCCTTCACAATGAAATCGCGCGCAGCGGAGTGTACGCAGGTCTTCTAATTCCATGCGCTCGCTTGGGGAGGTGGCGCTGCTCACCTGTCAGTCTCACAACTGACTGCTCGGCCTTGGTCAGAAAGCTGCAGAGCCTATCATGTCGTTGAAAGAATGCACTGCCCTCCAACAAAAGACTTCTGCTTCCTCGGTACTGTCGTCTGCTTCAGCAACCACGCCACGGTGTTTCCCTACAAACACACGCCTTTTAGAATCGCCCCCTCGTCTTGCGGGCTACCAAAATACTTCTGGCCCCACCCTGTCTTGTTGCCGCTGTGCTCACTAAAGCCCACGTTGCGAAGTCGAGTCCAACTTTTGGGTGGCCTGTTTCCACAGGTAGCATATACGAACCTTGTCAGGGTCGGGAGTGGATAACACAGAGTTGCGACCGAAAAGCATACCTTGAGGTGTCAACGTGAGCGGCTTTTTTCGCGTTGCGGGATCGGGCTCTGCAGGGGAAGATTGTAATAGCAGGTCTTTCTCGTTTTCCCAAGTATGCAAATATCTGACTGGACTACTTGAGTTCGAGCTTCTCCTAGCAAGTTATTGGGTAGCAGGACATCGAGAACAATTCCGGAGTTGGGGCTTGCACTGATAAACGAAGCAACGGACGATCAGCATCAACTGACCAAGGGTGATGAAAATGATAAGGCAAAGGTTTCTTGTTCTTCGCGTGTAAAGGGTATACACCTCTCTGGGGGGTTTCCTGTATTAGCACGTTTTCGTTGGCTTCGTTTTCTCTTTCATGTGCAACCGTTGTTCCGGAAATGGTCCCGTCAGTACAGATGTACTATTAAGAAAGAAAATGGGTGCACACCCAAGGCATCGCCTGCCGTGCACAGATGATCGCTGCCAACATCGAAGGTCGGCCTTCGCTGCTTCCCGGGCGGACCGGAGGACGCTGGGGACCCTCCCTGCGACCGACTGTTGCTGCCGGACAGCGAGCTCCCTGACCGCTCGCTGGTCGACGTGCTGAACTGCAGAGGCATCTCGCAAGGGGGCGGGGGAAAAATGTTTTTTTGGGGGGGGGGGCAGCCGAGCGGAACAGACTAGGGCCCCGTGACACCCCCGCAGCCGGTCACGGGCCTGAAGCCACGGCGCGCACTCCCTCTTAACTCCGGTGTACGACCCTTCCCGTCCCCAAGACCTGTTTTATGTTTCCGGCGATCCCGAATGGGGGCGGGCTGCAAATTCATTGCAGGGCAAATGTTGTGGCACGGCACACACTTTTATTTTACTTATTTTATTTCGATGGCGGGGCGAGAGCGAATGGGACCGTAGCCGGGGCAGGGGCAGTGTGTACCGCGATGGAGTGAAAGTGGCAGAAGTGGTCCTGCCGCTGCCGACCGTACGCAACGTAGCAGAGTGCGAAGGTCTGCTAGCGGGCCTCCATCTGCTGGGGGATGCAGGCGAAGCGGAAGGAGAGGAATGCACGGTGCGAGGCGACTCGGCGCTAGTTGTCGGACACCGCGCACGACGCATGGCATGTTCAGAGGAACTGAAGCCGTATCTGACGCGCGCGGCCTTGAAGGTGTCGTCCCTGCAGAGACGGCTGACACTGCACATTGAGCACGTTGCGCGGGAGATGAACACAGACACGGACGCGCTAAGCAACGCCGCCATGGACTTGGTGCAACGCCAAAGGCCCACCCGGCAGCAACAAGAGACCATGCTGACAAACTTCCGCCGGACCGGTCTAGGAAAAGCGCTCAGCCTCATCGAAATGGGGAAGGCGTATAGGAAGAAGGTGGTTGCACAGCCGTGGTTCTGCGGCCATGAATACTCCACCACCGTTTTGACATCTGTGGGAGGAACAGTTGTGTGGGGGTGCTTCGAGGCGTGCACAGTTGTTGACCGCGACCGAGGATGTGATCATGACGATACGCGAACACGCAGACACGAGAGAAAATCGGCCAGAACAACAAGAAAACAGCCCGTTCCCTCCGCACCTGGAAAGGGCCGCAAACATTTTTGCCAGAGGAGGCCTATCCGGCAGGGTGGACGCAGGGAACGCCGGACTGGAAGGCGAAGGCTGAAGCGGCAGGAAGAAGCTCAAGCACGGAACCGTGCGAAGGAGCCCCCCCGTTCGAGGCCCCAGAAGGCGCGGTGAATACCTCCCGCCCCGGAGTGGTTTGCTCGCATCACAGAAAGCCGCGATGCAGGGAGTGCGTCAAAAAGCACCTACCGGCGGAGACCTGCGTGTCGCCTCAAGCAGCATCATCACGGATCGGACGGTCTGAGGCCGCGGATGCACTTTTGCACAGCTCACAGACTAGGACGCTGCGGCGATTGCGTAGTCGCAAACGAAGCAATAGCCGGCTGCTGCCCGAAGCACCACGCAAACAGAAGAGCGAACAGAGACCCCCACTCCAGCCCGGGGGTGCATCGGCCGTTACCTAGCCATAAATGAGCGTGGTCGTACTTTCGTGAAGGGAGGCACCACGTTAAAACGGGTCCGCAACACACACACACACACACACACACACACACACACACACACACATACTCTTGATAGACCGAAGAAGACAGCACCGGGCAATTCGATGCAGCTCTAGGGACTAGAGATGGACCTGATAGACCGTGGTGGACCGTGATTCACTGTGATAAACAGCGGCAGGCACTTCGATGCAGTTTCAAGAGATAGGGACGGACCGGCTCAACGTATCCTGGGTGTCAGGGAGCATGTACAAAGCGGTCACTTTTCAGCAGAGGAGAAGCCGCTGTTCCCGCAGCACCTGGCATGGGCTGCTACTTTTCAGCCTGAGGAAACATACCCCGAAGGATGGTCGCAACCCAGGACCAGACGGGCGAGGTCGCAAAACGTCGATGAATTCCGCAGGGAAGGAACTCGAAGGGAAGCGGAGCCCTGATAGACCCCAGGAGAAGGAGGGTCCGGGCGGACGAGAAGTCAGGGAACTTGTGTGCGCGCGACGCAGCCGGCAGTGCCCACGACCAGAAGCCGAACACAGCCGACCCCATGGAGTAGAGCGGTGCAGAGAGATGGAGGAAGAAAGACCATGCTGCCTCAAGCACCACCCCGGCCCGCATGATACTCCAGGCCCCCATCAGCAGCCCGGGGGGGCATCAGCAGTAACCTAGAAGAATCCGCGCGGGGACGCACTCGCTAAAAGGGGGGCCACATTAAAATAGGTTCTTAACACACACACACACACACACACACACACACACACACACACCTTGTGGGGAAGCTGGGGGTGCACAGTACTGCCACAAATAGTCGTATTGTATCCCCCTTCTGGCGTCCTTCGAAACGGGCGGCCCCCAGCATCATCACAGGTGTTCCCGCTCTCTTTTTCAACGCGTGTGCAAATTCCCTAACGAACAAGAAAGGGTAAGGGCGCAAAAAAATTGGAAGCGGGAAAAAAAAAGTGATGCTGTCGATGATGGGAAGTGGGTGCACGAAGAGAATGATGGAGGGGGGAGGGGAAGCGGCACCCAACTGTTCCTTTACTTTTTTTTTTTTCTCTTGTTTTCAGCTGTAAAACGATGGAAAAGGCAAGGGCGGTGACGAAAAGGGATTGAAAGCCGGAAATCGCGGGGTTGGGTTGAAGACCGTGCTTGGTTGGTAAACGGTGAAATCCGGTCACTGAAGTTAGAGTGCAAGAGGGTATGAATTGCTGTAAAGGTCCCCCCTTGGCACACCGAGCACGCCCGCCATGGTACGTGCGCTCCTCGTGGAGTGAAAGCTCGCGTCGGCAATCATTCGCATCGCAAAAAGCTGCATGGCCTCCACACCGGATCGATCATCAAGGGTAAGCTTCGTTTCCAGAAGACAGTCTGCATCCCGACAGGAGGCGCGACCTTAACGCAAGGACCCTTCAGACTTGGAACGTATTGGTCAGAGGTCAAAACACCGCAACGGAGCAGGCGCCCGGCTGGCAAGAGATCTCGGTAGGACTTATATGTGTGGGCTCTCGTGTGCCTTTTGTAGCGTCCCTACCACAAGCGGGTACTGTAGAGAGCATTCCGGGCACCAGTAAACCGCGAAGAAGCTGTCAGGCTGACCGTTGTTTGGCAGACAGAGAACGGAGGCCATGTTCTGTGCGCTTCAGAGCCTCTCAGGGAGCTTGCAGAGCTACGCTGAAATGGGGGGTTCGTTGAGCATTGTTTCGGAATACAATATTATTTGTCCCCAGTGGGGTTTTGCAGGGGGTTCCACGGGCTTCCCCTCGTGAGAGCAGCTTCTTTTTCGAGAGAAGTTCAATGTGGAACACTCCTGACCCCGAAAGTTCAATCCTACTACTTGATTTCGCTATTTGTGGCATTTTCCTCAGGTCAGGGATCAATAATTCCTAAGGCCCGCACCCAAGCAAAAGTAAATGCCCGCTTTTTTTTAGCCCGTGGTCCAGCGGTCACCACACCCACATGTGATGCTTTTTTGTGGGCTACAGATGGTGATATTTGCCTACCCACGATCAAGAATGGGTTCAGACATGCTCTTCTTTGGAGAGGGTGTACAAGAGGCCAGCAGATAAGAATGCCGAAGCTTCCGGTTCCCGACTAAAGAAGAGCCTGAGTGGTCCCCGGTATCCAGAAGGGTTTTAAAGTCTCCGGGTGAACCTTGGCCAATGAGGAGGTTTCGACGGGCAAAAAATTCGTTGTGGTCGCTTCCGTAGCTCCGGTCCGGTTGTCGTGCAGAATCTTCGTGCGCTGGCTTTGAACAGCCCGTCTTCTGATGGTAGTTTAGCCGAAAGACTGGTCCTGCTTCTACGGGAGCTCCGCGTGTAGTGCACTCAACGTGTTCATGTCCTCCTTGTGTCCCACGAAATACATCAAGACCTCATCCACCGATGTGAATTTGGCTCGTGGTCAGGTGGCTGTTCGTAGCTAGGTACAGCCAGGCCTGCCCATCCTACGAGCATGAATACTTTCTGGGATGGTGTGTCACACTTCCATCGAGACGCCTGAGGACACAGAACGGGCAATGGGGGGATATAAGGGAAGAAGATACACACGACCCTCTTGTTATACGGGTTCACATGTTGCTGAACACGTGGCATGACATGTGATCGAATACAGTTGAAGATATGTGGTCACAAGTTGTGTCGCATGGTATCAACAGAACATGTGAAATCACCTGCTTCCATAACAAGTGGATCCTGCAGGTAGTGGGGGGGAGAGGGGCGTTTACTCTTCTTCGCCCGAGGCCATCTCGTCGCTCTCTTCGTCTTCGCCGTCGTCTTCTTCCATTTCTTCGTCGGAACCCTCGTCGACGTCCTGCGCCTGGGCAAGGTCCGCCAGGGCTTCTTCGCTGTCGGAGTCGTCTCCGTCGTCCGCGTACTCTTCGACCGTTTTCCGGGATCCGCCCTTCAATGCCTGGAGGCGCATCTTCCGGGTCTCGTCTCGGCGCTCTCGGTCCTTGGCGTACGCTTTGGCCAGCGGCGTTCCTTCTTCTTTCAGTGACGCTTCGAAGGCTGCGACCTGTGGGGGGTGGTGGTTGTTATTGGTGCTGGTTTTCTAGAGTTATAGTTCGCTTGAGAATCCCGTGATTTTAGAGTCTCCGAGTGACCATCGTCGAACGGGTGCTTTTAAAGCTAATACGTACTGGGTGGGTTTGGGGGGGCATGCATGTACACTTTACTTGCTAACTTTGGTCAGTCAGGTTTGAAACAATTTGTGACCGACACCAAGATCTCTTTTTGAGGGATAAGGAAAAGCAAGAAATCTTTTTGCGGTGGTCTGCCGCTGGTCTGGTAGTTTTGTGCAACTTCCATTCTTTTTACACGCGTTCTCTTCTCTACTCACTACGGTACGTATACTCTCTCACTCTTTTGCTCACTTTGGCTAAAGAAGGACCTGTAGGGGGGTGGTGGTTGTTATTGGTGCTGGGTTTTAAGGGATAAGAAAAGGTAAGAAATCTTTTGCGGTGGTCTCCGCTGGTCCGGCAGGTTTGCGATACCTCCTCTCTTTTACACTCGTACTCTACTCACCACTGTAGGAAATTTGTTGCATTAGTGTGATTGTCAGGTCTTCGACTACCCTGAGCAACGCACTATGCACACTCCGTGTCTACCACTGTACGTACCTGTCCCCACAGGGTGGGTTGAACGTCTTAGTTTGTTGCCTAACATCTTTTGAGGTTGAAGGTCCGGTGTTTTAGAGGCTCCGGTTGACCATTTAGGCTGTAAACATATACGCGTACTTCAACGTTGGCTAGCCGAGGTTGCGACTGATGAAATCGACACCCATGTCCTTTGACAGAGTCAACCGATGTCTCATCTCGCTTTTCAAATACGGCGTGACGCGCCTGTTCTTAGAGTTATAGCTCGCTTGTTCTTGTCAGACGCTAGCGTCTGGCATTGTGC